>CM042541.1:7747500-7842500 GCA_023630585.1 Cranoglanis bouderius
TCTTACCCAGTAACACACTATGCCAAAATAAAAATAAAAAATCCAGAAATGATGAGGAAGAAGGTGATTGAAATACATCAATCTGGGAAAGGTTACAAAGCTATTTCAAAAGCTCTGGGACGCCAAAGAACCTCAGTGAGAGCCATTATCTCCAAATTGAAAAACTCAGCACAGTAGTGAACCTTCCCAGAACCTTTTGGCCAACCTTCCAAAATTCCTCCAAGAGCACAGCAACTACTCATCCAGGAAGTCACAAAAGAGCCAAGGACAACATCAAAGGACCTACAGGACTCTCTTGCATCAATAAAGGGCACTGTTCATGACACTGTTCATTTTTCATTGAATAACTTTTTTTGCTTCAATAAAATAAACAAACAAACAAACAAATAAAAACTGTATTGTGTGTTTACTCAGGTTGCCTTTGTTTTATGTTGTTTTTTGTTTGAAGTTCTAAAACTATTTAGTATGAGATCTCCATCAATACTTGTTGGCCTATACTTAAACACAAGGCAAGACAATTCTTGTAAAATTGACAATTTTAGTCATATCAATTATTTTCTGATTTTAAATCATTATCATCTGAAGAATTTTGTCTTGTACTATGTACTATAAAAACAAAACAAAACAAAAAAAACAGTTGAAACAGAAATATGTTTATTAAATAAACATTCATGCATGTTTAGTTAACATTTTTGGAAGGAGTCTCCAGTATCAGTGCTTTGTAACACTCAGAGGCTTTGTGTTGTCTTGGTAACAAGAACAAGGTAACAAGCTGCGTTTTTTTTTTTTTTTTTTGTCTTATTAAATTCAAGAGAGAAAATGAGAGGCTGGTGAGGGAACGGCTGTTTATACTGTAATGTAAGTGATAACAGAACTGAAGTGTTTCATGGACATTCCACAACATTAAACTTAACTCTAAAAATATATAAAATGCACAATATGTCACTCTTTAATAAGAAAAAAATTTAACTGTTGGCAAAATGTTGTGGTATAAGAGAAATAAAGCGCTTCAGATTGTGCTGTTACAGGTAAATAACAATAAATCCATAATTGAGTGCTACTGTTTTCTCGATATAATGAAACAAACAAACAAACAAAAAATTACATTAGAGATTCCTAAACATCTTAGTTAGTCTTCTTACTAGAAACAGAAACCATTTCTGGGCTTCTTATTAAATATTATTCTGCATGTCATTATTATGTCAGACAATTAGTTTCCCCTAAAAGTACTGAGAGATTTCAACCAGTCCTCATCATATCATGGGGATTTATTTTATTTCATAATTATTTTTTTTTTTTACTGCTCATCTACTCTATACTCGAACTCTTCCTACTGTAATCCCTCTAGACCAAAGGAGGACAGGTTCCCCATTTTGAGTCTCAGTTCCTCTTAATTTCTTCGAAAAACATTCTCGGGGAGTTTTTATGTGTCTCTGCTACACTCAGTTTGGTGTCTAGACACGATTTTGTGAAAACAGCAGGTGTTAAAACCGCTACATAAAGACAGAGATATAGAGTTTTCAGGCTAGAATTGTAATCATGTAGATCACACTATGAATTACGTATGAGAAGTAAGGAATAAAACACTTGGGCGGTTAAAAGAATGCACTATATATTACGGTGTTTATAACAATCACCAACACCAAGCTGAGTGTAATCTACTGAGTGTATATAATTAACAGACACTTATACTGTATAAGCACTATAATAGCTTATAAGTTGTATTTGTGAGCTCTAAGTAAGCGACACATACTTTAAACATAAACATTTATTAAATCAACAGTTTTATTTCATTTCTCACCATTTTCTCCTATACATAAATGAGCACTAAATGTACAAACATCGTTGTAAAGTTTTGTTGTATGTTCTATAGTTATTTGTCTTATAATGGTCTTTTATCTTGTCTTATAGACCTTATAATGCAAAGCGGGACTGGATTTCTATGGTACTGTTGATAACGTTATTGTGTTAATGTGTTGATGGTTAACATTATGAGCGCTGCTTATAATGTTAACCATCCATAATGCATAATAAATATGCCTATAAAGAGGAATGCATTCTCAAAAGTAACTGTAATGTGCATAATGCCTTACAAATACATTATATACAGGATATGAATGTGTTCATAGTTCATTATAAATATGACCTTCATAGAAAGTGTTTACCGATTTATTTATTTTATTTATATATATATATATATATATATATATATATATATATATATATATATATATATATATATATATATATATATATATATATATATATATATATATATATATATATATATATATATATATATATATATATATATATATATATATATATATATATATATACACACACACAGTACTGTCCAAAGGTTTTAGGCACATGCAAAGAAATGCTGTAGAGCAAAGATGCCTTCAAAATAATGAAATTAAATGTTTCTTCATTTAGAAAAAAAATACTGCAGAGAGCAGTAAACAGTAGTAAATGAAACAAAGTCAGTATTTGGTGTGACAAAAATTTTTAAATGTAAATAAAAATAGTGGTCTCCGGTACAATTAGTGCAGTTTTATAAGGAAATTCTTCTCCACAGTTCTTCTGGAGACTTTGACTTTCACACTTGCTTCTTATTTTTGTAGCAAAACCCAGCAGCCTTCATTGTGTTTTTTGTTTGAAAAGTGTCTCTTACGTAATATGCTGCTTTCTTTAATGACATACAAACATTTTTCTGTAACATTTAATTTTGTATATATAGATAGATAGATAGATAGATAGATAGATAGATAGATAGACAGATAGTGTGTGTGACCCTGCACAGATATGCATATGCATTAGTGACAACTGAACATATACAGTACTGTGCAAAATCTTAGGCAAATATAAAGCAACGATGCTTTCAAACATAATAAAATTAAATGTTTTCTACATCAAATAATATATTGTAAATAAATTATTTGGCGTGGGAACCCTTTTCAGAGGTGTATAAAGTACGGACTATACTTAAAGTATACATAATGTGTCAAACTTTAACTCGAGCCGAAAAATGTACTAAAGTATCAAAAATTTATGTTTTCATATTAAAAGTAACTATTATTTATCTAAAACTGGATTTTGTTGGTGATTTTGGTTTTGTTTTGTGTCAGTTATACTAGCTCCTGGAATCAATACTAGTCTAACCTGGCATTAGCAAAGAAATCATGCTAACTTTTTCTACTATAGCCAATTAATGTTTGAAAACCAACTAAACTTACCTCAACATGATTTTTTCACATTAGATGATCGGCTGGATGAGGAAAGAAGAGATCTTGAAGATTTGTAATGAGTAATTTAAAGGTCTAGATAAAAAATGTAAGGAATAAACACAAGTACATATTTTTTTCCATCACGGTTTCTTTTACATCAAGTGGATGGCCGGGTGTGTGTGCATCGCTTACCTGGGGAAGAGATGGCACCAGGATGCACTAACAGAAGAAGGCAAGCCGGCAGAGGCAGTGTGATGCTCCGGGCAATGTTCTGCTGGGAAACCTTGGGTCCTGGCATTCATATGGATGTTACTTTGACACGTACCACCTGCTTATACATTGTTGCAGACCATGTACACCCCTTCATGGCAACAGTATTCCATAATGGCAGTGGCCTCTTTCAGCAGGATAATGTGCCCTGCCACACTGCAAAAAATGTTCAGGAATGGTTTGAGGAATATGACAAAGAGTTCAGGATGTTGACTCGGCCTCCAAATTCCCCAGATCTCAATCCGATCGAGCATCTGTGGGATGTGCTGGGTAAACAAGTCCAGCTTACAGGACTTAAAGCATCTCCTGCTAAAGTCTTAGTGACAGATACCACAGCACACCTTCAAAGGTCTTGTGGAGTCCATGCCTAGATGGGTCAGAGCTGTTTTGGTGGCACAAGGGGGACCTTTTTCCGTTTTGTCTTGGTTTTGGTTTTAACACTTAATGGGCACTTCGTGGGTGTCTCTGTGTGTGTGTGTGCTTTATGTAGCCTACCTCAGTGTTCTTACAGTCACTCTGCTTTCGAAGACATTTTTCTGTCTTTAGGTCTTTTGATTTTCCAGCTATTAGCATGTTCTTCAAAGTCAATTACCCACAAAAACGTGGTCACGGTCTGAAAAGCTCGCTCTTGCTAAACCTCTGGCAGTAATTTGACATGCTAGCTATTGTTTAGTGGCGGATAAGCTTCAAGCAGGACGCAAGGTTGCGCCATTCTGTACGAGAACACAACCAAGGACAACAGTGTGGAGGGGGAAACACACACACACACACACACCCACACACACACACACACACACACACACACACACACACCCCAACCTCACACTCAGGGGACGTCTGGTAAAGAGTGAGAGCTGGAACAGAGAGAATTGAAAAAGAGGTGAGAACTCAGTGAAAGGATAAACAGAGGGAGAAAGAAAAGACAAAATGAAAGAAATAAAATGGTCTGATTGGAGTTGAAGACACACCACACATCTCAGGCCACTGCAATTACCTAACGATTGTACAGAGTGTCCCAAAAGTCTCCATACATAGGAGAAATTAATGCTTTTTAGCAAAATGTATTCCAAAATTTTCAGATATGCCTTTGACAACAGAAGAACGTATTGAAATCATTCTCATGGCTGGATCGGGAAGCTGTCGCAAGGTTGCGATGGACTTTAAGAGAAAACATGGCGAGCACGTCACACACGATCACACACTGTTACCGAACTTATTAACTAATTCAAAAAGACTGGAAGTGTTGCGGACCAACCGAGAAGAAGTGGACATCAACGAACATCCACTTACGAAGGCATAACCGACGAGGTGCTGGCAAACACAGTCCCACAGTGTATGGAGACTTTTGGGACACCCTGTATTTTAGTTTTAAACAACTTCACAGATCATCTGCGACTCGACACAAAAACACACACACAAATTGCAGCATTCTATTGGAAGGAAGTCGAATGTTAATTTGCTGACAGCAATCAAGCATCCTCTTCCTGATTTACCCTAATGTACTGAGAGAGAGAGAGAGAGAGAGAGAGAGAGAGAGAGTGTTGGAGAAATGAGTATCAGGATTCAGAGGAAATTCATAAAGGAAACCATGACCTCACTAATCTCTCTCTCATTAATCTGTATTTGGTTGGTCCTGTGTGAGACAAACTGTCAGCTGTTACAGAGCACTGTGTGTGTGTGTGTGTGCACGCACTCACACCTTCCTTTAACACCTTCTTATTTTGCTTGGCCATCAGACAGTGTAAAAAAAAAGTGAGAAGAAAAATTTATTTCATGGAATATGTTCCGGTTTGTATAAACATTTCTGAAGAAAAAAAGAAAGTTATATTTTTTTTGCAATTCATCAGCGGGTACAGTAAAGTTTTCAGGGGTTCTTAAATTTTTTGCTACCAGAGACCTGTTTAAATACAAAATTATCATTATTATTTTTTAACTAAATAAATCAGTAAAATCTGGCAATGTGATGCTGATTCCATTGAGATTTTGCAATATATATATATATATTTTTTGCTTGTACACTGTAATGAACATCAAGAAACTTTGTAAAAAACAACAACAACAACAACAACAACAAAAAAAAAAAATTAAAATGACCTAAACATAGTAAAATGTCTTCCAAAGTAGAGCGACGGTGTGTTAAATCCTGTCTTGGCCTAACTGTTGCCTGAAAAAAAAAAAAAATAATAATTTGTAGAACTTGTGATCATGTACGGTTAATGGATGTATAGTGTTGTAAAGGTAGTAGTGTACTTTATGTGCTACAAATCCTAAATGCTGATGCAGAAGGGTAACTGTCGAAAAGAATTACACTCACCACTCTCGCTGTGTTTCACGTGTCTGATTAGCACCCAAAGGACTGCATTTTTATATCTTGCCTGGAGCAAGGTCAGTTCCACCATGGGTTTTGGAATCCAAACCCTGCTGCACTCCCACCACACTGTGTTATTGATCCTTCTGTTTCTTACGCCGGTTTTACACAGTGTGATTTCAAAAATCTTTGAAGATTGTTACTCGTCATGCTGTACGAGGTCCAAATAAAATCTAGAACAGACTGTCTGACGATTTGTGTGTTTTCCATGTCAGATTATACGCTGAAGATCTTCTAACAATGTTCTGTATGCGCATCAATCAACGTGATTCGGAAATCAGCTTGTGCTCGCGCAAAAGTGACTGAGTTTGTTACCATGTTTCGTTTACGTTTCTCCATCGCCACTAGTGTATATGTAGCCATCTCATGAGTTTGGCCTCATCCTATGCCGTCCTTTTATTGGCCACTCATTGGTCGCGAGTGTCGTAGCAGCGCTCATACTCAAGTCGGCTTTACGCCGTATGATTTTCAGTATGATTTTGCTAGACAAAAATCTTACATTGTTAAAGAATTGTTTGGTTGTGAAGTCTTTGAAAAAATAACGTGACATTCACCATCGGCTGATTCCGTGCCATTGTGAATAAATAGAGTGTGAGCGCTGTTGCGACACTCATCTAAAAGCCACCAATAGGAGGGCAGCATACAATGAAGCAAAAATCACAACAGCTACAAATACGCTAGTGGCAAAACGTAAACAAAATATGCTAACGGACAGAAAAATCTCCTTATTACCTCAAGCATGTTTGTGTGTATGCAAACCCATTTTCTGCATTTTCAAAACAGAGTAATTTTCTTTAATCGCAGGTCTATCGTTAGAGAATCTTCATCGTACAATGAGACATGGAAAACACACGTTATCACACAGTCTGTTATAGAATTTATAGAATAGATTTTTTTTTTTTAAATTCTGATGCCACCAGAAATTTTTTTGTCTGCGAGAGCAAAATTGGGCTGAAAATCATACCCGAGTATTATTTAGAGAGAAGTATTTTCAGATTGAGATCCATGTTGATGACAGTGTCCACATTAGCAATGCCATTTTGAGTGAAAAAGCAAGGAGGATCCTCTACATGTCATCTGGATAAATGTCTTTTGGTCTGGTTCACACGATGGATGAATTCCACTAACCGAGACGACCTGTGCTCCACAGGGAAAGAGACTGTCGATACACGTGACTGCCATCAGCCATGCAGGAGGTTAAGAGTTGCACTTAGCATGCAGACAAACAGAGAGAGAGAGAGAGAGAGAGAGAGAGAGATAGCAAGATTTCTGCTGAGGTACATTACTATGACAAACTATTTTAGTGCATTAGCTCTATTACCATATATATTGTGCCTGTGGCATTTCTTTCCTGCCCCTATGTGCCAGGCTGCATGTGTAATGAAAGGATGACATTATCAAACTGTGCACATTTCCCAAAACAATCAAGAGGAACGAATCCAGCGTAATTATCACTTACGTTCATAAAATCAGTAGTAACATCTGTAGCACTTCATGAGCACTCATCTTCATAAACTCAAATAGAAATATTTTTTATTAAAAGGAAACTGTAGGTTTTTAATCACCAACTACTGACCCAATATAATGTCTGAAGATTTTTGGCACAGTGACGTCAGTTGCATTGAAAAGTTTCATTTGTAATGCAAGTAGCAAAATTATGAAAACGGATGCAGAATTCATTCATTCATTCCTTTAGTTCAGATGAGGAATGTTAGTGACCAAAATGTATAGTCACTTTTGTTTTTAAAATGTATTTAAATTTGAAGTTTTCAAGAAAATCTTTACTTTTCATAGGGTTGGTGGTTCGATTCCATGTGTCAAAGTGTCCTTGGGCAAGACACTGAACCCCAAGTTGCTCCCGATGGCAGGCTTGCATGATAGCTCTGCTGCCATTGGTGGTGTAAGACGTTGGGCTACTGATCGGAAGGTCGTGAGTTCAAACCCCAGCACTACCAAGCTGCCACTGTTGGGCCCTTGGTCAAGGCCCTTAACCCTCAACTGCTCAGATAAATGAGATAAATGTAAGTCGCTCTGGATAAGGCCATCTGCCAAATGCCATAAATGTAAATGATTACAGAGAAATGTAGTAATGTTTGAAAATGAAGTGAGTAGGAAATCTTTTGAAATGTAAGTGAGAGCAAAAATGATGAGGTGAAAGAAATCAGTGTACCTAATATCTAGTGTTCATTAAAGCAGGACAAATCTCACAAAAAAGGACAAACACTTTCAAACAAAAAAAGACAAGCTCATCACAGCAGTCACTAGCTTTCCAGAGTATCGCTATACGTATCGGTCCTGTTTTATAAGGACACCCATTTGCATCATTTGTGTGGCAAAACATTTATTTGTGCCTTGCTTATGTTTACACAAGTAGATTATGGATATTTCATTAGCATTGCTGGATTTACACATAACTTGACTGGGAAGCTTCGAAGGGAATATTTTTCCATTTGGTAATGTTTACGACAAATTTGCTTCTAAACATGATACAATAGAGCTTTTCCATTTTCGCTGTGTTTGAAAAACTGTAACTATAAGCATTAGCGCAACACCAATATCAGATGCTTGTTGACTAGGCTGGCAAGATCTGTGAGCTGAGCGAGCTAGCTAGTCAGCCAGTTGGATGGCTGATGCACATTATGTAAAGGAAAACAAACTTACCCGCATTTTACGGTTTATTCTTACTCTTTGATATAACGTTAAATAAACTTGCGTAATCACAAACAGCACATCGAATTGTTTACTTCCCCAAAGCCAAGTTTGGTATGGTTCGATACTGTTTACTTTATTTTCATAACAACTTCTATAAGCAAGCACAGAAACATCACAAAAACGCCCACCAGCAGCGAGCAAAGCAGCCAGTGGACATGCCCATGTAAGTCCATGTCCTCAGTCCTGGAGCTTCTGGTGGCTTTAGTAAAAGAATGGTCATGGTCAGTTTCTTTGACCAAGAAAAAAAAAAAAAGTGCAGAAATGTTACCAAGACATTTTGCACTTCTCTTTTTATGTGTCAGAGTCAAAGATGAGCAATACCTTCTGTTCTCTGCAGACAGGTTTCCATGATAGAACCCTTTTCAACAACCCAGGGACTTTGTCAGGAACTCGCATACTTTAGGAAACGGGGCTGATCTTAGTTCCTGTACTTTAGGTGCATTTCCACCAAAGCAACCAGGGTTGATTTTAGCTCCTGGGCCATGCTGTAGTTCAACAAACCTTTTTAGTTGGTATTTTTCTGTAAATCAGGTTCTACTGGGGTGCACCTTGCTGTTCTAAATTTCACAAATTGGTCAAACACAAGCCAGCCCACAATGACTTCACAATGACCAGCCCTCTTACTCGCCATTTTTAAAAGCCTGCCTATATCTAACAAGCAGGTAAGAAGGTTTGTTTAATAAGTGGTTTCAGTAAAGGTAAGGTACAAAAAGGTAAGGTAAGGTAGAGTCTGAAACTATAATCAATACTACGAGTACTTTTAGTGGATCTCAGTGTTAGGAAGGAAGGGTTAGTCCATTAAAGCAAGTCTTTTTCTTTAACACAGTACACCTTTCGGAGACCTAAGTCTGATTTTACATCCTGGGCCATTGTAGGTACTTTTCTGTAGTGTTGATTGAGATTATATTGAATGTCACCAATGGGCCATACTGTACTTCCAGAAATCTTTTTGGATCCTGCTCCATTTTTGCACACCAAGGACTATTTGGATGAAGCTGAGATGCTGTACTGAATGTCACCAATTGGCAAACCAATCACTTTCAGAAACTGTTTTATCTTGGTTAGGGTCGCAGTGAACCTGGAGCTTATGCCAAAAATACTGGCCGCAAGGTGGGAGAATTCACCCCAGATGGGACACCAGTCCAATTCCACCCAGAAGTCTGGAAAGAACCGGGGACCCTGGAGCTGAGAGGTGGCAACGCTACCCACAGCACCATTGTGCCACCCTTTGGTCAAACCAGATTCAAAGAATCACAATGTTCTTATGAGCCATTTTAAAGCAATTAGTAAGGCTTGTTTTATAAGCCACTAGAAGCATTGGCCACACCTCTGCATTTACAAAAGTCAAAATCTTCGAAGTATGAAACACATCCCAGGTGCTCACGATCATGCTATCACTCAGAGTTTGAGACTTTCTCTTTCAGAACTTGATCAGTACCTGACATGCATACAGAGAAAGACAAAGAGAGAGAGAATGCTTTGTGGGTGGTGGGGGAAAGAAAGAAGTGAGTGATTGTTTTGGCCGTGGATGCTGCAACTGTTGCATTTTACATCCGCTGTCTCTGTTTCACAATGCAGCATTCAATCTAATGAAAACACAGAGAGAAGAAGAGCTGATGCCATCACCTCTGCAGCAAACAGACAACGTGAGGATGAAGAGAAGCGAATGTTGGTTATCACAGTCAGTCCAGCTGCCCTTTGGCCCTGGCTCCAATGCTACTGGGTGAAGGAGACAGAATGAAGCATCACAGTCTGGCTCCAGGGTTGTGTAACACATGCATGCCCCACCAAGACCAAGCCAACCACGGCGTCACCAGTCCCACACATATACTCTCCTGCCATTGTGTCTTATTCAGCCACATCTGATACTATAGTCTGCCCTGTCAGAAAACAATGAGGCTCCAGCTGGTATGTCTGTGCACATGTATGAGTGTGTGAGAGTGAGACAAACTGACACTACTTCTGACACATGGTTGGGCAAGCTGGACAAGACTATGAGTCATAGAACGTGGCTTTTATACTGAGGGAATGCACCGCATTAGCTAACAAAAAGCATGGATTAGCAAATGACGCTGATGACGCCTAGACTGCAGGGTAAATGGGAAAGCCACTAAGTTTTGCATGTTAGCTGTTCAATTGGTGTATTAAAGGTCATGGATTTAAGGATCAAATGCATCTAACTGATGATAATTTTCACATAGATAATGTGAACAAAGGTGAAAAATGGGTGCCGACAACAAGAGCACCACTGTTACTAGGATACAGGCCTGTATTATTCACATGATTGCAATGCATTTATAACCTTTTTGCACACACTCAGTGTGTGTGTGTGTGTGAGTGTGTGTGTGTGTGTGTGTGTGTGTGTGTGTGTGTGTGTGTGGGTTGTAGGTCAGAAGTGAAAAGTGAAGGATGCCATTATGTTCTATGAACAGGCAGTCAGGTAAGAGCTTGGGAATGCTGTGCAAATTTTGCTCCATTGAGAGAAATGCAATTGCCGAGAGAGCAGACAGAGTCACAGAATATCATACTGTAGCAATTACCAATTCTTGTAGCATTTGGGGGAAATGGGCCACCATTGTTCAGGATTTTTCATGCTAGCACTAAGACTTTTCAGCAATTTTTGTGTGACATAAATGTCTTAAGTCAAGTTGTCATCAAAACACACCCTCATGCTTTTCCAAATAGAAGACCATTTGGGGGTCAGTACAATTGAGTACAATTGAGGTGATTATTAAGAAGGTTGATCTCGTCTTTGTTTGAAGTCTTGGCTGTTTGGAGGACCAGGGAATGTTCATAGTACACAAGAGCTTTCTGTATCTTGGATAGTGGGATAAGTCATTTCCATATATGTGGCACAAAGGAAATGTAGTGTAGAGCAGTGGACTGTTTTTGGTTTTGTAGGCAACTGTCAGAGATTAAATCTGATGCTAGCAGCTACAGGAAAACTTTGGAAGGCAGCAATAAAGTGATGTTGGCGAACTTGGGAAGATGGCATGACATGACATACTGTATGTGTGCTGGTCTGGGGGAAACTCGTTGGATGTCACTGTGGCTGAATTCTGGCAAACAGTCAGACAGAAAATTGGGATTTGGCCGATCAAGTTTTCTGCATATAACACACTTTGATACCTCAACTTTAATAAATATAAATATATTTCACCAAAATATCATGGAAATATTTTATTTAATCTTACCTTGGTCATTTTCCTGCAAAGACCATATTAGGTAAGTGTCTCAGTGGCTCACGCCGCAGTAACAACAGCCAGTCTGCCTAAAGATGAATAAAACCTCGCTAGCTAAGTTTGATACCCTCACACAGTTAATCTCGTTATTTGAACAAGTTGCTGGATAGCTACATGCCATATCAAAATGGACAAAAGCCTAATCAATTCAGTTTATAATCAGATTCCAGGTGTGAAAATCCTCCTGAGCCGTAGTCAGAATGAAATAGTTAAATGTGATTTTTTTTTTCTTTTTTCTTTTTACCTCTTTTTTCTTTCTAGACTATTGTAGTTTTCACAACTATATATAGCAATAAGGATTTTCCACAAATATCACTTATTCCTATAGAGAAGCCAGCATAGTTTTGGTTAACAAACCTCCAAGAACTGTAAGTAGAAGGGCAACATACTTTCCCTTGACAAAGCATGTTTGTGCAAGTAGTTATTTTAAAATTACACGTTAAGTAGTGATTCTCTGAAACTGCTCATTCATGTAATATAGGTAGAAAAGCAGAAAGCAGGAGCTCATACATCAGCTATGAACTTGGGGTTGTAACCATTCTCTAAGAAAACATGCATACCCAAAGACTTGGCATAGTAGTCAATCGCCTTGTGGTAGGTAGTCAAAGCCAAGAAGTTACTGGTTCAGGTCTGGCCTGATTTCTCACAGAATTGCTTTTGGGGTGGTTGGGTAATGTGGGCTCCAGGGAAATAGTTAGGGCTCTGTCAGAAAGCCAAGTCTGGAGAAGTTTGGTTTCATCACGTCTTGACTGATGACACGCTATAATAGTTTGTTCCACATCCCGCAATATATTTTAAATCTGTGTGGCAGCAGTTGATGAGCAAGGTAGTCAAATTGTACATTGTTTGGAGGGCTATGCAAAGATACATTTGCTTCCTGATAGCCAGGAATAGTACAATGCCAGACAGTTTTTCTGCATCATCTGCGACAACAGAGCATAATCTTCTCCAAGAGTTCCTAACCGACAATGGTCTCTATGGGTTTCTCAGGTTATGAACTGTCATAAAGGTATTTTATGGTGATGTTATCCATATGATGAGATTGGTTGACGATAGATTGTGAACGAAATCATTAAATAAAAAATTCATACCACCACTGCTCCTACTACTGTCTGGCATTCACCCAAACGCTAATCAAAATAATTGTACAGATCTTATTATCCCCTTGAAATGAATTCCTGGCCACCACTGGTTTGTGTGATTCAGAAATCTCACTAACTTCAAGTTGCTAAAATGTACAAATACATAAGTACAAACGTAAATAGTACTGTTCTGATTTGATGACTGTAAAATTAGCATTTACAGTCATGTGAAAAAATAAGTACACCCCATGGAAATTGTTGGCTTTTTTGACATATTTGGACAAGCAAACATTTGATCTTCTTTGAAACAGTGCCTATTAATAAAGGTGATACACTATCAAATTACACATAAAATTGACATTTTGTAGTAATTTTCACAATTTAAATTAACAAAAAACAGATCAGTCACATGGAAAAAGTAAATACACACCTACATTTATCACACCTTCAAATCCATAAAGTTAGAATCAGGTGTTCAAGATTGGGTGCCAGGGGATATGGGCCCCTCACATATCTAATGTCTGGTGTTCCCTTTGTTATTGAGGTGTGTGGTGTCATCATGCCAAGATCTAAAGAGTTCTATAAGGCCTTCAGAAAAAAAGGTTGTGGATGCCTATGAGTCTGGCAAGGGATTTAAAATGATCTCCAAATTATTTGAAATACATCATTCTACTGTAAGGAAAATAATCTACAAATGGTGCAAATTTCAAATGACTGCTAATTTGTCCAGGGCAGGCCGTCCCAGCAAATTCAGCCCAAGAGCAGACCGTCTGATGCAAAAAGAAGTCTCCAAGACCCCAAAATTTAATCACAGGATCTGCTAGTAAGTCTTGTCAAAGTGTATGCTTCTACAATTTGAAAGAGATTGCACAAATTTGACCTGCATGGGAGGCATGCCAGACCTTTGCAAGACTACAGTTTGCCAATGAGCATACAGGCAAAGACCAGGCCTTTTGGAATAATGTGCTCTGGACAGACGAATCAAAGATAGAGTTGTTTGGCCACAATAACAGCAGACATGTTTGGCGGTGACCAAAGACAGCTTTTCAGGAAAAGCACCTCATACCAACTGTGAAGCACAGTGGTGGAAATGTTATGGTTTGGGGTTGCTTTGCTGCCTCAGCTTGCATTCATTGATTCGATTATGAATTCTGCATCATATAAAAGAGTGCTTGAAGATGATGTGAGGACCTAAAGTGGACCTTTCGACAGAATAATGATCCTAAGCACACTAGCAAATCCACCAAGGAATGGGTCAAAAAAAAAAAAAAAAAAGAAATGGAGGGTTATGGAATGGCCTAGTCAAAGCCCAGATTTGAATTTCATTGAAATGTTGTGAGGGCATTTGAAATGGGCAGTACATGCAAGAAAACCCTCAAACATCTTGCAACTGAAAGTATATTGCATGGAAGAGTGGTCAAAAATTCCAGCAAGCCTGGTGGAGAATTATGCAAAACGCCTACAAGAAGTTATTTCTACTAAAGGGAGCAATACTAGCTTCAGAGGCCAAGGGTGTACTTACTTTTTCCACAGAAGAATATCACATCTATTGATATTTCTGTTGAATACATGATTGAAAAAGCTAATTTCCTTGTGGTTTTGTTCAAGTATATCAACTTTATTAATTGGCACTGTTTCACAGATCAAATGTTTGCTTGTCAAAAAAAGCCAGCAATTTCCATGGGGTGTACTTATTTTTTCACATGACTGTACATTAGTAAAGCAGGAGCTACCAACCCAGCACTTGGAGCCCATATAAATCTTCTACTGTCTTCTTCTGAATATTCATATTTAACAGTCTAAATGCACATAAAACATTACATTTGGATTGCTTACAGTTTGGAGGCTTGTCTTCAATTCTAATCAAGTTGTCCAGCAGAAACAATTTTGGTACAGGCTGCCATATTCAAAATGCGGTCCCGGTGAAATGTGCTGAATAAACCGTTATGCTCAGACTGAAATCCGCAGGGACATCGGAAAAAAAAATAAATTCAACCACTGATTTCGGATGCCTGAGTCCTTTGGAAGGCTGTTCTATGCGGATATATTGTCTTTCCCACAGTCAGGAACAGCGTGGTTTTAGCTGGTTCTCTCCATATTTCATGCTCTAATATATCTGTGCTTCATTCATTTGTTCATTCATCTTCATTAACCACTTTATCCTGGTCAGGATGGCGGTGGATCTGAAGCCTACTCCAGGATCATTCCAAGGAAATGGGAATATATTCTGGATGGGACACCAGTGTATCGCAGGGCACCATATAGACAATTCCCCACGCCCATTCACACATTCTAGTAGCCAATCCGCCTACTAGAGAACCTGGGGAAAAACACACAAGGACATGGGAAGGATATGCAAAACTCCATACGGACAGCAAGCATCTAAATCAGGGAGCCAGGAGCAGTCAGGCTGTGATATATTTGCATGTGTAAATGTTTATGGTAGTGACATCACAACCACAAGGAAGTCAAAAAAAAGTTGGTCTTTGCAGCTTAGTTCTCAAATATAGACTGTAAGGACTTGAAAATGATTAGATTTTGAAACGTTAACATTGTCTACGTACAACATTTGGGTTAAAAAGAAAAGCAAGAGAATTTTAGTTCTTCATACAACAGAAAGGGTTCTTCAATCAGTAATTACAGGATGACATAATGCATTGAATCACATTGTCTCCTTCATTCCTCACAAGAAAACCATGTGTTTACACGAAATATGCTTGGTAAGCAAGAGCCTCAACATGAGAGCGACTCGTTCGTTTTTCGGCTGAGGTTAAGCATTTCGAGTATCACTGCTTTGACAGCGTGATGCCCTCCGAGCCTCATCAGTGGAACTGTTTGTACTGTTTCACAAGATGGATGAATTGCGATAAAGATCTGTCGTCTCTTTGTTACAGGGTCGTGAATTTGGTGCTCGTAGAGCCAGGTATTGTGTAAAAGTGATTGCAGCGTGGAAAGACTTGGTGGTTAAAAGGCGAAGCGTGATTGCAGACAGATGCCGTCTGGAGAACTGTGGCCGAGCCAGACGTCTATGCGGAACTCAAGTGGCCACGAAGCGAGAGTAGTCGCTGACGGATCCTCTTTGACCGCACATAGACAGAAACTGACATACACACCGCATACACATACACGCACTGTCTGACACATGGGAAGACCACAGGAACTGAAACCAGAGGTTCTTTCATAAGTCGTCAGTGTCAGATGTTCCTGCAAGACTTTTGTGAAATGGAAGATGGCAAGATTTTTAGAACTGGAAAGAGTGCCAGTTGACGGCCAGTAATGACATGAAAGATGTGAAAGAGTGTGTGAAAGCAATGAAAAGTTCACACACACACACACACACACACACACACACACACACACACACACACACACACACACACACATTTGTATAAATATTAAGCTGGTGGAAAATTACTTGCATAATTGTACCTACAGTATTAAGCATTATTTTGTCAGATTTGTTCTTTATTTACTCAGTTATTACTGAGACTGAATACTTGTACCCTTACTTAAGTGTATTTACTTCTTTCATTTTCATTTTGACCTTCAGAGTGATCATTACAAATCTCAAAATCCAAGAGATATTTTCCTTAAACTAGTTGCTTCACTAATCAGTTGTGTTTTTGCTTGTTTCATGTATTTGTTTTTAAAGACATCAAAGACACTGGGTACAACGGTGCTAAGTGATCTTTGAGCAAGTGTTTGCTGGATTTACCAATGATTCATACAGGATGACATTCCTCATTTTGTCATCCCACGTACAAAGTAAACAAAAAAAATTCATGTTGAGTTTACAGCAAAAACTTTACGTTTGTTACTTTTGCTAGCTAGTTTTGTCATTTTTTAGGGTGTAAACCTCAGGCTTCCATATGATACGATTTGATACAATTTTGATTCTTAAGGCAACCAGTTGATATTTGAAAATATCTCTGAACCTGCTATGATACCATACAATATGATTAGATTTAGTAGCCTCTGATCAATATGTAACCACCCTTGTTCAGAATCTGGGGTAGGCCTAGTGTTAATTCACAAATGATGATCTAAAGAAGGACTATTTCAGCAGCAACAATATAAGACAATGTGTGTGCTCCAAAAACTGACCCTTATTTTTATGTATTTTTTCATTAAAACAGAGAGCGCCTTTAGTCCTGCTAGCTCATTTATTCCAGCTGCCCTTGTAACTGTGGCACAGTAGATTTGGGTTGTGCTGCTTTAATGTTAACCAGACCCCCTCAATACAATGCAACAATGTGACCCCTGAAAACTCAGTGTGTACTGCGAGGCTTTCAGCACCTCATTACCCCTGTGTAAAGTAATGAAGCTGTAGACCCCTGAGGGGTCAGGGCTGAAATTGTGTTCTTGTTGAGGTGATGAGAGCTGCTAGAGACTTACCACCACCACCACCACCACCATGCTCAACATCAGAGAAACATGGTGTAATTAAAGATAGTACTCACAAGTGCCTTCCTGTCAGGAGCGCAGCACCAGGGTCAAAACGTGACTAGCTGTTTGGACAAGATTGGCCAGTGAACTGTATTCAGTGGGACACCAGAGACATACACTATTAAAACAAAGTGTAATAATTAGATCCCTGGCACAAAACGTGCACCTTTAGTAATCAGTTTCTCCCCAATGCAACCACTATTCCAAACACAGGGCAGATGTAAGAATGGAAGAAAGGAAGGAAGGAAGAACAGAAAGAAGGAAGGAAGGAAGATTGATGGAAGGAAGGAAGGAGATCGCTCTCAGATCTTCAAGATGCAGGGACCCTGTAAAGACCTGACTGATTTAAAATTTTAGTTGTAAAGCGACAGCAGGAGAGGGGAAAAAAACAGTCTGGAAAGTGGAGCGATTGAGAAATGAAAGAGCTGTTGATTGTTTGTGCCAAGGACAAAATTCTCTGTCAGATAAATGGCACATTTAGTACTGGATGTCCTTCATGAGCAAATCACCAGCAGACTGGGAGGAAAAAAAAAGAAAGAAAGACACAGGTGAAACAAACTAAAGTGTCTGAGATATAAAGTCCATCAAATACACTGATTTGTTATCTGTTGCATTCTGGGTAACAGGGCTTTCAGCATAAATGTGCTAATTGTGAAATATTTTTGAAGGCTGGGAGTGTGAATGATGCAAAGATGGTACTTTACTGTAAAAACTGGTAAAGATACACCAATACTGTTCTGCATTTAGAGTGAAAAATACTGTTATGCAGCAGGGCTGTGTCCCAATCTCTCACTGTTGAGCAGCAGGGCTGTGTCCTAATCTCATACTATTACACAGGAGACCAGTTTCCCAATCTCATACTGTTGAGCAGCAGGGCTGTGTCCCCCAATCTCATATTGTTGAGCAGCAGGGCTGTGTCCCAATCTCATATTGTTGAGCAGCAGGGCTGTGTCCTAATCTCATACTGTTATACAGGAGACCAGTTTCCCAATCTCTCACTGTTGAGCAGCAGAGCTGTGTTCTAATCTCATACTGTTGAGCAGCAGGGCTGTGTCCCAATCTCATATTGTTGAGCAGCAAGGCTGTCCTAATCTCATACTGTTGAGCAGCAGGGCTGTGTCCCAATCTCATACTGTTGAGCAGCAGGACTGTGTCCCAATCTCATACTGTTGAGCAGCAAGGCTGTGTCCCAATCTCATACTGTTGAGCAGCAAGGCTGTCCTAATCTCATACTGTTGAGCAGCAGGGCTGTGTCCCAATCTCATACTGTTGAGCAGCAGGGCTGTGTCCCAATCTCATACTGTTGAGCAGCAAGGCTGTGTCCTAATCTCATACTGTTGAGCAGCAGGGCTGTGTCCCAATCTCATACTGTTGAGCAGCAAGGCTTTGTCCAAATCTCATAATGTTATGCAGGAGGCCTGGTTCCCAATCTTACACTGTTATGCAGCAGGGATGTTTTCCAGTCTCCTAGTCTCATGTAACTTTCAGAGTTTATATTGCCTAGCAACCAGGTCATGGTACAGGGGCAAGTTTCTGTGGTGACAGTTGCTAGACGGCAGCCGAAACTTAGCAACAGAGATGTCAGGTGCTGCTTCAGCTGTGCGTCTCATCACACCTTCCACTGAGTTTACTTTCACTGAGGAGGATTTTATGGTGTGTGTGTGTGTGTGTGTGTGTGTGTGTGTGTGTGTGTGTGTGTGTGTGTGAGAGAGAGAGAGAGAGAGAGAGAGAGAGAGAGACTACATGTTTAAATATAGAGAAAAATATCCATAACCGTAGTGTACTTAAAAAGTTAACACTTGACTAGCGCCACAGACTCTGAACCGAAACTGATGAGTCATCTGTTTTCAATTTGACGTCTGGAGAATAAACGCATACTTCCGTCCATTCATCCGGCTTCTTTGTCAAACTTTTTTTTGTTTAAACAAGCCATGTTGCGAATTCACGAATCAGACCAGAGAGAGTAAATAAAATGAAAAGTCTATAAGAGTCGGTGAAAAATCCCCCCATTCCTGATGCTAGTCTCTGGTCCGATTAGCCTAAATAGCTAAATAATTTATTAAAATGCGTGCGATTGGTTATAAAAGAGGATCTGCTACAGAAGCTGTGTTGATTCATGTTTAGAATTGCTGACTGAATATGTTACAGGAATTTTGCTAAGTTTATTATGCTAATGTCAGAACTTAGCATCGCTCTCTAAATAGACACGGCAGATTGGTCATTTATTTGAAATTAGGGATCACCAAGATGTTCAATTTAATTCTAATAATTTAATCCCATCATTTTTATTCATTTTTCTGTTTAGTCATGCTTTTCCACTGATGGCGCTTAGCTTATCTGCGATATGCTAGAAGCTGCTAGAGTTTTCTTTCTTATTCATTTCTTGAGGTAAACAGACTTCAAAACCTAAGCAAAGATTCAAGCAAGTACAAGCTTCCAGCATTTCATACAGACGAAAAGGTCATGTGAAGGTTTTTTTTTTCTACGCTGACACACCCACACACACACACGGATATAACTACATACAGAGCGAGTTAGTGAGAGATTGTTTTTCCTTTCAGCTCTGCGCTACACACACACACCCACACACCAAATAAAAAATTGTGTTAATGAATTTCTCACTCAGAAAATAAACAGCAAAGCAGAGTCTCACACCTCTTTCTCTTTCACTCACCCCGTCACTAAGGCAGACTATGCAAACACGAGAGCTACGAGCTGCCTTTCGCAGGGCCGAGCCACACGTAAAATAAATAAATGGTTTGGAGGGGGAAAAAAAAGAAAGAAACACCACACGGTTCAGATTATATTGAGCATGATTGTAAAGCTAATTAGTTTATACAGTGCAAATACGACTCTGTGCACCTGCAGCACCGAGCGAGCGCTTTAATGAGCACTTCAAGCAACGCTGAGGTAAAAGATTAGCCATTAAAACAAGCAGAGACTCTCACACACACACTCACTCACACACACACACACTCACTCACACACACACACACACAAATGTACAGTATTATAATATTCAGACTAAGCCAAGAGTGGGTTATCTTCCCTCTTTCTACAGTTCCTTTGTGATAAAACCAGTCTCTCGTTCCTCTTGTGTTTTTTGTAGAGCTTGTTAGGAGACCACACACACACACACACACACACACACACATTACAATATTCACGTTATTCTATACCTACAGTGGCTTCTCTTCCCCCTTTCTACAGTTCCTCTGTGATAAAACCAGTCTCTCGTTCCTCTTGTATGGCTCGTTAGAACACACACACACACACACACACACACACACACACCACACAGAGTTTCATGTTCTTTCTGTTCATCTTTGTTCTATTGCATCAAATATTGTGGGTGGTGTTCGTAGGTCTACATAACACCTACATAACCCCATAATAAGAAATGATAGATTTATAAACCCTTATTCCAACAGGATTTTTTTTTTTTTTTTGACAGATTGTGGTCTATTAAAAATTGTGTTATGACATTTTTTGCGCTGACTTGCATTAGAACACCGTGATAACTAACCTTGCTCAGTGAACGTCCCTTATGTAGTAATGTGACATTAAAACTAAAGTCATAATATGAAGGTAGAGAAAATATATGTGACTGTTATTACCATGTCATTACACAACTATTACAAACAGTGCATTCACTGATGCTCAGTAAGGCAACATGATACATTAAGAACCAGGGGGTGTAAACTTTTGAACTTTATGAGCACAACTGTGTATATGCAGCGACATTTTTGCCAACGCTTTATCTACTTCTTAGAGGAGGAACTGAGTGCTATGTGTATTAATATGGTTATGCATCCCCATTTCAGTGCAGCTTCTTATTTAGGAAGCTCGTAAGCCAGCCAAATGACTAGCTTGAGGGCGTTCAAATCAAAGTGTTAATCAAATGTACATTTATAACACTCCTGTGAAGCGCGGTGTGTACCTTCAACAACTTTCTCACAGTGTTGTTAGTAAAACTCGTAACTTATCTCAGTCAGTCAAATATCTCAATAAGTGGTTTAGTGGTTAGGACGTTTGCATCGCACCTCCGGGGTTTGGGGGTTCGATTCCTGCCTCCGCCCTGTGTGTGCGGAGTTTGCATGTTCTCCCCGTGCTTTGGGGGTTTCCTCCGGGTACTCCGGTTTCCTCCCTCAGTCCAAAGACATGCGTTGTAGGCTGATTGGCATTTCCAAATTGTCTGTAGTATGTGAGTATGTGAGATTGTGCCCTGCGATGGGTTAGCAGCCCATCCAGGGTGTCCCCCACCTTGTGCCCAGAGTTCGCTGGGATAGGCTCCAGGCTACCCGTGACCCTGTGTAGGCTAAGCGGTATA
Source organism: Cranoglanis bouderius (assembly GCA_023630585.1). Classification (NCBI taxonomy): domain Eukaryota; kingdom Metazoa; phylum Chordata; class Actinopteri; order Siluriformes; family Cranoglanididae; genus Cranoglanis; species Cranoglanis bouderius. The sequence continues at coordinate 7,769,181 of CM042541.1, forward strand.
GAAAATGCATGATGGTTGTTTTCCAGCTAAAGACAAAACTGTACACAATATAATCATACGTGTTTTTATAAATTCTTCAACACTGCTTTCTTAAATATTTATGCAATGCTTGTGAATGTGTTAAAGGCACTTTGTAGGTACACGTCAAATAAAATGTCAAAGCAAATGTATGCTAACACATACTGGCATCAATTTCTTTTTCTGTTTCTTAGAACGTTGTCATGGAGACCCTTTGAAGCAATGAAGTTATGTCTTACAGTGCGTAGTTAGTAACCTGACCTCCTTGTGTTACACTGTTACAGTGTAACAGTATTATTGTAATTATCTCTAATCAATTAACTCTATTACAAGGGATTAATGTACTGTAAGGGCTACTATACTGTGTTTTGACTAAGCTACCTAAACACCAAACAGAGAAATGCAGCACCTTAGGTTTGGGAACAGGATAATTATAATAAGAGGAAGAACTGCATACTGAGGAGCGAGACAGAGAAGATTGGACACCTGAGGGATGGACATAACGGAGAACATCAGAGGAATGGAGAAAGCCTAGCAGGAACGAGTTAAAGTGTGTGGTGAGCGCAGCAGCGTTATTTAACCAAAGCCCTCCATCATTAAACAGTTCATTCAGGAAGTGAATGAGTCATGACATCACTTCCTCACAGACAGGGGCAGGAAGTGTGGCAACGGCTCTCGAGTTCCTCTGGGGAGAGGGAGCAAAAACTGTGACTATGCAGTACAGTGATGGAACACCACACACACACAAACACACACACACACACACACACACACACGTATGAAGTTCCCCAAACTAGTCACATTCATAGGAGTGTGACTGTCACACAGCCGGGAAAAGCTGCACCTGCTGTTCAGCCACCCATACACACACACACACACACACACACACACACACCACAGGTAGCTGGCCTCTGCTTTCCTGTCACCTATACAGCTGTGTCAGAGCTGCAGGGGATTTCAAGTGCCCAGCTGCTGTGTGTGTGTGTGTGTGTGTGTGTGTGTGTGTGTGTGTGTGTGTGTGTGTGTGTGAGAGAGAGAGAGATGAGAGAGTGGCAGCTGGAGTGTGTCTCTCTCCCACTGGTCTGTGTGGCTCCTGGCTGGGGGCAGCTGTAGCTTTTGTTATGGGCAGATAATAGAGAGTAAGTTGAGAGACAGAGAGAGAGAGAGACAGAGAGAGAGAGAGAGACAGAGAGAGACAGAGAGAGAGAATCAACGAAAAAGTAAGTGTCAGAAAGATGACAGAGTAAATGTGAGATTTTTCACAGTTCTTGAGAGACACAGAAAAGAAGACAGAGAAAGAGAGGAACCTTCAGAGCAGCTCTTGGTCATCGTGGATTTTAGTTTGGAAAGAAAGTAAAGAAAGAATATACAAAAAGCCCCAAAAAACAAATCATTAATAATGTGTAAATGTAAAACATCTTCTATGATGATTTGTTACATTTTGAACATATTTCATTTATCCAATAAAAAGAAGCCTATTTTCCGGGTTTCAAAAAAGCTGAACCAGAGTACTTTCGAGCACCTTGTGTGAATCCTCGTGTGAATCCCACTTAGATGCTCTCCGCTGCTTCAAGAGCACTTTTGTCCAGACAGACAGTTCCTAGACGTGTTAGTTAATTAATCTGTAGCGATGATGATGACGACGACGCTAAAGAGAGACAGAAAGAGAGAAAAAAGAAACACAGAAGAGATGCGTTTTCACTTCTCGCCCCAGTTTATTTTCAACAGCAGAAACAAAAACAGACCTCCCCCCCCCCCCAAAAAAAAAAAAAAAAAAAAAAAAAAAAAAATTATGGAATGCAAACTCAGCAAATTCTACAAAGTTGTAGCCTATAGGGGCTGCTGGAGCAACATCTCATTTTAATGTCAATGATATGCAAACGTCTAATCTGCATTCAGCAGTCTCGGTGACCGGTGAGGTCAAAGGGTACAGGAGTCCTGCCATGTGTATGTGTGTGTGGAATTGCTGAAAAACTAAATGCACAGTTCCTCTTTACTGGGAGATCACTGAGACGTGAATGTGGATGTAAATTAAATAAAAGCCTAAAATTATACAAATACAAATACAAAATAATCATGTTTGAATTGAAGACGAGCACGTGAGGTGTCCTGTGCAAGAGCGCTTTTTAAAAAATTGTATTATTTTTTTTTATACACACACAGACACACACACACACACACGTGCTTGTCTTCAAGTCTTCAATTCTTGATGCAAGACAGAAATTATATGAACACAAACCTGCCAGCAGAGATTCAGAAACAGAAAACCTTGGAGGTTGTGTATGTGAGAGAGTGTACAAGTGAATGTGTTTCCCCCAAATTAACAACAAAAAAAGCAGCTGAAGGCTACAAGCTACTCAGCCAGTCTCTGAAATGCTTCCTAACCTTCCCCTCGTTGTCGTAATATTCATATACGCTGTATCTATGACTACATGCAGGCCGTTAACAAATAGACGACTGGCTCGTGTTAATCCGATATCGTAGTACACACGTTTGCGAAGCCCAGAGTAATGGACAATTATTATTAGATATACTGTATATTGTTAAAACATCTCATTGTCTGCAAAGAAACCCAATCAAATCTTTTTTTTTAAAATACACCTTTGAGTAAAGGTCCACTGCAAAATGCCAAAACACAAGTTTTTTTTATTTATTTATTTTTATTTTTTTTTAAAGCCATGCTTCTATCTATTTTTTTCTCCTCAATCTTCTATTAGGAAGCTGCACTGCAGGGCAAAAAGAGGGGGAAAAAGTCAAATCCAAATCACAAAATCTGTTAATTTGGTGAAAAAGTCCAACGCACACAATTGTACACTTATACCAAATTAGCTTAGTCAGTCCGTACAGGATTCTGAGTAGTTTTTTGTGATTGTTGCGTCCAAAAATGCTCGATTTCGCTGCGGCTTTTTTCAGTTTTTTTGTGTTTTTGCAGGAAACTTGAATTGAATTGAATTGGCGAAACTGCAGTTGTGCGAAATGGTTTTGCACACTCTTTCTCAGTGATGTTTGATGGTAAATGAGACCTTTCAGCTGTACTCATGTTCGACGCACATGAATCGAAGAGGGCTTTGGCTGAATGCACATTGTGATGACATCACGAGACACGTCTTGACCCAAAATCTGCAGAAAATCTGTTAAATCTGTCTTAATTTGAAAAATCGCAAGCTCCTCCGAACATTGCCGAGTTTGCTTGGTCTTGCGTAAATTTCTGCGATCGCAAAATCATGAATTCCTGGAGGGACTGCTTAGTGTTGATCGATTCTGGATTCTGATTGGTCGGAAGGTTTCGATTACGTTTCTGGCTGTAAGGTTTATATCAATGAAGGACGTTCGAGATAAACGTGTGTATTCGTTGAAATGGTGAAGTTTTCTGTAAGGAGATGTTTGCTTATGTTCTTGGACAGTGTCTCCAGTGATCCAGTGTCAGCGCTTTGTAACAATAATAGGTAAAGCTTTACTTTAAATTTTCAGGACAGATGAGGCTGTGGTTTCTCGGTAACATGACAAGCTGTGTTGTTGTTTTTTTTTTTTTTGTCATATTAACTTAATATTAATTTATTTTAATTTTAATTTATTTATTTTATTTATTAATTTAAATTTTAAAAAAAGAGAGAAAGAGAGAGAAAAAAGGGATTATGGTGATTTATAACTGCTATAACATAAGTGAGAACAGGAACTTGTTTCGTTGAAGATAAAAAGTATGACATTCTGGTCTTTAAAAAAAAAAACGATTTGTAGTCAAGTTGCTTTGGTGTAAGTGGAATAAAACATTTCCACAATATAACAGCATGCCACGTTGTTTTACTGATAAAATCGAACAACGTGGCATGCTGTTATATTGTGGAAATGTTTTATTCCACAATATAACAGCATGCCACGTTGTTCGATTTTATCAGTAAAACAACGTGGCATGCTGTTATATTGTGGAATAAAACATTTCCACAATATAACAGCATGCCAAGTTTGAACAAGTTTGGTGTGCGTTAATCGTGCACGTAAAATTTTTTCACCAGATTATTTATCTTAACTGTTGTACTCACCAGACAATAAGACACCCTGTAGCAGTGACGCGACTACTATATTTAATTTTATCCTAAGCAGACAGAATTTAGGGGATGTGTGTCTTATAGTCTGGAAAATACCACACATCCTGCAAGGCCATTCATTTCTCCCAAAACATTAAAATCAAATCCTAAAGCTCCTGTTAGCTGAAGGACTTTTGCACAGCTACCCAACTCATCCGGCGAACCTCCTCAATCAATTCTCCTTCTTCGTTTGTTTTTTTTTTCTTTTGCCTTAAAACAGTGCAAAATATTTCCAACTTGTGCAATAGGTCTAGCCCTAAAACATCCTCGTGTCATGTCACACATACTGTATATACTGCTTTTAAACATACATTAATAAAAAAAAATTAATAACATATAATACATTACAATTACATTACAATAAGTATTATACACAGGGATAATAAACGCCGAGCGGTGGACGAGCACTGCGGCGGGAAATAAAAACCTGAAGAGGAAATAAAAAGGATACGCGACAACAAAGAGGCCGGGTGCAGCGCGCCTGATGCTTTTATCTGAAACCTCCTCAACACACACACACACACACACACACACACACACACACACACACACACACACACACACACACACACACACACACACACTCCCATTGGGCTGGACAAGCGGACGAGGGCTGTGTGTCTGGCCTTATAGTCTCCAGCGGCCATCTGCCATCCAGAGTCAGGCTGTGGCGTGTGTGTGTATTAGGGAGACAAAAGCAGGCTAAGCCCTCTGCAGTCTGTCTGCTTGACCTCGGCTAGACAGTGCTGATGGGCGACAGCGTGCTCCAGGGACATGATTCGCTAAACAATGACACAAACACACACACACACAGGTCTGGAGAGGGGGATGGAGAGAGGGATGAGGACAGAGAGGAAGGCTGGATGGTTGGCACACAAGCACAAAAGAAAGCGAAGACCGCAAAGCTACCCCCGGTGTATTAGTGTTAAAGTGTGTCTTTATAGTTCTCTCACTGACTCTTTGGCTCTTACACAAACCTACATGTGTTTAATGTACATATCTGTGTGTGTGTGTGTGTGTGTGTGTGTGTGTGTGTGTGTGTTTATTTCTTGAGGAATCCTGACTTAACGCTGCTCATGTTTATGCATGTAGCATGTTTACTAATGTAACAGCAGTCTGGTTTGTCATGTCTGAAAGCGGAACATTAACATGCGGCTGTGCAACAACGAGCGCATACATATTCACTCAAATCTGCATAGCGTTAACCTTTCACTTTCAACCCCCAGAAAAGGAGCTAAATATATCTGCACTAACACTATCCAGCCGCCTGGTTACGCATCCATCCATCCAATTACACTTCTAACCATTCATCCAATTACACATCTTTTCACCAGCCATCCTTCTATCCATAAACCCATCCATATTTCCATCCTTACACACCAATTATTCATGCAGTCATCCATCCAGGTACCCAACTCATCTGTCTGTCCGTCCGTCCGTCCGTCCATCCATCCAGGTACCCACTCACTCATACACACCCATCACTATCCCATCTATCATCTGTACATTCATCCATCCATCCACTCATCCATTCATCCATCTATCCATCCAGTTACCCATCCATTTATTCATCCATCCACTCATGCATTCAGTTACCCATCCATCTATCTCTTGGCGCAGACCTTGCCTTCTTACACATAAACAAGTGTTAGTTTTATCACATTGTCAGTTTGTCTCTTGTAGTACTGAGTGATGAGTGTTTGTGGGTCATGCGGTGAGTTTCTGGATGGTTCTGTTGTAGTACTGCGTGGTGAGGGCCTCCAGGGGGCTCCACTGATGAGCATGCAGCTCGATGACCTCCATGAGCAGCGAGCGCGTGAGCGGAGACTCGGATGGACTCAGCATCTTATCCCTCACTGCAGCTAACAGCTCCATCATCATCTCCGGCAACTGCTCCTCCAACAGCCGCCCGGCGCTCTGCAGCTGATTGACACACACACACACACACACACACACACACACACACACACACACACACACACACACACACACACACACACACACAGAGAGAGAGGGAAGAGAGTCATTAGGCCTAACCATGGGGAGACAAAGACAGAAAGTACAGCAGAAGAGTAGGAAAGTAATAGAGGGTAGAAAAAGGAGAGAGAGAGAGAGAGAGAGAGAGAGAGAGAGAGAGAGAGAGAGAGAGAGAGAGAGAGAGAGAGAATGAGAGAATATTGAATTTTCAAAAGACCTTTATTACAATTCCTAAAAACTTGTCCTGTCAATTCTCACTTTGATTTTATTTAGTTTTTTTTTTTTTTAAACAAAGTCAACATATAACAATTTATACCAAATCAAATAATAAGAAAAGAAAGAAAGCAAGAGAGAGAGAAAGAGAGAGAAACCAAAAATATGAAAGACATAAGAGGAAAGAGAGAAAAAAAAACAAGCTACAAATTAAGAAATAAGAAAGAGAAAAAAAAAAACAAAGAAAGAGTGAAAGGATAGAGAAAAGGAGTGAGAGAGATGGGGAGCAAGTGTGCCAGAGAGGGAGAGGTAAAAAGAAAAAAATGGAATGGGGCTCAGGACGAATAGAAAGGGAAAGGATGGGGTGAAAGGTCAGAGGTCACGCCTGCATGACGGATAAGAGCGAGCGTTGGGGCTGAGAGGGCTAGACTGGATGAGAAGGGGGGGTGGTGGAGATGCTAGATGAACAAGGGTCAGATGTCAGCACCACAGGAGGAAAAGAAAGCGAGCGTCAGTAACAGACGCCTGTCTAAGAGAAAGACAGAGAGCAGCAGATGTTGGTCTACAAGTGAGAGATGGAAGAGCGAGAGAGAGCGAGAGAGAGAGAGAGAGAGCCCTAGCCTCCTCTTAGCCAGACTGTCTGTCTCCTTCTGATCCAGTTTACTGGCTTTCTTTCTCCTGTGAGAAGGAGGGATGTGAAGACGCTCCTCTGTCTGGAGCCACACACACTACACTCACCCACACGCTAATGGCTCATCCTTACTGTCTTCTTTTGGGTGTGTATCAGAGTGTGTGTGTGTGTGTGTGTGTGTGTGTGAGTGAAAGTGCAGATCTACAGTTATATAATGGCTAATTTGTAGATTAACCTTTGATAAAGCGTATGTGGACAGATTTATCACCGCTAGCATGAGATACAGTATCATGATCATATTCGCATGAGGAATAGAACACTTGAGGGTGTGCTTTTATAGGAAAATAATCAATGACAGGGTGGTGTGATGCGTCCCAACACAAAGCAGAGTTCTGTCAGTTCATGACGTTGATTATTTTCCAATAAGAATGTGCCACACTTGTTTTGTCGTCGAACGTCCACGAAAGTTATTTCCTAACAAGAGGCACTCCCTCACTAGCATCTCCTTTCTTCTTCATCCAGATAGGAATAAAGCAAAAACGCAGTTTTGTCATGTCACTGAGAAAAGCCGTGAACTGTTTATTTAGGATATGTGGAAGGAGTCTCCAGTGTCAGTGTTTTGTAACAGTCAGAGGTAAAGCTGTAACTTTTCCAGCACAGGAAAATCTTTACTACAGAAGATTTTACACTTTGCAGAACTTTTTCTCCGAACTAACTTGTTTTGTGGACATTCCGTAACATTTATCATGACTATAAATGGACAAAAATGAAATGTCGTTAATTCTTTAATAATGAACAAACTGTAATCATTGGAAAGGTGCTGTGATATAAAGGAATAAAACATTTTGTGGCGTCCCATTACTGGAAAATGATCAACTTCGGTGTGATAACATTATCTCCGCTTTATCGGACCAAACCCATCACTGATTATTTACCTATAAAAACACATGCCCAAGTGTTTAATTCTTCCTTAATGCAGAGGGGGAATATATAGTCCCCTCTGAAAGTATTGGAACAGTACATTGAAGACATTCAATACATTGAAGACATTTGGGTTTGAGATCAAAAGATGAAGTAGTAATAATCAGAAGGCCATATCAGAATTCACAAAGAAATCGAGATGAGCCACAAAAGTTCTGGAACCAAGATGAACCTCAACCAAAGTGATGCATCGGCCAAAGTGTGGAGGAGGAAAGGATCTGCTCATGATCCAAAACATGCAAGCTCATCTGTGAAGCATGGCGGAGATAGTGTCATGGCTTGGGCTCGCTGATGATGGAACTCATGATGGTAGCAGCAGAATGAATTCAGAAGTTTACAAGAACAATTTGTCTGCCAATCATGCAGCAAGACAACGATTCAAAACAAGCAAGAGCAAGGCCCTTAACCCTCAACTGCTCAGATGTATAAATGAAATAAGGATGTAAGTCGCTCTGGATAAGGGCGTCTGCCAAATGCCATAAATGAAAAGTGGAAGGTTTTAAACTGGCCAAGTCGATCACCAGACCTTAACCCAGTTGAGCAGCATTTCACGTCCTGAAGATGAGACTGAAGGGAGAAACCCCCCCCCCCAAACAAACAACTGAAAGAGGCTGCGGTAAAAGCAACACAAACAAACAAAAAACTATTTGGTCACCGAGTCACAGACTTGATGCAGTTATTCCAAGCAAGGGACATGCAATCAAAAATTAAGTGTTATTTACTTTAATTTACTTCAAGACTTATCTGTTCCTATACTTTTGCTCACCTAAAAATTGTGCGGTCTGATACAAAAGGTTTTATGTTGTTTAACACATCTAGATGTAAATACCAGGAAATAAAACCTGAAATCCTAAACTCTCGTCTCATATCCATCGTTTGATCTCAAACCCAAATGTCTTTGGTGTACAGCACAAACAAATTGGAAGGGCACCTTGCCGTTCCAATAGTTTCAGAGGTGACCGTATATTCAATCAGATACAGTAAATACAAATAGGTTACGCTTTCAATCTAGCTAGCTAACGGCTAAAACAGTCAAATCATTCAAGCATTCGGAATGAGTCTCAGACTGTGAGGTAAAAATGAAAGTAATTAAAGGGGAAAAAAACCTTCAAATTTAGGCAAGACCTTCCTGTTCGTTTTTTTTCTTTATACAAACACTGCACGTGGTAGGCTTGTGATTATTCTCACGTATTTACGAACAGACGGTTAAATTAGATGCTGCGGCATGGAGCCCGGGGTTTGGTGCTCTAAATGAGGAGTTTTTGCGAGACGTCACCTCATACGAGCTAATTACTGCTATTCCGCTCGGTTATAACGCAGCTAAGCGCAGTCTGCACAGGGCCGCTCCTCTCGCTCACACGCCTGATTAGGGAGCCCTGAGACCTGCGTTTTTCAGTCCTCGCACAGACCTAATTATACTGTGAGAGGTAATTAGGTGTAATTCTGGAGTCTGCTGGAGATCACGGTAGGCTCGACACACCAACGTGCACGAGCTGGACTCAAATCTGCGCAGAAACGTCGGTTGTGCTCCAACAGTCACAACCGCTGTCAATCATTTATACTCAGTTATTATTTTTCTAATGCAAATATATATCAATGTCCTGTAGCTCATGAAGTGTTTATGTTAATAAATATGTTTATAATAAATCGTATTTTTGATAAAGGATGGGTGATATGGCAAAAATATATCACAAAACCTTTTCTTTTTTTTCTTTTTTTTTTTTTAAATAATACACTGTATATCCCGATATTCAGGCTGTGCTACAAAATGCCAGAAAAACAAAAACATTTAAAAACCTGTGAAATATAGGTACAAAAGACACCCGTAATATTTCAGAAAAGTGCATCATAAGTAAGGAACAATACACTTGGGGGCATGTCGTTATATGATAATAATGAATGATAGAATGGTGTGATGAAGCCGAGTTCCTAAAGTTGATTATTTTCATACAACAGCACACCGCAAAGTGTTTTATTCCTCTTCTATAATTTCTCAATTAATTTTTTTTTTCATTTATTAAAAGAACATCATTTTTTTAAATCCATTTATAATTACACTGAATGTTGTGGAATGTCCAGAAAACAACTTGTCACTTATCGTATAGCAACTATAAACGTTCGTTCCCTCACCAGTCTCTCTTTTATCTCTTGTAAAGTCAATATAACCAAAAAAAAGTCACTCCATGAAGACTTGCCTGTGGTGGAAGACCTAAAGTTACCTTTACAAAGTGCTGGCACTGGAGACTCCTTCCAAAATATGTAAAATAAACATCATCTTACAGAAAAAGTTATGTGGTGCTTCTGCCGTGGATGAGTTGTTACTATAGAAACGATAACATATTGGAACAAGAGCATTAATATAAACCTGTGCTCTGCATTTCAGCTGGAATTATTGTCAGAAAAATGATCAACATCCTCTGACCAATCAGGGGTCACTTAGGGCTCCCGGACCATCCAGAAATCCCACCATTTTCTCCCTCACTCATTTGCTCTCTCTCTCTCTCTCTCTCTCTCTCTCTCATTCTTTCTCTAACCTTTTCTCTATTTATTTCTCACTCTGTCTCTAAATTTCTCTCATTCTCCCTCTTGCGCCGTCACTCATTTTCTCTCTTATCTCTCATTCTTTCTCCAACTTTCTCTCTCTCATTGTCTCTCTCTATCTCTTTCTCATTCTTTCTCTCTCTCATTTTCTCTCACTGTTTTTCTTATTCTCCCTCTTGCGCTCTCTCTGTCTCTCACTCACTTTTTCAATATGTTTCCCTCACTCACTTTCTCTCTATATAATTCCTCTTTCTCATTCTGTCTCTCATTCTCTATTTTTCTCATTTTCTCTTTCGATCTCTCACTCATTCTTTCCCCCTCATTCTCATTCTCCCTCTCTCTCACTTTTTCATTATGTCTCCCTCACTCATTTTGTCTCTATATAATTTCTCTCTCTCTCTCTCTCTCTCTCTCTCTCTCTCTCATTCTTTCTCATTTTCTCTCGCTCTCTCTTCCGCTCTCGCTCAATTCAAATGAGCTTTACTGGCATGACAAATTGTACAGTGTATTGCCAAAGCATTGATATTGGCAAATCTGAACAGAGAACAAATGATAAGATGAGCAAGCGAAGAAGAAAAAAGAAAGAAAAAAAAACAAGACAAAACAAAAAAGTACAGTACTGTGCAAAGGTTTTAGACACATGCAAAGAAATGCTGTAGAGCAAAGATGCCTTCAAAATAATGAAATTAAATGTTTGTACATTAAAAAAAAAATACCATAAAGAGCAGTAAACAGTAGTAAATGAAACAAAGTCAATATTTGGTGTGACAAAAAAAAAAAAAAAAAAAATATAGTAGTCTCTGGTAGAATTAGTGCAGTTTTATAAGGAAATGAGCTGGTAAGTTTTATTGAGCATCTTGCAGAACCAGACACAGTTCTTCTGGAGACTTTGACTTTCGCACTCGCTTCTTATTTTTGCAGCAAAACCCAGCAGCCTTCATTGTGTCTTTTGTCTGAAAAGTGTCTCTTACGTAATATGCTGCTTTCTTTAATGACATACAAACATTTTTCTGTAACATTTCATTTTGTGCTAGAAAACTAATGTTTGGGAATTTAAAATGTTTTTTGTACTGACTTGATAATGTAGAAGTCATACAATAAAAAATCTATAACAAAGTTTGTACTAAAAACATAGGGTGCCCAAAACTTTTGCACAGTACTGTACATTGTCACCCTCATTCTTTCCATTTTTCTCATTTTCTTTCTCCTATTTTTTCTCACTATCTCTCACTCATTCTCTCTCCCTCTCTCTCTCCCCCTCCCTCTCTCTGACTCTACACATCCCTCATCTCACTCCTCTTCTCATTATGCATCTCACTTCTTTATTCCATCTACTCGGTTATTGAGGAATCTATTGTTGCATGTCCACAGTTCCTCTGTTCTGCTTTCTGAGTGTGTGTGTGTGTGTGTGTGTGTGTGTGTGTGTGTGTGTGTGTGTGTGTGAGAGAGAGAGAGAGAGAGAGAGAGAGAGAGTGCGAGAGCGTGTGATTCTCACTAGACCCCTCTTCCCGCAGGAAATAGCACTGATCTCCGGCTGCAGCCTCTTCCTCTTGCACAGAAAAATAGATTTTATTATTAAAATAATTTTTGAAAAATCATTGAACTCGCTCACCTCCATCGAGCAGCAGAGCACGGCGTCTTCCTTCACCTCTGCAGACTCCAGCAACTGAACACACAACACAACACAACGGGAAGAGAAAGGTTTAGCGAAGTAATAAACATGACTCAAGAAACACTTGAGAGAGAGACCTCAGGTGACCTTTTCTCTCCTGTGTAAGTACGCACACACACTCACACACACACACACACACACACACACACACACACACACACGCACTGTATAATATGATGCATCTGTGTGCATGCGTGATTTAAAAAAAAAAAAAAAGTTTTTATAATGTTATTTTCTTTTATGTTTATAATATTCTGAAAATTAAAAAGAAAAAATACAAAATTATGTTGTGTTTATTTGTTAATTCTAATTAATTTCAAAATTGTACTGTCATTTATTTATTGTATGTTTATTTACGTTTAGTTTTATTACAATATTTTAAATTCATGCATGTGTTATTTTCAATTATAAAATACTTATTATATACATTTTGTGTATATATATTAATAATTCCAAACAGCAAATAATATCATTATGTTTTCAGAAATCTCAAAATAAAAAGTAAATTCCCAAAATGATATTCCATTTATTTTAATTTATTCAAATTTATTTACATTTTCAAAAATATCTTGTTTATTTGTTATTTTAAATTCATGTTTGGGTTATTTTGTATTTTAAAATCTTCTGTATATTTCGTGAATATATTAATAATCCTAAACAACAAATAATATGTTGTTGTGATTCCTAAAATAAAAAAAGTACATTTTCAAAATGATACATGCTGCTTCTCTTAAGATGACACTTTTTTACTTTTATTGTTTAACTTAGCTGTTATTTCGAATTCTTAATATACACACAAAATATTAACAGAAAATAACAATTTAAATATTGATATCATTAAAAGAAATAAAAGAAATATTTAAATAAACTATTCTTTTTCAAATTAAAACTAAACAAACTGATTTACAATTAAGTAATTAAGTAACAGTAAAAAATAGTAAGAAAAACACAAAATATAACTGAATAAATACATTTGTATATCAACGCAACATAAATAATTAATAATGAACAAGTAATTAATTAAATAAATTAATGCATAAATTAAATGTTCATTTATTATAATCATGTTTCATTTTTCTTCTTCTTCTTTTTTTTTTTTTTTTAAAGCAGTTTTTAGCAAATCATTAATTTAAACCTTGAACCTGACACCTAACTCAATTACGTTGTTAGCAGCTAAATGAATTTCCGACACTTTCTGGCAAGAGGAGCCATTAGAGGAATTCCTTATTCATTCCTTTAAATAAAAATAAACCTGACAGTTAAATAAAAATGCTTGAGATACTTGCAATGTCGAAAAATGGTAAAAATAAATAAATAAATAAATAAATAAATAAGTGATAAAGCCTGGACAGAAAGACGAGGAGGAAACTATGCTTGAGGATTTCAGACAAACTAGGCGTGTAGGAGAGAGAAGCCGAGGCTGGCTCTGCTCATACAGTTCTGCTTTTTTATGTAGGAGTTAATGCACAGTGACATTATTTCAAGGTTATTTTGCCCAGAATGAATATTTCATAAGCCGGGCTGTATAAGAATTACTGAATACACTTTACCGTGTGTGTGTGTGTGTGTGTGTGTGTGTGTGTGTGTGTGTGTGTGTGTGTGTGTGTGTGTGTGTGTGTGTGTGTGTGTGTATGTGTGTGTGAGAGAGAGAGAGAGAGAGAGAGAGAGGGAGAACATGTACACACAGTGACTAAAACCTCATGATAAACATCACACCCTTGAAACACTAAACTGGTAAGACAACAGGACGTGGAAGCAGACAGACTGCATGAGCATCAAACGCAAACTCCCCGCTGACACAGAAACACAAGAAGAAGTCAGAAAATCCCCCCCAAATCTAGCTCCTACCGTCTACACACACACACACACACACACACAGAGCTACCCACACAGAGAGACTGAACATAGACACATCTGTATATTATTTATAGTGTTACTGCATCCTGCTGCTACATCACGTATGTTCAATTCCATAAATATTGGCACGCATCAAAAGTCAATTGTTTCAAATAACACAAACAACGATTTCAATGTTGTGCTCAAACAAATACTTTGATATATGAAATATGAAATAGTTTGATATAATAGGTGAAATAGACTCAAGAGTCTACAATCTAATTACACATTACAGATACCTTTCCTCTAACAAAATCCCTTCACCTATATTTTTAATAACAACAATATCCTGGCCATTTCCCATTTCCTTACAGTATTAATATGAAGCATGGGGAAAACTAAAGCCGTTAGAGCTTTTGTTAAAGCCGACTTCATCTTTAATTCCACCAAACACCAGGATATTTTAGCTGAGAACTGGTATACCTCTGCCAGGAGGTTACGACTTAGATGGAAGTTAATGACCTCAGCACTCATCAGCATAGGGCTGGGCGATATGACAAAAATATCACGACACTTGAAGACATTTCTACGATGCATCACGATATATACAGTAGGCCTCGATCAGCTTTTTTTTTTATGTGAATTTGGACATTTTCACTTAGGGGTGTACTCACTTTTATTGCCAGCGGTTTAGACATTAATGGCTGTGTGTTGAGTTATTTTGAGGGGACAGCAAATTTACACTGTTATACAAGCTGTACACTCACTACTTTACATTGTAGCAAAGTGTCATTTCGTCAGTGTTGTCCCATGAAAAGATATAATAAAATATTTACAAAAATGTGAGGGGTGTACTCACTTTTGTGAGATACTGTAAATTTTAAATGTATGAATTTATCCCTAATGAGCAAGCCAGAGGCGACGGTGGTGAGGAAAAACTCCCTGAGATGAAATGAGGAAGAAACCTTGAGAGGAACCAGACTCAAATGGGAACCCATCCTCATCTAGGTGACACCGGATAGTGCGATTATAAATAAATAAATCCCTTCTATAAACTGTGCACTACATGGTCAAATAGCGCAACTGTGTAACCAGGAAGTTCATTACAGTTTTCACATGAAGTCTGTTTTGTTGAGCTTCTCCACTGTTCACTGATGGAGATTTGAGTGCAGAACTATTCGTGGCAGTTGGAGTCCTAAAGCTATCGCAGCAGTCAATATTTTGCAAAATCAATATTTTGCAACAGCCGTCTCAGTCTCTGGATTTGAGCCCAATTTAAAGCCTGTGGTCTGAATCAAAGAGGGCAGTTCATATGCGCAAACCTAAATAAATAATATAATAATATAATAATAAATAAAAATATAATAATAAATAAATAAATAAGTAAAGGAGCTTGAAAAGTGCATGAAGAAAAGTCCGAGATCCTCTACAAGTGTCTCTCACTTTGTTAGACAACACAGGAAGTGACTCGGTGATGTTTTTTTCTACAAGGGATGCTTCACCAAGTAGTAATTGCACACCTGGCACAAGTTTTATAAAAATAATCACATTACTTGTGCACAATTTTATAAAGGGGTGCCAATACCTATGCAGTTCTCTACAATCCAATGGTATTTAACACACAGGAAAGCTCGGCCAAAAAAAAGTGAACACAGCCTTAGTGCTGTCATTCTATCCAAGAGGCTTTGGGGTGCCAATATTTTAGAATACTTAGAATACAAATAGAAAACCTATACTGGGGGGGGGGGGGGGGGCGGACGGATGACGAAGACTTTCAAAACAAAACTATATAGTCACTAATAAGTTTTAAGTTCACTTGTTACGTTGTCATGTTGGCTTTTTTCCAGAAAGGGCGCCAATACTTATGGAGCAGATCTCAATCCTGTGCTATTTAATTGATGGAAAACAATCCGCTGGAACAAAACAGCAAAAGCTCGATGTGTGGTGAATTAAATTCCATGATTCATTTTTCTTGCAGAGTGAGAGAACGAGGTGAGTAATGGTTTCCCACGATATGTGTGTGTGTGTGTGTGTGTGTGTGTGTGTGTGTGTGTGTGTGTGTGTGTGTGTGCGCGCGTGTAGTTGAACCAAGTTAACTTTCTAGACGTATTTGGGGGTTGTAGTGTGCAAGCATGTCATTTGGTTGCCCACCATCGTATAATACGAGCTCTTTTGCCTCAGGGTAGAGCGGGTGGCTGTGTGTGTGTGTGTGTGTGTGTGTGTGTGTGTGTGTGTGTGTGTGTGTGTGTGTAAGTAACAGTGAGATGACTTACAGAGCACTGGGCAGGAAAAGCACTCGAGTACTGATATAGGCAGCTCTTTGTGAGAGCGGGGGCTTGCTGCGGCCTGGCGCTCGCCGACGATCAAAGCTGAGATGCCGAGGCCTGGACAGCGTCTCGCAGAAATGTCTGACAGCAGCGGGGAGTCGTTAAAAAGCTCTACGCAAACCCGAGCATGCACTTTATTTCACACCTCGATCTGACTTGGCACGAGTATCGGAAACTCGAGCACCTACGTCTGTTTGCGTTTACCACATTATCATTTCGGGGTGACAGAAATGACTGCGCACTCCGGCTTCACGTCCTGAGGTACATATTCTCTACAGTGGTGGGGTTAAGTGCTAGGCTTGTACCCAAACAGAACCACTCTTACAAGCAGAGTGTAATTAGTGTGACACTAGCCAGGCTGCTGTGAGCTAGCCGGGGCTAATGATGTAGCAGCGTCCAGCCATGGCCTTTCACAGTGATGCTTGTTCATCAAAATCAAGCATTTTTGGCCCCAACAATCACAAAAAAAAAACTCCACGAAATCCTGTACGGACTGATAAGTCGCTCTAGATTACGGCGCCAGCTAAAAGCCGTAAATGTGATAAAAACCTCGACAGTAAATTTCATTTATAAAAGTGCAGTCATTTATGCTAATTATATGATTTCAAGCCGAACAAATCGAGGCTTACATTAGTTAGTCTTCTTACACGTAAATGTACACTCAGGAGCACGAGTAGGCTACGAACGTTTTTTTTAAAATTTTTTTAAACTTTACAGGATTTCCATGAACACCAAATGTCTTGTGTAAACGCTCGGATGAACAATTTACACACAAATCCAGCTTGATAAATTGAGGCCCACTATGTGTGTAAATTTGAAGTGGATATACGCAGTGGAAGTATATTAACTAACAAACTTCCAAAAATCTTATCCCCCTCCCCCCACTGTATATACACAAGTCAGTTTCACCTCCACTGGCTGCATATGTGCTCAGAATATAAAGAACACAAAACATATAGAACATGAAGACGAAGGGCTGTGTGGTCCCTGCTGCTAATCTTGCATGAAATCCGTGTGTGTGTGTGTGTGTGTGTGTGTGTGTGTGTGTGTGTGTGTGTGTTGGACTTCAGAGCCGAGATCTGCAGGTCTGGTGGTCCGTGCACTGACTGAAGTGGTCTCTCGACTCCGGTCTCCAGGGAGACAGCTGCTTTATGTCCGCCTCGAGACATCCCATAATGACGTCCCGAGAGTGCGGGGCCGTGAAAGCCACTGGCTCGGGTTACTCAGACACACATGGCTTTACGTGTCACACTCCGCGAAACAAAGACCAGTACTCCTGGAACGTGGAAAGCAGGCAGACTTCCTCCTCGTTACACACCGAATCCAATGTTCCCGAGGGACGCTAACATTAATATTTCCTTTGTTACTATGCCTACTGTAGTTCTGTCAAACTCAAGGAAACATGCTACAGGCTGACGAGCGTGACAAATCCGGCATCTCAATGAAATCCAAAACTGTTTTGTTGTTTGTTTGTTGTTATTGGTGTACACGACTAATT
Organism: Cranoglanis bouderius; assembly: GCA_023630585.1. Classification (NCBI taxonomy): domain Eukaryota; kingdom Metazoa; phylum Chordata; class Actinopteri; order Siluriformes; family Cranoglanididae; genus Cranoglanis; species Cranoglanis bouderius. Next base: position 7,786,960 of record CM042541.1, read on the forward strand.
TGTCAGAAGAGGGTTTACACTTTCCAAGTTCTACACATTATAGCGTAGATTACGTAAAGAATCAAACACTTTGGTTTGTCTTGTTACAGGAAAATAATCAGCGACAGGGTGGTATGATGACGCCGGAGTTACTCTTACCACCACGAAGTTGATTCTTTTCCCATAGAAGCACGTCCTGAAGTGATTTATTCCTCTTACGCCACAGCAATTTGCCAATACTAACCATTTTTAAAAATTTATACAGTATAACATACTTTTTTTTTATCCGTTTTTAGTTACATCCAATGTTGTGGAATGCCCACAACACAAGTTGGCGCTTACATTATAGCAGCTGAAAACAGTCATTCCCTCACCAGCCTCTCTTTTCTTCATTCTCTCGAAGGTAATAAGACAAAAATGACAGATAGTCAAAGAGAAACTGCAAACTCTTCTGTCCTGAAGACTTCCCATGGACTTCAAGTTACAGTTACAGCTGTACCTGTTGATATGAAAACACCAAGGTTTCTGCTTCAGGTTTCGAACTTGTAAACTACAAAAAAAATACACTATACAGCCAAAAGTATGTGCACCCCTGACCTGCACAGTCATATGTGGTTCTTCCCCAAACTGTTACCACAAAGTCGGAAGGACACAATTGTATATAATGTCTATGTACGCTGTTGCATTACAAATTCCCTTCACTGGAACTAAGAAGCCCAAACCTGTTCCAGCATGACAACGCACCTGTGCACAAAGCGAGCTCCATGAAGACATGATTTGAAGACAAGGTTGGAGTGGAAGCACTCGAGTGTCCTGCACCTTAACCCCGTTTAACACCTTTGGGATGAACTGCACCCCAGACCTCCTCGCCTGATCTCACGAATGCTTTCGTGGAATGTGTGAATGAACACACTCCAAAATCTAGTGGAAAAGCCTTCCCAGAAGAGTGGAGCTTATAACAGTAAAAAGGGGAATAAATCTGGAATGAGATGTTCAACAAGAAAATATGGGTGTGATTGTATATCAGGGTATACAAACGTTTGGCCACAAAAATACCAACATCAAATCGTCACATCACAAGCTCTACATGTGTTGCTCCTGGGGTGGAAATGGGCCTGACCCGTTCTGCTCTCTGAGCCGGTCTGGTCCGTCCTGGTGCCCTGCTTCTGGGGTTCTCATCACTGGGGGTCGCTCGCTGTTGCTGAGGATGGGCCCATATGGACAGCCTCCACAACCAATTTGCGCTCAGGTCTCCATCGGTGGACAGTTCATGACTTCAGCAAAATAGACTTCATATTGAGACTGTGGTGAATCTCCTGACTACACAGTTGCACTTTATATAATGGATGGGTTCCCTTTTGAGTCTGGTTCCTCTCAAGGTTTCTCCCTTATGTCGTCTCAGGGGGTTTTTCCTTGCCACCATCGCCACTGGCTTGCTCATTGGGGATAAATTTATCGATTTAAAATTTAGATCCAAAGTTTATGTATCTCTGTGAAGCTGCTTTGTGACGATGTCTATTTTTAAAAGCGCTATACAAATAAAATTGAATGGAATTGAATCGAAAAGTGTAAGCAGCAAGTCGATGTCTTTCATCTTTAAGAAAAAAAAAAAAGTGCAGACGCTGGAGACTCCAGTCCGTAAATGATAAATAAAAACTTCACCATGTCAACAGTTAGTCATTTACGTGGCGCATCCACCATACGTACATAATTTAACTGTGCAGAATAATATTTTGACTATTTAATGAAGCCATATAGCATCTTAATGTCTGACCTTTATTTTGATTAAAACTCCAACGATAATAAGAAAGCAATTCATTATGCAGCTCTGCTTAGTGATCGTATAACTAACACACACACACACACACAAAAAAAAAAAACACCTGGCAATAATAGAGCTTGGTGAAATAAAAAAACACGTGCAGTGAAAAAGCATGCGACTTGTGCGCAGAAATAAATTCAACATCATGCACTTCGTTTTCTTATGCCTGTATCACGAGATAATTGGATTGTACTGATTCCTTGATTGTATTTTTTTCATGCCCAATTATCTATCGTGGGCGTTATAAAAAGAAAAAGAAAAGAAACACAAACCCGTCTTATATAAACCGTCGAAAAGTGTTTTTACTGACTGACACGTTCCTTGAGGCGGTGTTTCCACACCCACGCTTCTCTGGACTCACCTGTCATGTAGCTACACATCAGGAGCACACACACACCTGTAATTAACAAACCTGTCCTGTTGCTCGCCAAGCACGCACACACAAATACACACACACACACACGCTGCACACACTTTACACCTGGCTGCCAGACAAGATGCCATGTAAACACCATGTAATATCTCTCTATTTCTCTCTCTCTCTCTCTCTCTCTCACTCACACACAGTTCGTTAGAACAGCCTTTGAGAGTTCAGAGCCAAACGCTAATCTCAGTTTGAAAGAAGTGCTTTGAGAGTGTGCACATACACCTACACACACACACACACACTCTATTCTGCATCATTAGCCCCAGAGGAGAGGAAGTAAAATTAATGGAATTAATTTCCATACGATCATAACCAAAAGCCAGAAGGTGTTGATTAATTTTCTATTGCAGCAGCTCTGATGGTAGTTCCGGCTGTGAGGCAAATCACAGGTTTATATCACTGCACTGGTTGTAATACGTTATCGTTTCTATAGTAACAGCACATTCACAGGGAATTGTATGGTGGGCGAGTTTGGAAGGAAGTCTCCAGTTTCAGCGCTTCGTAACAGTCAGTAAGTTTTCCGGACAGACCTTCCGGTTTCTCCGCCACACGACAAGCTGCGTTCTTGGTCTTAACGTAAAGAAAAAAAACGAGGCTGTTTATAGCTGCTATAACATATGTTATAGCAGGAACCAGCTTGTTTAGTGGATGTTCCACACTATTAAATGTAACTATAAACGGATCAAAAGTACAATGTCTTATTTAATCAGTTAAAAAAAAAGTAAATCATCGGAAAACTGCAGAAGAGGAATAAACCACTTCACAACGTGCTGTTATAGGAAAACAATCAATTCGAGGCTGTAACGGCAACTCCTCTTCACATTATGTTAATTATTTTCCTATCACAGCATGCCATGCAGTCGTTTATTCCTTACGCGACGCACTCAATAAAACTAATCAGCATTTTCCTGACTATTTATAAAAGATGCACGTGTTCTCGGTAATACATCAGGTAAGAATGGATGCGCTCACATCGTTAGTAAAACCGCGACTACAGAACTGCGATGGATTGCTCTGCAAAACGTTTCACAATTCAAAATCACTTCCATTATAAAAGTCCTAGGTTTTAAGCACGCTGCAGACAAGCCGCAAAACAGAAAGCACTCAGCACTGGGCATTTTATTGAGTTGAAGCATCTTGCCAGAGACGTTTATGATGATTTCTCAGCTTGACGCCTTCCACACGCCTTCATCCAGTTGTGCTCTTTACGTGTGTGTGTGTGTGTGTGTATGTGTGTGTGTGTGCGTGTGTGAGAGAGAGAGAGAGAGACAGAGAAAGAGAAAGAGAGAGCATGGATTATATTTTACAGCTCTTCATGCCACTGTACCCTTTGCTCTAGGATAAATCCTCCAAGAGTCTGCTGGCGTTAATGGTGTTAACCCCCAACCATCCTTCACTCGTACTGGTGTTCAGTACATCGTTTCTTTGCGTGGAGTTAATTAAACGTTAATGTGTCGCTTGCTCCGCCCACTTCATATTCCCTTGCATTCAAGAGAAAATTAAAAAAGGAAATTTCTTTATGCATCTTCAAAAAGCTATTTTTACTATTATTACTTTTGTAATGTATTTATTTATTTATTTGTTTGTTTGTTTGTTTTGTTTTTTACAGATTAAAGTTGCACAGTTTAGCTGAATAAAGCTCTCGTTTTTCCATCAAACACGAACAAAACCTAAAATTTAATCTAAATCCTATTTAGTGGTCAAAATGAAACTTCCAGGTTCTGAGTTCTCTACACCTTACAGGGTGCACACCCGGTGTTTTCTGTGTGAGGCGTAAAGAGTGGTAGTGATAATGTGATAGTAAGTGCACCTCTCGTAAGCAGGTGTAGATGGGGCACACGAGCACTCTGAACGGCTCTCCTGTGCTGCTCCTCATGGTGCTGAATACCTCACACAGGAAGGTGATGAAGCCCAGCCAGCTCTCCACATCTGTCTGCTGCAGCTCCTCACGCCGCGTAAAGTCCCTCTGCAGAGACAGAGAGCGAGAGAGAGTGAGAGAGAGAACAACAGTAAGCAAGAAGAGTGTGACGACTGCATGTAGGGATTTACAGGATGCTTGATCTCAGTGCCTCTATATTAGCATGACTCTATATAGAACCACAGTTCCCTGCCCAATGCCACTGTGACCAGTCAATCCACAGATCCCGCCCACTGTTCCACTGTACCCAATCAAATCACAGCTCAGTGACCAAACACCACTATAACCAATCATATCATGGTTCCCACCCCTACTACCACTGTAACCACCAAATCATAGTTCCCACACCCCAATATAACTGTAACCAATCAAATAATATTTCCAATGCCCATGCCATTCTATCCAATCAAACCATAGTTCCTACACACACTGCCACTGTAACCAATCAAATCATAGTTCCCACACACACACACTGCCACTGCAACCAATCAAATCATAGTTCCCATGCCCCAATGCCATTGTAACCAGTCAAATCATAGTTCCCACAGCTACTACCATTGCAACCACTCACTGCCCTAATGTCACTGTAACTTGCCAAATCACAACTGCCACCCTCAGTCGAAATCACAGCTCCCACCACAAAGCCACTGTAACCTGCGTAACTGTCACTACAACCAAACACTTATTTAGAGAGAATTATTTTTAACTTGTCTGTCTGACAGCCTGCAAAACAGCAAAAAACTTCCTTGTCCATTTTCTCATACGATCATCACAGGCCATTCTCAGAAGCTCTTCTAATAGGGAGTGTGCCATGCTTAAAGACACCACATCAGTGTCTCTGCTGCTTTCGGAGTGTGTCACGGGCTCGAATTAAAGCAATCAGGATGGAGTGTGTATAAGAGTGTGTGTGTCTGTACAGACTCGGCTCAAGCGCACACTGACTGGAGCAATTATCTGAATTCTGGGCTTATATGTGTAAGAATGAATGGAAGTGTGTGAGAGTGTAAGAGACCAAGAGGGTGAGGATGAGCGTGAGAGAGAGAGAGAGAGAGAGAGAGAGAGAGAGAGAGAGAGAGAGAGAGAGAATGTGTGTGTTTGTGTGTGTGTGAGATTCCTACTGAGAGCAGTAAGTGGGATCTGGCTAAAGAGAAGATGGAGGTTCTAGTGTGACACTACAGTGAGAAACAGGGCTCACACACACTTCCCAAAAACACCAGACATTTAGCACCTAAACTCCACACTACGGAATTGGCACACCGACCTACCACAGCGACACGAGAGCGCGAGCGAGAGACGGAGAAGTGAGAGTGAGAGCAGGGACAAGCATTTATTTTTATTCCATTAGGGGAAAAATCCAGACCATTTCAAGCCCAGATGAATTTTCCTGAACTTTCCAGAGCTGCATTATTGCACAAAATGGCAGAATGACAAAAAACAAGACATTCATTTATTCATTTAAAAACATTTAGACACCAAGTGTTCGATCCGAAGTGCCGTGACTGAATATTATCTTTTGCAGCAAAATAGCCACACTTGTCCTTAAACACTGCACTATAAATTCCTGACATTTTTCCTTAAATTCTGTACTTTTCCAGACTTTCCAGGACCTGCAAGAACCCAGTACATCTATATTTCTCTAGTTTGACACTGTCACCTCTGGCTCAATCATCAGTATCTACATCTACATTCTGTAAAGCTGCTTTATTACAATGTGTATTGTTAAAAGTGCTCTACAAATAAAAGGAATAAGGGAGAACCCGTGAGAAATGTGAACAACCTCGTTTGTAATTAAGAAGTGAGAGTACAGTGATTGCAGAACATGAAGAGCCGTGGTGATTCCTGTCACTACTGAAACTACGCGTGCAGCTACACTCTGAGGGCTGAGAGCGATGATGCTGTTACTCATCTTCATGCCGACACTGTCTCTTATAAGCGCTTATAGGAAGTGGAGCTGGCAAGAACATCCCTCATTCTTACACTCATCTCTGTTCCACACACTCGGCACAGGCAAGCTTCAGATTCTTACTGCTGAGGAAAATCACATGCAAGGAAATTAAACATTCCTGAGAGAGAGAGAGAGAGAGAGAGAGAGAGAGAGAGAGAAAGAAACAGACAGAGAGACAAAGTGAGAGACAATTAGAGACAGAAAGAGACAGACAGACAGATAAACAAAGAGAGACAAAGACAGAAAGAGACAGAAACAGAGACAGAAAGAGACAGACAGAGAGACAGAGACAGACTGATAGACAGAGATAGAGAGAAAGACAGACAGACAGATAAAGAGAAAGAGACACACAGAGCGAGACAAAGACAGACTGAGACAGAGAGAGAGCGAGAGAGAGACAGAAAGACTGACAGATAGATAAAGAATGAGAGAAACAGAGAAAAATGGAAACAAGAGACAGTGAGAAACAAACAGGGAAAGAGAGACAGATAGATAGATAGATAGATAGATAGATAGATAGATAGATAGATAGATATGGATGACAGAGAAACAGACAACAAACAGAGTGACAGAGAGACAGAGAGAAAGAAAAGAGACAGATAGGGAGACCAAGAGAAAGAGGCAGACACAATGAGAGAGAGAAAGAAAGAGACAGACAAACAGAAAGAGAGAGAGACAGACAGACGGAGAGAGTGTGAACCAGCAGGAGAAAGGGGGGGGGTACTTAAAAAGGTAGAATAAGTCTGGCGGCACAGCAGGTGGGATGACATTTAGTGCCGCACGCCAACCAGAAACCCCTCTGAGACAGAAGTCTGTCTGAAAGGAAGCAGGAGAAGGAGAGAGAGTGGTGCAGAAGAGACAAAGAGAGAAAAGGGAGAGAGAGAGAGAGAGAGAGAGAGAGAGAGTATCTGACAGAAAGGGGAAAGAAAGAGACAGGGACTGAGAGAGAGAGAGTGTGTGTGTGTGTGTGTGTGGTAAGGTTTAAGGCCATGTCTCATATTTCCACACTGATCAGGGCACACAGAGAACACAGGATCATTAACACTCAAAGCTAAGAGGTCACTGAGCAAAGTGGATGTTAAGAGACGTGTGGAGAACCTCACTGACCATATGGGTTGCGTGAAAGCGTCCAATTAAAAGACACACTTGTGCTGTAAATGCTAGGAGACAGAAGGATGTAGGCACGAAATCCATGGCTCTGGCTCACAGTGTTAACAGAAGCACATGGCATACGTGCATGCAGCACAATGATCCTCTCCATACTTTCGTTCACCAAGCACGAACTTACGCTTCATCTTTTCAGCGTGTTAGCCACGCTTCTACAATCCAGACTATGATCCATAACCGTGTTACAGTGTTCAGGGGGTGTGATGTTATAGGAAAATAATCAACAATGCGGCGTTTCCGGAAAGAATTGCGCCTCATGTGCTGACGGGACTACACACCTGTAACATGTTGAGCAGCAGCGAGCGGAACTTGGTGCCCTCCACCATGAAGAGCGCCATCTTGTAGCAGAGTTTGGCAGCGGTGGCGGCGAAGCCTCGGTCTCGGACGGCTTTGCTGTAGATGGTGTGCACGATCTCGCCGAGCGTCTCCTCCGACTGGGCCGAGCTCTGCGCCTCCTCCATGAAGGAAGCGAGCTGCGCCTCGACACCGCTGCTGTTGCTCCTCATGCTGTTCAGGATCTCCAGCAGCTTGTCCATGCGGTTACGCTGAGGCCCCGGCGTCGCCACGGGAACCTCCTCCTGTCAAGGGAGAGATGGGTCATGTGACGCAGGATGACATGAAGTAGGACACGTGACAACAAGAAGGTACAGTGTGAACATTCACGTTCCTAAACATTTCACAAACCAGGCATCAGCCAATCGGATACGCTTTGGGGAGGAGCATCTATGTTTGAATCTCCGCCCACAAACATTCTCACTCTCAGCCTAAATCGACTCACCTTCTCTTTCAGCCTCCTCCTCAGCCTCTCTTTAGAGGACTGCAGCAGGCTGACTTTCCCTCCCTCCGTCTTCTCCTGCTTTCCATCGTTCCTGTTGTCGTCTCCTCCGGTATTGTCCGTCACTCTGGCCATCTTGTATTCGTTCTCCTCCTCCTTCACGCTGTCCGTCTCTTTGGTGTTCCGCTGGCCCGGCTGTCTGTGCTGCTGGTGCCAGCGCCGGTTCTGGCTGTAACCGTGGTGATGCCCGCGGCCCTGCTGCGCGCTTTGGTAGCCCCGCCCTCCGTGTCCGTGCTTGGCATTGAAGCCTTCTGACTGGGGGTCGGTGAAGAACTGTTGCGTTTGATTGGTCGTGTGATGCTGCTGTTGGGAATGTGGTGGCACCTGCTGATGTTGCTGTTGCTGTTGCTGCTGGGGATTGTGGGATTTGGGCCCTCCACCTCCTCCACCACCTCCTCCACCACCTCCACCACCTCCTCCTCCTCCTCCTCCTCCAGGAGGACGCTGCTGTCTCCTGGAAGAGAAACAGGAGCGTGTGAGCAGAGAGTGAGACGGACATGCCAGCACACAGGGCATCGGCGTGGAGGCTCCGAGCGACGACGCCCATCTGCTCGTCGTCTCTAGAAGACTGAATACAAACTTCCTCGCTCGCTCTCTGCTGCTAACTTCATTAATTCCCTACGTCACCTTCTTGTTTTTCATTACTTTCATCCTGAGTCTCATTTTCCATCATTTGAGTCTTTTTTTTGTTTTTATTCTCGCTGTGTGAAGCTTTCTCATCTTTTGAATGTGAAACTCTGTCTCAGTTTTGTCTCAGTGCTGGCTAATAAATAAAATAAAATGCAGGTATTGGATTATCAAAAATATTTCTGAAAATTCATTGTTGCTGATTTGAGTCTGCATCATAAATCGAACTGTTCTGAGCCGCCGATAAAAACACAGAGGAGGCGGGGCTTACTACACTACGATATTTCGCTAAAATATTTGACGTTTATTTCTCTTTTTTTATTACAACACTGGCGCATACTGATCATCATTGTCTTAATTTTAGCAGTGGATGGCAGAAACATTATTTAACGCAGGTGTTTATTACTTAGTGAACAAACACCACTTGTTAATACAAACTGTGATCAATTAACATTAACACACAAATCATACATTTAGTAGCTGGTCCACCAAGAAACTAATAATACCAGTGTGTTGCTGAGAAACCTAATTGCTACGATTAAAAAATGGTAGCTAAAGTGACATCATAACGTAAGTTTGCTAGTTTTCGCATAAAGTTTCTAATGCAGCACTTCTTGTTTATGATCTCGACCAAAAAAAAAAAAAAAAACGCTGTCGTCGTGTCGCGTGTCCACATACCTGCGTGATCCGGATTCTGAAATGAAAACTGGTATTTAGCTAAAGTAAATAAGGTTTATTTTTTCCCTCTGTTTGTTGACCCTACATGTCCATCAAGCAAATACAAATAAAAACAGAACATGAAATCTGCTTGCTTGCAGATGTTTACAGTTTGCTGATGTGAACTCAAACTGTAAATATTATTATCTTATTTAAAGGTATCTGAATGTGCAAGTTTATTTGGAGGTTCGACTTGAAATCTTCAAGGTTCGCTCAGTTTTCAAGACGATGTTGAATAAAAAAAACATGATCAAGGGCAGATGTGAACGGCATTTCCAGTTGTGCATTTCCTATTGAACGCAGTTCAAGGAAATAATCAAAATCCGTATGCAGCTACGCAGAAGAGAAAAATAATAAGTACCTCGTGTTGCATGGATCATTTAAAAAACAGTTTGGTTATATAATTTTATTACGATTCTTTCATTCCGATCCTAGGATGCATTCGCAGTTCCAGGACAGATCTAGCAGTTCCAAGAACATGTTTGGCTTTTCTTCTGGACTCCATGCCATTTTGTGCTTGTCTTTTTTTTTTTCCCCCCTTAGAGCTGAAGAGGCGGCGGGAGCATGTGTGCTTTGTTGCCCACTTGCCCCTTGGGTTTAAAGCCGGCCAGAGTGGCAGAGACGGAGTGAGTGCCGTTAAGCGATTCCACTCTGCTTGCCATAAATCTAGGTCAGCCGTGGCAGAGTCTGACAAACTGCACTGTTTTTCTTGCTCCTCTAGCCTTTATTCTGGTGGGCCATTTTTTTAACCAAACTAGCATAGACCAAGTTAAATTCTATGTTATAGAATTACAACACCACATGTGGCTCAGAAGCTCTCCATTTCCAGTAGAATTTAGTTACCTTATGTTTTGCATGTGTTAATCTAAAGTGTCCAGTGAGTAACACAGTCCAAGCCTAGAACTGAGGGATACAGATGCTACTCAAAGGAAGAACGGCTAACTCCAACTAAACCAAATATAAATGGTAAATGGTCTGCACTTATATAGCGCCTTCTAACTTTAGTGGTTCTACACTGTGTCTCATTCACCCATTCACACACACACTCGCACACCAATGACAGCAGAGGTGCTAGTCTGCAATTGGGAGCAACATGGGGTTCCAGGGTCTTGCCCAAGGACACTTCGGCATGTGGAGTCATGTGGGCCGGGAATCGAACCGCCAATTAGTGGACAACCCGCTCTACCACCTGAGCCACAGCCGCCCCAAATACACGCGCTGGAGTAAGTGTACTCTGTGGAACACCTGTACACCTGCTCATTCAAGCAATTATCCAAACAGCCAGTCGGATGGTGCTAGTGCAAATCATGAAATCATGACAAGCGCTTTTGTTAACGTTCACATCAAACGTCAGAATGGGGGGGAAACTCACTGAACTCACTGACTTTGTGGCGTGGCTGGTGGTATCAGGTGGGTTGGTTTGAGTATTTCAGAAAATCTCCTGGGATTTTCACACACACAACAGTCTCCAGAGTTTAGAAAAACAAAAAACATCCAGCAGTTCTGCAGGAGAAACATCTTGTTGCTGAGAGAGGTCAGAGGAGAATGACCAGACTAGTTTGAGCTGACAGGAAGGCTATGGTAACTTCAATGACCACTTTTTAGAACCGTGGTAAGCAGAAAAGCATCTCAGATTGGACAACACGTTGAATCTTGAGGCAACAGTAGAATACCACATCGGGCTGCACTCCCGTCAGCCAAAAACAGGAATCAGAGGCACAGCCTTGGCACATCTGACTCAAGGTTTCGTCATATTGAGATGCTTTTCTGTCCACCACGGTTGTAAAGAGTGGTTATTTGTGTAACTGTAGCCTTTCTGTCAGCTCAAACCAATCTGGCCATTCTCCTCTGACCTCTCTCATCAACAAGGAGGCTCCAGTCGTACAACCATTCTGGCACCAACAACCATGCCACAAAGGTTAAAGTCACTGAGATCATATTTCCCCCCCATTCTAATGTTTCACGTGAATAATAACTGAAGCGCTTGACCTGTAACGGAAGAGAACATTGTTGCCTAGTTACGCACATGGTCACCGCAAACAAACTCCCTGTTGCATTTCAGCTTTTCTTCATTTATTATTCCTTATATCATTTATACTATATCATTTAATTTATCATTCCCTTGAATTATTTTTTCCACATTTCATTTACACCCCTCTAAAACGCGTCCTTGAATTCGGCGAAGCAAACCGTCACAAAACTCCTCCTCCTCCCTTGCACAAGGACTTGGGGGCGATATTAGCTGGAAAAGTGTCCACGGATCCACACTTTGAAAATCTACCGGAAATAGTAGACCATCCGGGTACCTTTGTGATGCTCATTTCAACACACTACGATTTGGGACACGATAATTCTAATCTCGGATACTATTTAGGATGGATAGTAGGCGAATTGGGACGCAGCACAAACCACACAAGTTCTGACTCAAAAACCAGACTATGTGACATGAACTCAAAACCGAAACATAAAAACCACATTTTGTAGTGGTTTGAACCAAAAAGAATGTATGGCAATTTGCTCCACAATACAAGATTCACAAGATACAATAATGTAATAAAATAAATAGGTTATTTATGAGGTTAGCACTTAGCTGCGAGGCATGTCATAGGACAAAAAAAAAAAAAAAAAGCATCTCTGAACAGTTTGTAAAATACAACAGGAGTGTTTTTGATGACCATCTGGGACTGAAACCCAGCTGGTTCCGTTTGTGGTGTTCGTTTAAAAGCTGCTCGTTTTCATTAGTGCGGATGGAGGCTACACTGTGGCTAACACAGGGAGCAGATCAAACAGCAGCCTTGGGGCAAAGCAGAGACTCGATGCCCTTAGAGAGAATCCAGTAACACACTTAACCTTTGCAGTTTGAGCAGTGCAGGAATTCCCCGTACACGTGCGGTGCTCTTTATGGCAGAGTGGAAATAAGACATCAGGTCTCTGGCCGTGGCATTTTCCTTCTTCTTTACGATGGTTAACCCGCAATGACCAGATGACAGGGCAGAAAATCTTTTTTTTACACACACACACACACACACACACACACACACACACACACACACACACACACACACACACACACACACACACACACACACACACACACACACACACACACACACACACACACACACTCTTCAGGCCTCCTACTTGGATTCCTACCAGCTCTGGCATGCTGGACTGACGTTACAGATGACCAATCCCTCACAGGAACAGATTTACAAATGAGTAAAAGCCAGTTTTTCTTTAGATTACTAACTGAAACGCAGTATAATACTTCCTCAATCTGTCTGCACTTATACACACACACACACACACACACACACACACACAGCTACATGCATCCTAAGAGTGTGTATGTTCTCGTCACGCTTGAGATGTTATAAACCCTCGTTACTCAGACAGGCAATCTGTCACAACAGCACTTAAACACACACACAAAGAAAGCGACAGAAATGCACTGTGTTGTATTTACAATCCTTCATTTTTCCTGTTCCATTTATTTAGAGTTTACTCTTACTACATGTCATGTTACTCCACTGTCAGCGCTTTGTAACGGTCAGCAAGTTTTCTGACACGGGGGTGTCTTTGCGGTTTCGCGGTAACATGACAAGCTGCAGGTTTTTTTTTTCTTTTGTCTTATTTGTCTTTTGTTGTTCACACATTCAAGGTTGCCAGATTGTTCTTGAGTAGAAGCTGGTGGGTTTTAATAACGTCTTGACCGCTGACTTTAGACGCAAGCACTTGAAAAGTCAGGCATAGAAAATGCGACCTAACTAAAGCGTCACGTGGTGGTGTTGTTGCGTCAAATTGCCAGACAGTGGCGCTGGACCTAACTGCGTTATTGTTCAAGAGTAACGTGCTTAAATTTAAGTTCGGAATTGTGCGTAACTGAGGCACGCCTCTGTTTTACTCAAACTTCACTCACTTAAAATTGAGAACATATGTATTCACAGTCTTCTCTGAAAGTATTGGAACAGCAAGGCCAATTCTATTGTTTTCGTTATAAATTGAAGACATTTGGGTTTGAGATCAAAAGGATGACAGATCAGAATTTTAGCTTTCATTTCCTCACTTTTACACCTAGATGTCTTAAACAACTTGGAACATGGCACCTTTGGTGGCAGACCACCCAATTTTTAGGTGAGCAAATGTATAGGAACAGATATTTACATTAATTTACTTCAAGTCGAACACTTTACATCAACGAACTGTTGCATTTTTCTTTTGTGTTGCTTCTCCAAGCTTGTATTCCATACTGTAGTTCCAACACATGTCGTTCCAACACTGTGTGTATATATATATATATATATATATATATATATATATATATATATATATATATATATATATATATATATATATATGCTGTTTTACACAATACTCTGTTCTTCACTGTAACTTCAGTTCCGACAAACCTGGCAGACATGACGCAAAGATGAACGTGTCTGAAGATAAAAGGCGAGGAGGTAGAAAAAAAAGGATGGTTTCAGCATTACCTGGCTATGGGAGAAAAAAAAAAAGTTAAGCAGACTGCCGGTTTTCTTTTGATCGGCTCCAGCCAGTCTCCACTAAACTCTGGCATTTTGATTTAAAACGTCAGGGAATTTGTGCAAATTCTGCATTATCATCTTTAGACTTGTAATAAGATAATGCGGTTTTACATCAATACACACAAGTAGAGCATTAACGCAGGTTCCTGAATGTTCTCCATAGGCAAAGAACCGCACTCCAGATAAAACAAATTCTGCTTAAACATTAACCAAGACATTTTAATAGATGAAAGACCTGAAATCCTCAAAACAGAGGAATAAACATATAAATAAGATTTTCTGTTGCAGACAGAGAACGAAAGACCCTTACCTCTATACCAATTCTATGAAAACTCTCCTAGACTCAGATTTTTTTTCTTTTACCCAATCACAACCCAAGTTCTTAAGTCCTCCATGTCTGTTTAAACCTTTCATTTTGCTCACTGAGAAAAGCTCGCTGAAACGTTACCAGCTAATAGTGAGAAGCAAATGTCAGGACAGAAGAAATCGGTTTTGTTAATGATGATAATCTTGAACATTCTTTGATCCAAACAATGAAATAAAACAAACAAACAAAAAAAAGCATGACATTCACAGTTGGAACATTTACTTAGCTATCCAGCAATCCTTTCGTTCTCTTACTCAAAATGAAAGAAAAACGGCAACACAGATAATAACTACTCTTTACAACCGTGGTTAACAGAAAAGCATATCAACGCATCAAAGTTTCATGTGAATGGGCTAGAACAGCAGGAGAACACATCGAGTTGCACTCCCATGACTCAAGAACAGGAACCTGGGGCTGTAGAGGGCGGCGAAACCGGACAGCTGAAGACGACACGAGTTATGAGATGCTTTTCAGCTCACAGTGCTTGTAAAGGATTGTTATACGAGTTACTCTAGCCTAGGGCTGGACGATATGACAAAAATATCATTACACGATGCGTATCACAATATATAATTTAGCTAACAAACTGTGAACAAAATAGTAGTAAAATAAACATTAAACTAAAGAACAAAAAAAACGTTAAACTGAGTTTGACGATACTTTCTTTTAATGCTTTAAAGACCTAGAAGGTTTTCAAAAAAAAAAAGAATTAACGGCATCCCTTCAGTACCATTTAATTTGTAATTATTAAAAACAGAAAAAATACATCAACATACCAACGATATCTGAAAAAAGTGTATCGCGTAATCATTTATCACGATGTCCATATTATACCGATATATCGCCCAGCCCTACTCTAGTCTATACAGTATATATCATCTTGCAGTATTTCAAATTGTGCTTAAAATGTTTAAAAGCATAGTCTGCTGGGAACCTCTGAGTTTTTTGTTGGATATACAGTACTGTGCAAAAGTTTTAGGCACATGCAAAGAAATTAAATGTTTCTACATTAAAAAAAAATACCATAAAGAGCAGTAAACAGTAGTACATGAAACAAAGTCAATATTTGGTGTGACAAATAAATAAATAAATAAATAAAAATAATAGTCTCCGGTACAATTAGTGCAGTTTTATAAGGAAATGAGTTGGTAAGTTTTATTGAGCATCTTGCAGAACCAGACACAGTTCTTCTGGAGACTTTGACTTTCACACTTGCTTCTTATTTTTGCAGCAAAACCCAGCAGCTTTCATTGTGTTTTTTGTCTGAAAAGTGTCTCTTACGTAATATGCTGCTTTCTTTAATGACATTAAATTAATGACATTTTTCTGTAACATTTAATTTTGTGCTAGAAAACTAATGTTTGGGAATCTAAAATGTACTGACTTGATAATGTCATAAAATAAAAATATATAACAAAGTTGTACTAAAAAAATAGGGTGCCTAAAACTTTTGCACAGTACTGTAGGTTTTAACCAGAGAGACCTTTAACCTTGCTGTTCTCAGGCAGCATTGGCTGAATTGACATTTTTGCATGTTGTCCAGCGTGTGTGACGTGAGGTCACAAATTACAAATGAAAATGTCTTCAGCAGTGTCTGAGTTCTCCCAGGTGTCCTGATTGAGACATACAGTAATTACTGTAGTGTCCTTCACTATACACACATTTTTTCTCTCTCTCTCTCTCTCACACACACACACTGACTTTTAAAACATTTCTAGAAAATATAAGTGACAGAAGTGTTCTTATTTAACACTGGATTCTTTACAGGTGTGTCATTAATGATATAAAGCGGCTGAATGAGAAAAGACTGCACTTTAGTACGCAATATAAAGATTCCTTTTTATGTCGCAGCTTCCATCTGTAAATGCAGTGATGATGACACTGACATTCAGCACCACGGTCCAATTCTTTCTGAAGTGCCCTCCAGGCGTGTTCAGTACAATAACCTAAGCTTTGAGGTTTTACACAAAATACTAACCTGACCCTTTCTATGAATGTCTATTGCTTTCATACCGCTACAGCGCACAAGGAGCAGCGTTATTCATTTCCTTTATTATTAATAATCTTAATTGTGCCTCTAACTTCGTCCTAAATTAGTATCCCTTGAGGGATCTATGAGGTTGAGACACTGACCTGGACACTTGCCGTTTCCCGTCGCAGGGCAGCAGCACGGTCAGCTCGTCCTGCGGTGCCTCAGCATGTCTACAAGCACGAGAGTGAGGAGGAGTGTGAATGACGGATGGATAAATGGTTGAAAAAAGGAGAACTACACAATGAGAAATAAACTAAATGATGTGGCGTAGAAAAGGAAAAGGAGATTGGAAAAGAGAAGACATGACGATGGGTAGGATAGAAGAGAAGAGAAGACAAGATGAGGAGGTGGGATGAGAGAAGGCAAACAAAAAGAAGAGGAGGGGAGAGGAGAGATTAGACAGAACGAGAGAAGAGAAGATGAGGTGATAAGAAAAGAAGAGAAAAGAGACGGGAGAAGAGACAAGAGCAGAAGATGAGAAATGATGAGATAAGTACAAAAGAGAAGGGAAAATTAGTGAAGAGAAGACAAGAGAAAGTGAAAGGAGAGGACAGAAGAGAAGAAAGAAGAGAAGATGAGCAAAGAGAAGAGAATATGAAAGGAGAGGAGAGCAGAGAAAAGAAGATGATGAGGAGAAGTGAGGCGGGAAGAGAAGATGAGAGGAGAGAAGATAAGCAAAGAGAAGAGAAGATGAAAGGGGAGGAAAGAAGAGAAAAGAAGAAGAGATGAGGAGAGGAGAGAAGAGAAGATGAGAGAAGAGAAGACAATGAGGAGAGGAGAGGAGAGGAGAGGAGGGAAGAGAAAAACAGCAAAGAGAAGAGGAAACAATAAGGAGAGAAGAGAAGTTAAGAGAAGAGAAAGAGAAGGAGGATGAGATGAGAGGAGAAGAGAAGGTGAGACAATGAGGAGGAGAGAAAAGGAGAGGAGATGAGAGGAGAGAAGAGAAGATGAGATGAGAGAAGATGACATGAGATGAGAGAAGATGACATGAGAGAAGATGAGATGAGATTAGAGAAGAGAAGATGAGAGAAAAGGAGAGGACATGAGAAAAGAGAAGGGGAGATGAGAGAAGAGAAGATGACATGAGATGAGAGAAGAGAAAATGAGATGAGATGAGAGAAGAGAAGATGACATGAGATTACAGAAGATGAGATGAGAGAAGAGAAGAGAAAAGGAGATGAGATGATGAGATGAGAGAAGAGAAGATGAGAGAAGAGAAGATGAGATAAGATGAGAGAAGAGAAGACTAGATGAGAGGAGAGAAAAGGAGAGGAGAGAAGAGAAGATGAGATGAGAGAAAGGGGGAGGAGAGAAGAGAAGATGAGATGAGAGAAGAGAAGATGAGATGAGATTAGAGAAGCGAAGATGAGATGAGATAAGATGAGATGAGAGAAAAGGAGATGAGAGAAGATGAGAGAAGAGAAGATGTGATGAGAGAAGATGAGATGAGCGAAGAGAAGATGAGATGAGAGAAAAGGTGATGAAATGAGAGAAGAGAAGATGAGATGAGAGACAAGGAGATGAGAGAAGAGAAGATGAGATGAGATGAGATGAGAGAAGAGAAGATGGGATGAGATGAGAGAAGAGAAGATGAGATGGGATGAGAGAAGAGAAGATGAGATGAGAGAAAAGGTGATGAAATGAGAGAAGAGATGAGAGAAATTAAGATGAGAGAAGAGAAGATGAGATGAGAGACAAGGAGATGAGAGAAGAAAAGATGAGATGAAAGAAAAGGAGATGAGATGAGAGAAGAGAGGAGAAGAGAGTAGAAGGAGAAGAGAAGATGAGAAAACAGAAGACGAAAGAAGAGAAGACATAAGATGATGCAAGAAACTGAGAGAAAATATGAAAAGAAATGTGAGATGATGATTTTCAGGTGTTTCTCGTATCGCTGTGTAAGAGGTCAAACACCATAAACTCTGTGCCTAATCCGTATATGTTGGCACCTCTGGGTTTATAATTGGAAGCTTCTGGAAGTGTGTGTGATGTTGCACAGAGCTCGTGTGTGTGTGTGTGTGTGTGTGTGTGTGTGTGTGTGTGTGATGGTGGTGTTTACCTACAGAAAACATTAAGTGGAGAATCAGCAGTTTTAACCTCACGCGAGCACAAGCACATAATGCTGGCCATGTTTTCCGGTGTCAGAGAAACTGTCGATCCACTACTTTAGTTTCACTCACACACACACACACACACACACACACACACACACACACACACACACACACACACACACACACACACAAGCCTGCACCGTTAAAGCTCAACATCTGGTTTTCTCAAGATGCTCGATAGAGTCTGATCTCTGGCTAAACTTCTGTTAGGTAAACACCATCACTTCAGACAGAGGACATGAATATTCATACCCGCACACCCACGTGTTTTTGCGCAGAGCCTGAAACAAACACGCTAAGAGCGCACGCCAGGATTTGGATCTATGCATATTTCAGACGTTAATCCGGAGAACAAGCGGCCCGTATGGAAATGAGGCTCGGAAACAAACAGCCTGAAAGGAAGGGAAAGCTAAACACAAACATTTGGCTTGGCGTGTAACGGCTCGGATTAACGGCGCTGATATAAGATCCGGTTTAAGCCTTAGGCTGTAATGGATCGGATCAGCACCGTTACTCTGAGAATCAGAACATACACACACACACACACACATATACACACACACAGATGGGAGAGCTGTGTGTTAAAGCTCACGCTCACGCTCACACTCACATTCACACTGTTCCAGCGGAAATCGGAAATTACTCTGCATTATTGGACCGAATCCTCCTCCGGGTTGATGATATCAGACATCTCGCCCGTCTCAGTCAGTGATTCTTAGCGATCGGCTGGGTGTTGAGTAATTCTTACGGCTCACACGAGGAAGTGTGCGTCAAAAAACAAAGAACGTAGCGAGACACAGAGGAGTGATAAGCAAAAACAATTCGGAGGAAGTGCTATTGCTCAAGTTTTCCATAATGAAAAAAAAAAAAAGATTTCACAAGCACAAATCTTCTGCGCTTTGATGAACGTGATCAATTGGGCATGTAAGGCCAAGGTAATGTCAAAAACTCCAAGGATGAAAAAACAAAAAACACATTCACTGATTCACTTTTTAAAGACCTACAGTGCCTACTTCTAATATCTGTTGAACATTTTTCTGTTTGGTGTTTCAAAAGTTCCAGGAAAAAACACCCACACACACCAAAATAACTTTAAAAAAGCCAAGTGTAACAAAAAGATGAATTTAACAGGACATACCAATACAAAAATACAACTTTTTTCACTCTTTTTTTTTTTTTTTTGCATTTATGGAACTCTGTGTCTATATTAAATTTTCTTCAATTTTCAGCTATTTTGGATTTTATCTTCGATTATTCACTTGTGGTGGAGTTTATGAACAAAAAAAATCGATACTAAAATTGTAGGTGTTTAAAATGAGAATTAAAGTGTTAGTGTGACATTTCCCATTCTTGAGTTGTGCCTGTCCTGAACTTTTAATTGACTTTTAATTGTTTTTAAAACAATATGAGAGACATGTATGGAATTAAATTTGTAAATTTTCAAGAAATGAACACAAATATACACTGAGAAAGAAGAAAAACTCTGAAACTGAAAACGGTGAAAATGTAACCTGGTCTTCAAATAAACAGCGTTCTTTGTTAACAGTTTTCTAAGCTTCCTTTTCGCTAATCGTGGTTTATGAACGCGCTGCCAGAGTTTTCATTTACGCTCCCCAAGTTTACATTCGCCATTCTGGCACAAATCTCTCATGTGGGCGGGGCTTAACATCGATTTACTCTTATTGGCTGGTGAGATTTGGATGGACAGCTCCCTGACCTGGAAGTAGAGACTTCAGTGTCGTGAACTTTGGAGAGTGTTCTGGATGCGGTTCTCTGTATAGTTATAGTGTTTGTACTTTGTAGTGGAAATTACTCACTTACTTAATCAGTGTATTAGTTCGTAATTAATATTTGAGATTTGGGTCCAATTCCACTATTTTTTCGAGATGAGCTCTCAGGAGCAGCAAGGAGCGTCATCTTCAATGTCATCAACGTCATCATCCTCCCCCTCGGCCGGTCACTCGGGCTGTCGATCCAAATCTCACTAGCCAATAAGAGTAAATCGCTCGTAAGCCCCGCCCACACGAGAGGTTTGTGTCAGAGTGGCGAATGTAAACTTGCGGAGCGTAAATGAAAACTCTGGCAGCGCGTTCATAAACCACGATTAGTGAAAAGGAAGCTTAGAAAACTGTTAACAAAGAACGCTGTTTATTTGAAGACCAGGTTACATTTTTGCCGCCGAGTTCACCGTTTTCAGTTTCAGCGTTTCTTCTCTCTCATTGTATATTTTTGTTCGTTTTTTGAAAAGTTATGTTCAATACTTTTGACACAAATTTAATTCCACAGAAAAGCACACACACTCTGGTACTAACACTTGCCAGCTGCAAGAAATCTTACTTGTCACTTTTTTGGAGATTTTTCCCCCTCCCCCACATAAAATCTTTTCCTCCTACCAGGATAAGAAGGTGCTATTCGATGAAATTAGCTCTGACCAAAGAGAGAACTCATGATCACACTCATAGCAGAACGTATGCTATCTTCCTGAGCAGGGAAAGATGAAGATACAGTTTTAACACTAAAGCGGAACGAACGTTATTACAAATATTCCAAAAACTGTCAAATTTAACAGACGAAAAAATTCCTAATATGACAAGTGTGAAAAGATGCAGTGCATTTTGTTTACTGCATGCTACTGACGGGCCTTCAGCAGGCGCGTGCATGTGTGTGTGTGTGTGTGTGTGTGTGTGTGTGTGTGTGTGTGTTAAGCCTATTAACTTAATTATACAAACAGGTTCCAACTCACACAGTTTAAATCCTAAAAGGTGCAGAAACTAGCAGATTGAGAGAGTCTGTCATTTCTGGCCATCTTTCATTTCCAATCTTTCTACATATAAAAGCTGCACTATTCATATATAGTCCTGGTATGCACTCGCAGACTTTTCGCCCTTTAGCTGTAAAATGAATTCCACAAACTATTTAAAAATGTTACAAACTAAAAAAAATTAGGCACACAATTATTGTGCACAATAATTTTGGCTATTTCTTGGAGCCAGAGAGTATATATATATATATATATATATATATATATATATATATATATATATATATATATATATATATATATATAATGTAATTATTACATAATTACATTATTAATTCCATTAATAATTATGTAATTATTAATAATTATTATAATTATTATAATTATTATATATAATATAGTTATTATGGCTATAAAAAGTGCTTGCAACATGATCTGTCAATAGAACAACAAAATTTAAAACTTGAAATTAGTAAAAAAAAATAAAATATCTAGAAATAAGTTTAATCATCTTACATTTGGTTTACTGTAATCTTATAACAGGAAATACTACACAGATTTGAGTATATGCAGGATATCTTCACTTTTTAAGATGACATTTTTTGCAGTGTGGCTCGATGTAAGACAATGCACACAGCGACACAAGAGGCGTTCCCAGCCGACACGTGTAAAATTTTGTGTAATGTGACACGTGTTGCTTCGCTACATACGAACGGTACATCAGGTCCATCAAAATCATAGCAGTATGCGTTTCTGGAAATGAGAGGGGCTATGCGTTGGAAGAGATTGTCCATGTAGTGCATTGGTCATCATCACAGAATTAGCATTCCTTCTCAAAACGTGCATAAGGTATGTAAGCAAAAGACTTCCAGTCGAAATCATAATACACTCACGTCACGAGACTTTGCTGAGTTGTTCATTGTCTCAAATGGTTTGCTTTTTAGTCACACTGTTGTATAAATATGGAAAGAGAAAAACGGTTAGGGAATGTGGCCTAACATTTGACGTGATTCAATTAAATGATTCAAATGAGTGATTCGAATGATTGTGCAAAAAATGAATACAAAGTCATGTTCAAAGCTAAACTAGATGATGTAACCTTCCATTAGCTTACAGATGCACTTAGCTATATTTTATTTGCTTTTAACAACAGGTATTAGATCGATCCCTAATGAGCGAGCCAGAGGTGACAATGTGAGGAAAAACTGCCCAAGGAAGAAACCTTGCCTCAAAATGGAACCAGTCATCTTTATAATTATAACTTATTAGCATATGTAAGTGTAGAAGAGTAAAGAAAAACAGTACTGAGGGTGTTGAAATGTTCATTGTGAGCAGATTGTGAATCCTGGGATGAGCAACTGGACAGTCTTTATGATCACAGCAGCAGTTCTTATCTACAGTATCCAGGTGAGATTAAACACTGATGCCATGGTGAGACTGGTTCTGGGAATATTTAGGGCTTTAAGGTGTCCATGTGGAACCATCCTCGTAAAGCCGGTGCAAAATTAAGCAAACAAGCAAACTTTAGACACCGAACGTCTTAAAAAATCAACTAGATTTGGGCTAAGGGTTAAAATAGTGTATGTTTTTGGCTAAAACCCTCCTTTAATACATTGCACTAATAATTATTAAAGGACACCAGAACCTTCGACTGGATCGAACACTTGGCTCCGGTCTACAGACAATGCAGCAGTGTGTGGGATGTCAATAGTGCAGGGTTGTGCTGAAGAGGCAGAAAAGGCAAGAGAGACAAGAAGGGGGAGGGCATGATTTAAGATTGGAACAAGGCCCACTGTCAGACCTATAGGGGAAAGAGTGAGAGGATGCCAACAAACAAGGCAGAGAGAGAGAGAGAGAGAGATGGAGATGATGATGATGATGATGATGCCAACAAACAACAAGACCGCAGTGTCCTTCTTGCCAGAAGCAAGGCATTGTGGGTGGCCAGTACACAGCAATAACAGGCTGGAAAGCCTTCTGTCAGGGGGATAAGCACAAGAGGGAGGGAGAGAGGAAGTTGGGATGGAAAAATAAAGATTCTGCACCATGTTGTGCAATGAAGTTGGTTTCAGATTGATACGTGCATACGTGCGCGTGCACACACACACACACACACACACACACACACAGGTCGCATATGCCCCACTTGTCTCTTGTCTTGTCTTTCCTCCTCTCTCTTGCACATTTTCACAGCCCATTAAGCAGCGCCTCTCTTTTCCCCTCGGCTACACACTGCCCTTTTCCTGTCATCTCCTATTATCCCTTCCTTCCTCTCATGATCGTTTTCTCCCTCTTTCTCTCCATATGACTTCCTGAACGCCTCTCTGTCGCATTCTGCTTTCCTCGCCTCTCGCTTTCCCTACCACCCTCTCTAAAGCTCATGACTGCAAGGTAACCATAATAGAGAGCACAGTGTGGCTTTAAGGTCCTACTCCTGTTCAGCAGATTAACAGAAATCGGTCAGGTGAAATGTCTTCGGTTTCTTCCGGTGCAGTTAAAGTCACAGTGCTTCCTTTTCCTGGAATATGACCTAAAGAAAGAACATGCATTTTCTGCAGACTGCAGGCAGACTTTTACAGCCAGTTACAGCTTTAAGCGGTCCAAAACCAACACTTCAATCCTTGACTCTTAATCAAAGCCAGATAAGATATGTGATCAACGGCAAGATGTATGAAAAAAGGGATTAAAATCTGCCAACAATTTTCAATGCATTATTCAATGCAATACAGTGTAATTCAGTGTTGGTCAATAAGTGTTAAGATCACACCTCTTTCACATGGATCAAAAGACCCAGAGGCCACGCCTCCTTTACTGGGACTTATAGGCACAACAGCTACACCTCCATATTGGCACTGACAGGCACAGAGTTCAGGTCTTCTGTGGGAATGACTGGTACAGAGGCCACACCTTCTTACTGGAACTTAGCACGGAGGCATCACTTCCTTATAGTGACCAACAGATACGGAGGCCACACCTCCTCCTTACTGTGACCGACAGATACGGAGGCCACACCTCCTCCTTACTGTGACCGACAGATACGGAGGCCGCACCTCCTCCTTACTGTGACCGACAGATACGGAGGCCGCACCTCCTCCTTACTGTGACCGACAGATACGGAGGCCGCACCTCCTCCTTACTGTGACCGACAGATACCGAGGCCACACCTCCTCCTTACTGTGACCGACAGATACGGAGGCCACACCTCCTCCTTATAGTGACTGACAGATACAGAGGCCACACCTCTTTATTGTGGCTGACAGATACAGAGGCCACACCTTATTAGGACTTACATGCAAGCCTTCTTTTCAGGGACTGACAGCTTCTCCAGTCCCAGTGCTTCTACACATTTTAAATCAGTACATGGCACTGACACTGATGTTAACACTAACTGCTATCAGTGAATCATTAAAACCTTTTGAGGCAGCCTTGAGAATTTTATTGGCAGTTTAAGCAACCAAAAAAAAAAAAAACCTGCAGGATGCAAAAAGTCATATTTAACAGAGCTCATGTCCTCTGTGGTCTGAAGCTGTTGTAGACGAGGGAAGACGAATTCTGCGGTCCTGCATGCCTGAAGAACGCAAAAAACAAAAAAAGGCTTTGCTTCGCTTCTGTCTCCCGAGCCTCGCTTCGTCCACACGGAGACCAAAATATTTTCTTTTTAAGCTGTTTCTTAGCAACGGCAAACTGCAACCGACTCGAACTTTCCAGTGACATCAAGTTAAAAAAAACAAACAATTAAATAAAAAAAATAAATTCAAAATAAGGAGTCGCATTTGCAGATGAAAGACACAGATTATGTGGGAAATAAGAAAAAAAAAGGACGGATACTCGACGGCACTCTGAGCTGCGGACGCTGCAGAATTCAAACTGTACTTTCACTCTCACGTTACTAAAGCTTGATTAAACCTCTTAATCCAAGCACAATATTTCCACAAGCGGCTTGTGGAAAGTGTTACTGTGTGTTTGATGTATTTCCTTTTCCCTTTTTTTTTTTTTTTTTTTTTGCAAGAGTAAAGCCAAAATTCCTGTTTTAAATGTTTTGGCTGGGGAAAAGAGGGCATGAGAGAGAACGAGCGGTGAGAACTCTCTGTTCTGTCAGACTTGCTTTGGTTAGACGTAAGACAACATTGGCACTCTGGTAATGTGAAAGGAGTGCTGAATTTTCCTTTTTGGGAACGTGGGGACTCACCGGCGGTCGTTTCGGCGGCGGCGGAAGAGCTTTTTGGTGTGTGCGATCTCGGCTTCGTTAGGCAACGGCGGGAAAACCTGAGAGACAAACAGACAAAAAGAGAGAGAGAAGATTGAACAGTTTATACCCAAGACTCACTCTTGCTTCAGTGGATAGTCTCACCTGGATACTCTAGATGTCTTAAAATTCAGTGAGAAAGTGTTTAACTTGCTTACATTGTGTTCCTTTGAGCCATTCACTAAGAGCTAAAGGAAAAAAATCAAACTGTCAATCCAATATGGCTGCCTCTGACATATCACAGTTTTCGGGTCTGTGGTGAAGTTCTGCTCATGTTTATAGTTTACAGTACCGCGATTTCTCCTAAACCATATCGCTAATGTCGTGCGACATCACTGAAGAACTGGATGGAAAAGATTTTGGGTGAGATTTTGGGTGAGAATTCAATTACACGTGAGACTTCAATTACACGAGACTTCGATTACACTTCAATATTCTTCAAAACGACTTGGCTCAGAGAAAACATACTCGGAGAGAGTATGGCTGCGTCCGAATATCACTACTACACTACTATGCAGTAGGCGAAAAGCAGTATGCCAAAGGAGTAGTATGTCCGAATTCTCAGTATTCATAAAATACACGGATGACCTACTGTTTCCGCCAAGATTCTGCAGTATGGAACCAATGGATACTGCGCTATCCCATAATGCAACGGGACTGGCGCAGAAAAGCTAAGTCGCCAAAAAATGGTGGAAGGAAGCGCGTCGGCTCTTTTGAAATTGTAGGTCACATGACAAATGTCAACATGGCGGGTGTAGTATATCCGGACTGTATTACACACATATACTGATCAGTACCTACTGTATCAACGGCCGAGCAGTAGATACTGAATCGAAAGCGGTAGGTACTGCATCGAAAGTGGTAGGTACTGCATCGAAAGTGGTAGGTACTGCTACGGTACGCAATTTCAGATGCAGCCCGTGTCTTATTTCTGGCCGAATCTTCGCTTTAAGTTCTTCCGTCAATCAAACAGTAACACAAACACACCGAAGGAAGCTGCTAAATTTCGTGCTGCTTTTCCAGTAACACTCTACGATGCTTATTTAATCAAAGCCAGAAGCCATAATAAGTCTGAGCCATCTCTGAGAGTATACTACAATCTCTCGCTCTTTCTCTCTTCCCATATCAGCCTCGTACAGAAACGCTGCGCTTTCTGCCAAACCCGCCTCTCAACCCAGAGCACAGATAAAGCGCAGGAAAGGAGGCTGCACTGTTCCAGCCGAATGTAAAAAAGCAGCCTGGAGGGAGGTTTGCGCTCTGCCAGGCTCATCGGCTGCTGGTGCAGACGTGCCAATCAGGCTCAAACTAGCGGGAAAGCAGAGCTGGTGCCACCAGGTTTCCACGGGGACCAAGCACCAAACAGTGGAGTAATGAGGAGGAAGTGTGTGTGTGTGTGTGTGTGTGTGTGTGTGTGTGTGTGTGTGTGTGTGTGTGTGTGTGTGTTCTTGTCTGTGCTAGTGCATAAATCAGCACAAATGAGCTTCAGATAAAATGAATTGAAGTTAGAGGTTAATAGTTCAACACCATTTTAGCTCATCCATACCAGAGTGTAGCATTAAACACCAAAAACAACTATGCCTAGCACTGTGTGTGTGTGTGTGTGTGTGTGTGTGTTTCTCTCAAAGTTGCTCACACACACACATACACACACACACACGCACAGTTTCTCCTCACGGGAATTTTTTTTCCCTTCTCTTTTTCTTACTGCAGCCAAACCGCTGAATGCTGATTGGCTCGCTCTGATTGGACGCAGATGCGGAGGCAGTCTGCTCGTGCAATAGGCTGCTTTGCCTCGTCGGCACAGTAATAAGGGCTTTTGACGCTAAATCCCACCCCCGCACGCCAACGAGGCCAAAGGGGTACACAGAGTGGCATAGAACTACTGAGAAACAACAACAACAACAACAACAACAAAAAAAAAGAAAGGAAAAAAAAAAGATATAAAGTACGCCAGGAAAATGGCAGCATGAAGCAAGAACAGGAAGTTCTCAGATTCGTTTGATTTAGTTACAACGTGAAGGCGCAACTTCAAGGAGGAAAGAAGTAAGAGTGAGAAAGGGAGGCAAGGAGAGGAACAGGGCGAGGGGAGGGAGAAGGAGAGGCTGGAGTTGCATGTTTAGCTACCGTTGTTTTCCTGTAGGATATCATTAGCCCTAATCCGGCTCGCTAATGGAGTCCAGATGAGAATCTAAACTCTGCCTGCGTTCGCCCCGTCTTCAAAGCTGCAAAATATGTTAATATTTGCCCAAAGCTTTGAGGGGAAAAGGAGAGCGCCGAGCTGGCAAAGGGGAACGTCTGGCACTGGTACAGCCTCAGCTTTGTTTTTGGGAGGAGGCAAATAAACAAGTCTGCGACCTACATAATCCACGCTTATTGGTATGATTAAACACTGTGCGAATTCAAGAAAATAACGACATTAGTATCACTTTCGTGTGAGAGTAAAGAGAAAGATGTTTGACCAGTAGACAGCAAGGGCTGCATGCATGCACAGCATCACATTCCACAGGGCAAAGGTCGACCCTCCCTCACACACACACACAATAAATAAGCACTTTCGATTTCGGTTGGCCACAAGGTGTTGATCGATATCCTATAAGTTCAGTAATTCAAATCATAGCTTTATATGAATGCTATCCTTGTAATAGGCTTGTTTCTATAGTAACAGCTCATACACAGGGATTTGTCTGAAAAAGGAGAGGCTGGTGAGGGAACGAGCGTTTATAGCTGTTTATAGCTAAGTGATAACCGGAACTCACTTGTCTCGCAGAAATTCAAGAACATTAAACGTAACTATAAAGAGATAAACATTGCCGGTTTGGGGGATTAGATATGACGCTCGCAGGACAAAAAGGATATAGTACAACTCCATTCAAAGTCTTACTTCAAGGCTGCTGGAAAGCGCAACGGAAACGTTTTTGCCCTGTTGTCCGAAGATCATGGGTTCGAATCCCAAAGATGCCACGGCCATCGGGCTCCGGGAGTCTAGAGAGCAAAATTGTATGCCCCTCCCACTTAGACAACACGGCCAATTTTGCTCTCTAGACTCCCGGCCGTGTTCTCTAGGTGGGAGGGGCATTCCCTCTTCCGCATACATGAGCTCACAGAAGCACATGATTGGCTAGAGTTGCTGTGATTCACAGGGGGAAAAAAACAGAATGCCCCTCCCATTTTTGCTCTAAAGACTCCCAGCCGTGGATGGCAGTGGCAGGGGCGTTCTCTCTTTCCTCTGTCAATCACAGCGACACTAGCCAATCGTGTGCTTCCGTGAGCTCGTGTATGCGGAAGAGGACGGATAGCGTTTTCCTCGGAGGAAGCACGTCTTAGCCTTCACTCTCCCGGGTTGGTAGGGGTCATGTGAAGCGGAGAGCTGGATAATGGGTTGGAATTGGCATTGTCCCCAAATTGGGGAGAAAACTGGGGGAAAAAAACAATACTTCGCTGTATTGTATTGTCTTAGCAGGCATTAAGAAAACAATGCATGGTGAGCAGGAATCAGGTAGCTGTGGGAAAAGCTGTGAAAATAAGAAAAATAAGGAGGAATATGGTAATTTTTTACCATTTTGGTAAAGAGAACCAACTGAACTACAGAAAGAACTGATGGAGCGTAAACATAAACACCTCAATCTGTGATGCTAAAACTGTATCCTGCAGCGGACACTGGCATACGATCAAAGCGACACGACACTATCCGTTATACTGACAAGACTCAGGAATGTTATCCGGAAGTGTGTGTGTGTGTGTGTGTGTGTGTGTGTGTGTGTGTGTGTGTGTGTGTGTGTGTGGATGTTTGAGGTGGCTTCCCATGCCCCCCTTGCCTTCATTGCTATGATCTTATTACATTTAAGGACATTCACAAATGCCTTGACTTCCATTGTTCTCCCTGTGGCCCTTCAGCCACTTCCATCTGCACTACAACACCCTGTGTGTGTGTGTCTCAAACACACACACACATACACACACACCCCAACATCAACAATGGATGTCCACAGTAGTATATGGCGGAGTTTTTTTTCCACAGAGCTATTCCCCATGAATTTCTTCAGGCATTTCCGAAACAGAGCGAGAGGAGCGGAAGAAAAGCGGAGACACCCAACTCTCTGAAGCAGGAAGTGAGAGGAAATGCTTGTGATGTTTGACCCCTCTAACAAGCTTTTCAAATTCTTGTCCTCGGTCTGTAACGGCCCATAGTGGGTTTAGAAAAAAACAAACAAACAAAAAAAAAAAAAAACAGTTCAAGCAGGAAACAGAGACTACACAGGAATACTTCAGAGAGGGGTAGAAAGGAGAAGCAAAAAGAGAGAAAGTGAATGAAAGTGAAAGAGAGAGAGAGAGAGAGAGAGAGAGAGAGAGAGAGAGAGAGAGAGAGAGAGAGAGAGAAGAGAGGATGAGGAGTCATGTGGCTGATGACAGGCATAAATAAAACTGCATCGTTTCCCTGAAATCTTTGGATGCCCCACGCTGAGCACCCACTCTGAGAGGGAGGAAGGAGACGAAAGTGTTTGTGGTTCGATAAGACGGGCGAGGGCGAGAGAGCTGTTTAACAAATTCTTTAACCCAACTCACAGAACCCTCAGGAATCCAAACCATTATCCCTCAGCCTGGTCGACTATCTGTTTATCATCACTATATACCACAGCTGTGCTGAAATCTCCATTCTGATTGGTCAGAAGGTGTTGATTCATTTTCTGTAACAGCAGCTCTGACAGTAGCTCGGGCTGTAAGACAAATCACAGCTTCAAGCTACGTTCACACCTACAGCGACTTGAAGAAATTTGGAGTGACTTGGTGCAGCGACTACCAATGGGAGTGAAGACACGTGATCCGCCATGCTGCCTGCGAGTCCGAACTGTTTTGTGGACCCAGACAGTCCGTTTTTGTCATTTGTATGTCTCTTAGCACACGCTTTGTTCATGTTCTTGCCATGTATATGTTGTTCTTGTTTGATCCGTTTCATGTTTACAGTCTTTGTTTTCATGTGTTTCACTGTAATAAAGTCCAATCTGCGTTTGCATCTGCCTCCGCAACCAATTCCTGACCAAACGTAACTATAAATGGAAAAAAGTATGACATCATAAATAATAATAATCATTGATAAACTGCTGTAGTATAAAAGGAATAAAGCACTCCTGGACCTCCTGAAAATTAATCAATACTCACCACGAAATCTTCGTCTGGCTGAATAACATTTGCTCTTAAACTCTTTTTGTCAATTATACAGTATGTGGAACTATATTATTATCTGAATCACTAGTAACATGCGCTAACTCCGCCTTAAAACGTTAGGCCACGCCTCCTACCTGAGTACGGAGTGATGCTTTGGGGGGGTGTGAATCTGTCCGAGACACTGAACTCAACATTTGCACAAAGCTACAAGCTCCTTTGTTTACTGAGGCAGAAGGAATGTCCACAATTAGTAACAAAGAATGTGACATTAAAATTCAGAAACCGGAAGTTGGAAACAGAATTGAAAACAAAAGCAGTCTTGATGTGGGCTCTCGGGCTCTCTCTCTCTCTCGCTGGACTCAGCACCTTTGTAAAGCAAATTGTCCTGCCAAGTGCCTCCCACCCAAATCCCAGAGGTCCCACACACACACACACACACACACACACACACACACACACACACACACACACACACACACACACACACACACACATCCCCTATGTGACCACAGGCAGTGAGAGAGAAATGGGGTAGGTGGTACATCCCAACCAACAGGAAGCTCAGTGGAATGCCTTCAATGGTTAGTAGGTAAAACATTTGCCATGAAGAACATCATCATGACAGTTTTTTGTCACAGCGGAGCTTCCAGGAAAAAAAAAATGAAAAAAGAAGAAGAAGGAAAAGAAAAAAAAAAGCAGACTGCCGTCAGGTGCTTTTTTTTTTTTTTTTCCAGCTCCTGACCAATCAGGTCTCAAGTGAGAAAAACAAATATGAAGGACAAGGTGACACTCTTGTTAGTGAGAGAATATTAGGACATTCATGACCTGCTGAACTGAAAATATTTCATTGCCAAAAATAACCACGTGTCTGGGGTTTTTTGGGACGTTCAGCGGTACGTGATGTGACACTGTGTACAGTCAAGTCGCACAAGCGGCTCGAATTCTCTCAAACAAGCTCCTCATCACCAGAGTTGCTCCAATCTACAGTTCATCTGCACTGCTGATTATGATCTAATCTAATCTAGACAGCTTGTTAGCTGATCTTAGCTAGAGCTGGTAAGAGCGTTGTTATGGTTACAGTGCGAGCGTCGTGTGAGCTGATTTAATTACATATCAGTATACAAAGGCTGGGCCAATGCTTTTAGTGTGGAGAAAAAACACCTAATGTCTGAGGTGTCTGAGGTGTGTGAGACCCACGAGACCCGCTGACGGACAGGAGAGCACATCCACAGGGACGACAAAAATGTGGGTGAAAGTGCACAGAGAAGGACGAGTGTGGGAGTATGTAGGTATGTGAATGTGATGTGTCAGAGATGCGTGTGTGTGTGTGTGTGTGTGTGTCTGTCTGTGTGAGTGTGTGTTGAATTAGCTGCCTACAGTAGCCCTGACAGAGTGCACAAATCTCTCACAATCACAGGAAAATGACTGGGAGGTGAAGGGGAGGGTGACACTGACATCTTTATTGTTCTCCTGAAGAGAACTCCCTCTCTCTTTCTCTCTGTCTGTCTGTCTCTCTCTCTTTCTCTCTGTCTGTCTGTCACGCTCTCTCTTTCTCTGTCTGTCTGTCTTTCAATCTCTCTCTCTCTGTCTGTCTTTCAATCTCTCTCTCTCTCTCTGTCTGTCTGTCCGTCGCTCTCTCTTTCTCTCTGTCTGTCTGTCATGCTCTCTGTCTCTCTGTCACGCTCTCTGTCTGTCTGTCACGCTCTCTCTGTCTCTCCGTCACAATCTGTCTGTCTCTCTCTCTTTCTCTCGGTTGCTCTTTCTCTGTCTGTCTGTCACTCTCTGTCTGTTTGTCGCTCTCTCTCTCTCTTTCTCTCCATCTGTCTCTCTCTCTGTATGTCTGTCACGCGTTCTCACTCTCTCTTTTTATGTCTGTCTCTTTCACTATCTGTCTATCTGTCTGTCTGTCTATCTGTTTGTCTCGCTCTCTGTCTGCCTGTCTCTCTCTCTCTCTCTCTCTCTCTCTCTCTCTCTCTCTCTCTCTATCTGTGTTTATCTGTCTGTCTTGCTCTCTGTCTGTCTCTCTTTGTCGGTCTCTTTCTGTCTGTCCATCTGTGTCTATCTGCCTGTCTGTCTCTCTCTCCCCTTCTCTGTCTCTGCCTGTTTGTCTCTCACTGTCTCTCTCCCCATCTCTGTCCGTCTCTCTCCCTGTCCTCCACTCTCACTCTCCTTGTCTCTCCCTGCTTGTTCATCTCTCTCTCTGTCTATCTCTTGTCTATGTCCCTCTCTCAACTTCAACTTCTCTCTCTCGCTACTTGTCTCTCTCCCCATCTCTCTCTCTCTCTCCTCATGCTCACTGCCCAGTAAACCTTTTACCAAAATGGCTCCTACACCTACCTCTTCCTGTCTCCCTCTAATTCTGTCTCACCTACTACCCGTCTCACAGCATCTACATCTTCATAACAAGCGTGCTTGTGTTTTCCGAGAATGCTCTCTCTCTCTGTCTCTGTGTATGTGTGTGCGTCTCTCTCTCTCTCTCTCTCTCTGTGTCTGTCTCTGTCTGTCTGTCTCTCTCTCACTCTCTCTCTCTCTCTCTCTCTCTGCAGTACTGCAGGGTCCTGCCTGGCTGCACGTAGCTCGGTGGGTCAGACTGGCCGTTGCTTTTGTTCAGCAGGAACCGGACACATCCTTGCAGACTGGCCTATCACACCGGAGCCACACACACACACACACGCAGTTGACATTGTTTAAAAAAAGCACACAAAGTCATTGAAAATGATGATACAGTGATGTTTATTCCCATGGCGTCATAGAAATAAACAGGGTTTTGTGCGTGCGTGTGTGTGTGTATGTGTGAATGAGTGAGAGAGAGAGAGAGAGAGAGAGAGACGACAGAGTAGCTGAAAGATATAAAATGCTTGATGTTATATCAAGGAAATAACACAGAACTGATCATGTGACCCTTTGCAGAGCAGCTGACACTGACACACATGGTTATGAAGAGATGAAGAGAGTGATGAGCGAATAAACACAAAAAATGGCCCTCATAAACATCCTTAGAACAGAAATTCCTCATGGTCATGGTTTCTAATCGCCGACAACTTTCAAACCATTTAGCCGTTTCTACACGCGTGTCTACCCACCACTGATATTCATCCCGTCTCTGAGAGGATGATGAGGCTGGACTGCTGTTTAATCACTCAGATCAATTTATCCTTTCATATCCATCCCACTTGGACGCCGGTGTGTGTACGTGAGCGGAGAGAGTGTGTGAGTGCGTTCTGATGCCAAACTGTTTAGCTGCGAGTCCATTGTTGTCGTCGAGAAGTTTCAATGTAATATTCACAAACTGTGGTGGATTGAAACGTAGCAAACGAAGAAAGAGAGCTGATGTGCGACGTGATGAATGTTATTTATTGATTGTTTTGTGCCTTTTACGAGAGAGAATAATTCATTTCCTTGTAGAAATGTTGACTGAAGTGTTTGTGGAGACGCTTTGACCTTGAACGATCAGGTTAATCAAGATTATAAAACTGAGAAAGAAGTTTCTAGGAAAGTGTGTGTGTGTGTGTGTGTGTGTGTGTGTGTGTGTGTGTGTGTGTGTGTGTGTGTGCGCCTGTGTGTGTGTGTGTGAGAGAGAGCGAGAGAGAGAGAGAAGTGTCTTTTCCTCTCTGGGTTCTTTAAAGAGTTAGGTATTTCAGGTTGTGAATATGGGGAACTGGGTGGAGAGAACAGCTGAGGGAGGGAGACATGTTGGAAGGGAAGTTGAGGGTCACAGCTACGGCTAATCGTGTCACACGGCTGACACCGTTACCTGACCTTAAAATTCCACTTCAGATAAAACGAACACGATGCTAGGTAAGTCTGGGCTTTTGAGATTCAGGGTACCACCTCAAATGTGACTTATAAATGTGCGTATGAGTGCATCAAATAACCGAGATTAAATAGGTTTTGAACGGCGGATATTAAGAATCAGTCTGTACAAAGAGAAAAAGAGTTTTTTTG
Organism: Cranoglanis bouderius; assembly: GCA_023630585.1. Lineage (NCBI taxonomy): Eukaryota > Metazoa > Chordata > Actinopteri > Siluriformes > Cranoglanididae > Cranoglanis > Cranoglanis bouderius. Next base: position 7,821,566 of record CM042541.1, read on the forward strand.
TGATAGTTGCAGCCAAAAATGCTTGCTTTTGATGCGGCTTTTTAAAAAAAAATTGTTTTTTTGTGCTTTTTTTTTTTTTTGCGGAAAACTACTTGAATTGGAGAAATCGCAATCGTGTGAAATAGTTTTGCACACTCTTTTGCAGAAATGTCTGTTGGTAAATGAGACCTTTTAGCTGTACTCATGTTCGACGCACGTGAATCGAAGGGGGCTTTGACTGAACGCACTTTGCGGTGACGTCACGTGACGCGTCTCGGCCCAGACCTGCGGAAAATCTGCGGTAATTTTGAAAAATCGCAAGCTCCTCCGAATATTGCCGAGTTTGCTTCATTTTGCGTTAACTTCCGCGATCGCAAAATCTCCAAATCCAGGAGGGACTAAAGAATGATTTGATTATGAAAATAACGTTCGTGTTATAGAAATCATAATCCTGCTACATACAGTGCATCCGGAAAGTATTCACAGCGCTTCACTTTTTCCACAGTTTGTTATGTTACAGCCTTATTCCAAAATGGATTAAATTCATTATTTTCCTCAAAATTCTACAAACAATACCCCATAATGACAACGTGAAAGAAGTTTGTTTGAAATCTTTGCAAATTTATTAAAAATAAAAAACAAAATCAAAAATGTACATAAGTATTCACAGCCTTTGCTCAATACTCTGTTGAAGCACCTTTGGCACCGATTACAGACTCAAGTCTTTTTGAGTATGATGCTACAAGCTGTGAATACTTTCCGGATGCACTGTAAGTAAGAGTGATTCGCTATGCACTCAGACAGATCAGACTGCTTCAATCTGACAGGAAGGCTACACTAACTCTAAATAGCTACCCTTTACAACTGTGGTGAGCTGAAAAGCATCTCAACGTGTTGAACCAGAGGCAGATGGGCTACAACAGTAGTAGACCACATCGGGTTTCACTCCTGTCAGCCAAGAGCGGGAATCTCAGGCTACAAACTGGACTGCGAACGAATATGTTAATTAACCCATATTAATTACCCCATTTTCCTAGTGATGCAACAGAGAACTATTTACTACACCAAATATGCGACTAGCAGGGAATTATTACGCAGTTCTTATTTTCCAATAACTGCATATCCCGAAGTATATGTACTTCTGTAAAGCTGCTTTGGGACAATGTCCATTGTTAAAAGCGCTATACAAATAAACTGAACTCGAACTTGAAGTGTTTTATTCCTCTTACACCACAGCAATTCTCCAACAATTACATTTTTATTTACTAAAGAACAGCATATCATACCTTCTTAGCAATTTATAGCTACGTTTAATGTTGTGGAATGTCTGCGAAACAAGTTATATACTGTTATCACATGTCATAACAGCTTCCCTCACCAGCCTCTCTTTTTTCTCCTCTCGAAGTTAACCAAACAAAAACAAATAAGTGCGAGCGTCCAGACTCTTGTTTTGTACGTTGCAGGTTCATAAAAGGAGCGCGTGAGCACACACACACACACACACACACACACACACACATACAAACAGGGCTATGACTCCTAAGCTGAACGAGGAACTGTCAGAGATTCCAAGAATGACAACATCCATCTCAGTCTGGAAGAACTCACATTAACACACACGTTAAATGTACGTGAGGGAGGCGGACAGTGAAAACCCTTCACATGGTCACAAACACACTACACACTATTGTGTACGATATTCAACCACCAGACTCTCCAATAATAATCAAGAAACATCTTAATGGAACCATTCAAGAACATCTACTGCGTAATATGGACCTTGATGATGTTATCTGGGCTTTTATGTGTTTAACCTACACACACACACACACACACACACACACACACACACACACACACACACACACACACAAACACACACACACACACACACACACACACAGAGATGAGAGAGGGGATGAGCGTCACTGAGGAGAACAATGGCTGGCGTTAGCATGGCTGGGCAGACTCTGACGTGGGTGAGGTGTAGCGAGGACGAGGACACACACACACACACACACACACACACAGAACCTGTGGGCACACACCCAGACACTTACACAAGGGTTAGGATCTTAGATGGTCTTTTGCCCTTCCAGTGCCATACGACCAGACAGGATGAGTGTGTGTGTGTGTGTGTGTGTGTGTGTGTGTGTGTGTGTGTGTGTGTGTGTGTTTGAGAAAGTAGGAGAGTGAAAAGAATGATGTCATAGTGGTTTATGTTTAATGAACAAAGCGCTAAAGGAGTGGCACCGGGACGCTTCTCCTCACGCTCACGTCCAACCCGCCTTATCACATTCACACAGGAAAATCACTGGAAACCGTAACTGGGGGTACACGCTCATCACCTCTCTTAGTTCTCTCTCTCTCTCTCTCTCTCTCTCTCTCTCTCTCTGTGTGTGTGTGTGTAGGTTAAACATAGACACCAATAACATCATCTTAAATGACAAAGCAACACAAGTCCATGACTTTAGTTACACCACTACACTGTTTAGTCCTGGATTCTGATTGGTCGACTCCGATTGGTCATTTTCTATAACAGCAGCAACTCATGCTGCGTTCCAATTCGTCTACAATCAGCCCTAAATAGTATACAAGATTAGAATTACAGTGTCCCAAATCGTAGTGTGTTGAAAAGAGTGTCCCAAAGGTACCCAGATGGTCCGGTTGATTTTCGAGGTGTGGATCCGTGGACACTTTTAAAGCTAATATCGCCCACAACTCCTTGCGTTACGGAGGAAGAGTTTTGTGACGGTTTGCTTCGCCGAATTCAACCTGCAAGCATGGCAGACCATTGTAATGTCGGATATGCCTCTTCAGTATTTAAGTCTAAGAACTGAAATATTAAGCACTAACCAAAGTTGTTTTTACTGTCATGTAAGATTAATGGCTGGATGTTGTGCGAAAAGAGTACCACATTTATTTTGTGGGGTGAGATGAAGTGTCCCAGTGCTTGCATACTCTTCTGCTACACGCTCAAAAGTATGCACTGTTTTCTTCATACACACACAAAAAAAAAAAAAAAAAAAAGAGTACATACATTAAGTGCATAGTATAAGGAGGCGAATTGGGACGCAGCATCAGTCTTTTGTTCTAAGGATTCGGGTATTGAGTATAAGATCAATACTGAGTCGACACTTTGATGTATTTAATGCCGTTGACTCACACAACACTGAACTTATATGTGAACACAAATGGCTTTGAAGCGCACCGCTATCACATCAGTGATGTTTCGCACCAACTTAACAGAAGCTTCGGGTGTTGGCTGATATTCAAAGCCATTATATCTAGAGATGCACCGATCGACCGGCCAGGGACCGGAATCGGCCGATTTTCCGCATGCTCGGCCCGGACCGGTGACCGGCCAGTCAGTCTCACGTCTTTCTGATTCCGAGCCGGTCCGTGTTGTTTCCAGCGGCGCAGGCAATAACGTCACAGCCACGCTCACAGTCGCATGTAAACATGTCGTAGGCAAAAACACGAGAACCCATTGACCTACTGGAGGATCAACAAAGATCGTTTCCCTGCGCTTGCTCCACTTGCCCGAGCCCCTACCTCTCTGCTCCATGTACAAGTGTTGAAAGTGATCGCTTGTTTAGCTTGGCTGGACATGTGATAGATGAAAGGAGAAACCGATTATCAGGTGACAAGGCAGAGATGCTTCTGTTTGTGAAGAAAAACTTGCCATTAATGCTCACGTATACATATGTTGGCAACAAAGAAAAGGTGCCTTGTGTAACGCTTTACACAGAGAGGCCGGATAGCCTGAATGGTTGTAGCCAGGTGTAAGCAAAACTCACGTATCTGATATTTCACAGTGGTTTATTATCAGCGTTGTCGATCCCCCGCACACATGGGGGAGTTTGCAAAACACTCCACTAACAACTGCGTTACTGAACATAAATAAAACGGGGCAAAGAGCAACAGAAATATAACCAGGCTTTACATGCATACATGCGATGATCATAGCTCGCGCTCCGTCTACCGACTGCCCACTCATCAGTGAGGGAGTAAGAGAGAGCGTTCCGCCTTAAAGGAGCAGTAACTAGTTCTACTTGTTACACTTGTTATTTAATTATTAGCCACTGCACCTATTAATATTTGGAAGAGTTTTATATTTAATATTTGTACACTTCAGTTTTGTTCATAGGCTTGCAATCTTTGGACTTTTGTGAGACGAGTAAAAAAAGAGAAAAAGGTCCATTTATAAACACAGTGGAAAATGATATCTGTTTTGTTATATAAAGCAACTCATTTTCAGTTAATTGTTATTTCTACCTCTTTCCAGTCACAGAGCACTTTATTTTGAGAGTTGTTTAAGTGAGAGAAGATCCTGTAACTTAGTGCAGTTTGGGGGAAATTGTAATGTTTAATAATTCTTTTATTATGAAAATAAAATTTTGCATCGAAGAAAGTAGATTTTTGTTTGTATATGCTGTCAATTATAGTTCTTAGAAAGAAAATCGGAATCGGCAAAAATCGGTATCGGCAGGTCACACTTACAAAAAAATCGGAAATCGGAATCGGCCAAAAAAATTGCAATCGGTGCATCTCTAATTATACCTGCATCATATGAATTTTTTTTTAAATGGGATCAGTGCAGCTCTAATTTGTACTTCACTAAATACTAAACATTTTCCCCAGAAGCAGATCACTGTAGAAAACTCGGTTTTTCGGAAATGCAATAATAAAATCAGAGGAAAATAGTAAGTACTAGGTGGTAAAGCATATTAACAGGGTTGCACAGGTAATCATACTATATTTCAATCATTATACATTAAATCAAAGCATGAAACACTTTAAAACATGGTGTTATTGGGAACTAATGAATGACGATTCTTATCCATTTATAGTTGCGTTTAAAGCCGTGGAACCTCTGTGAAACAAGTTAGCTCCTGTCATCACTGACATTATAGCAGCTATAAACAGTCGTTCCCTCTTCAGCCTCCATTTTGAAGTTAATATGACAAAAAAGCAGCTTGTTACCGGGTTACCAAGATACCAACACTGCAGAGAAACCTTAAAGTCCTGTTACAAAGCGCTGACAGTGAAGACTCTTTCCATAAATGTTCAATATACGTTTCCTTTTTAGGTTTGTGTGGAGTGTCATACAAGTCCCCGTGCAACTCGTTACTGTACGAGCGCATTAATACAATAAAAACCTGTCATTTGCTTGGCAAGAGAAACTACTGTCAGAGCTGCTGTTATAGAAAATTAAGCAATACTTTCTAACCAATCAGAATGGATTAATTGTCTGTCTGGTTACACACCGTGCAGGATGAATTACTTATTTAATTCTCTGATTATCTGGACTCTAACTGTTCATATTTAACATATTAAAACTACACTGGCTAAGACAGTCTAACTTTGCCCAATGTTGCACCAAAAACACATTTTAAAGGATATAAACATATACACATATACAGTGGGTATAGAAAAGAACCACCCCCTTTAAAATAAAAATCACATTTTGTTGCTCTTCAGCCTGAAATGAAGACAAGCACAGTTTTTGTTTTATCCAGCTGTATTTACTCAGTGCAAGTTATAACATCCAAGTGAAAGATATAACACCAACATGTCAGAAAAATAAAAAAATAAAAAAATAAAAGAAACCAGAATCACTGAGTTGGAAAAAGGATCAAAATGTGATTATTTTAAAGGGGGTGATTCTTTTCTATACCCACTGTACATTTGTTTTCCTGCTTATTTAAAAACAACATGAAAATATGCCTTTATTTGTTGAATAAAAAAAATTGAACTTGCAGCCTTAATTGTGATCTCACTTACGATTGTCTAGTCATAATCATGAAACGCCACTAGATGTCAGTATTGATCTGAGAAAAATTTAAATGTCATTCCGCCTCCATCCACCAGAGGGAGACGTGCTGTTCAGACACACTATCCGAATAAAAACTTAGAAAATACTGGATATCTGTAGTCTATGTACATCTACACACATTACACACATTACACACATTACACACATTTATAACATAAAAACATTTCAGGGAAAAAACAAAAAGTGAGACTTACTGGGAGGCCAGGCAGGAACTTCTCGATGTCATTCAGATCAATACTATCATCCTCGAATCTGCTCTTCATCAATCTAATGAAACAAAGCAGAAAGATCCACACACGTCGATACCACTGATAACATCAGGTCCACTGAGGTTAATAAACACAGAGTTGAGCCAGAAAACATTTATTAAACGAACTCTTACTGCACACTGTGGCCTGATAGTGACTCTGATAACAGAGTTAGGAAAGAGATTAAGTTAGGAAAGTAACATTTATCCCTTTTATTTCTTTTCTTCAAACTGGTGATTTATATGTTTCTTATATCTTCATTTTCTGCTCTTACTAGCAGAGAGCACTGTAGGGTTGAGTTATTGGGTGGGAGTTCTGTCTGGTATGTAATTGAGTGGGGCTTTGCCTGGTCATACACGCAGATTTTTGTTCTTCCTACAGACTACACTTGTGAAATTAAACAGAACATTTAGAACAAGTGGATCAGGTGGAGAATAAAATAGAGATATGAAGCATATCTGTCATTACTATCATAATACAAGAAATAAAAGTGGTGCTCAATAAGTGAATAGTTCAACAGTATCTGAGCTTTTAACCCATTACACTCCAAAACGTGATCTCCGCTCCTCCAATTCTGGTCTTTTAACTATCCCTCAGACTAAATATTATATGGGTGATGAGGCATTTTCTCCGTATGCTCCAAAACTGTGTAACTCTACCATTTGATCTTAGATTAGTCCAGTCTTTTAGTGTATTTAAAGTATTTTAGTGTGTTTGTTTGTTTTTTATTTAATTATTACTATTATTGTTATTTTGAATTGTATTTTATTATTAACTGTTTCTGATGCATGCTTATATACTTTGCTTTATGCTATGTACTTCTGTTTCTATTTTCTTTTCCCATGTAAAGCGCCTTCAGAGGCCTTTTTAAAGGCATTATGTAAAAAAAATAAGTTTTATTATTAATATTATTAATAATAATAATAATAATAATAATAATAATAATAATAATAATAATAAATTATGTTATCTTTTATTTTCTGCTGCATGCTTGGGGTCAGTTGTAAAGGACTTATCACATTTTTTTAATCACTAGTTGTATACTTTTAATAAACACACACCTAATCCAAAAGCAAAATGTTTAAAACATTAATAACAGTTTAAAAAGTGTAAAACAGGAAATGAACCGTAAACTGGCCCGACTGAATGTTATTCTCCAAAATAACTCACTGTTTCAGAAACGGTGACAGATTGGACATGCCTGATCTAGAAACATGACTTGGATGTGCAACATTGTTTCCCCTAAGCAATCACAGTCTGCCACTAGAGGTCAGTATAAACTAAAACATGACACCACAACACCCAGAGACAACACGAGGGACTGCTGAGTCACAGCATAGTACAGCTGTACAATATAAAGCCCTTATTATTACACAGTTTATTACTAAAATGCATTAGAATTCATTAATATATACAACTCAGTAAAATTAAGTAATAAAAACTGACTTTGACCCACTGTAGATTTGATGTGAATCAGCATTGTGAGGATCAATAACACTATATTTTGTGCATCAGTGCACTGCGAAACCTTTGTAATTGGATTAAGAGTGTAACTAGTGTAACTTCTACTATGGCTGGGCGATAAGATGACAAGATAAGATGATATGATGTAATCGGTGTTAATCCTTGACGAGTGACAGTCACTCACTTTGGAGACAACTAGAGAGCAAAGGCAGAAAATAAATTCTTCACGTCATTACATACGAGAAATGAAGCAGACCATATGTAGACATGCATTACAAAAACCCTAGGCACACCACGTGAGTAACGGAATGACGTGATCTGACTGTGGACGTCTGGGGTTCGTAGTTTTTAACTCGCGTTTAGACTTAAGAAGCTAATTTATATTTGAAATGTAAAAGGGATGAGAATAAAAGTGGGGAGGAATAAAATAGGCGACCAGCATGATCAATGAGAAAAAGGTTACCACGACAACCCTCCTGTAAACACTTACTGTATTCACATGGGGCTGGGGTGATGTATGTAATCAGGCATCACATTTTATCTTCAAAAGGATACTGTTATAATGAGTTATTATTTAATATAATTATTTATATTATTTAATATATTATTTATAAGCCGATTACATGTTTAGAAATCGGCTTATTTTTTAATACAGTGCCATTTTTCTTATTCTGTAAAGTTCTTCGTCTGTGTTTGTGTGTTTATGAAGTGAACTCACCCCTCACGGTCGATGTGTGGGAGGTGTTTCGGTGTTCCTCTGTACTGCTTCCTGTGGAACTGTGAGAAATCCAGCTTCTCTGGCTGCAGGTCCCACGTTGCACCACTATAATATAATACAGCACACACACACACACATATCTGTTAAAATAATAAACAGTATTCATTGTACATCAAGAGCTGCTACACAGATACAGATTTTTTTTTAACACAACTTTTATTTGCGATGGAGCGTGATCATGTGACCTTAATAACCTTAACTTTATTATTTATACCTATAATGTTTTATAAATTAATATATAATATCGTGAGCTTGCGCATGTATTGTCAAGTGGTGGTGTCTAGGATCGTTCGCCAAGTCAGCTGGCGAAACAAGTTACAGCTACGAGCAAAAGTTTGCGTACCCTTACCACAAAAAGTAAAGATTCCAGTAAAACACCTGGAATTTATAGCATATAGTGTGTTCGGTGTCACAGTTCCTTCGTTAGGACAAGCAAGAAAAATAGTCAAATAGTGCTAAAACAGGGATGTACTGATACAATTATTGATAAAAAAAAATACAAGAACATGTTTTTTGATGCTTATTGATACCGATACCCATGAAAAGCGCACGTATTTATAATGGTTTATTTCAAATAAGGTGTATTAGCGAGCTAGGAACGATTAGGGTCCACTTCAGAAAAGTACTTCTTTATCTAACCGCATGTTTTCTTTTCACTGCGTCAGAATCCCTCATAGTCAATCATCGATAGCGGCTGATTGTCAAGAACAGCATTCTGGGTTTTCACTCACTTACTCCTCATGCAGAGTTTTATGTTTAAGATTGTTTTATCAGGTTACTTGTGTTCTAAGAACATGCTGTAGTCCCGCCTCAATATTTTCGTAGAGCTCACGTTTGCATCACTTGCTATCCAGATTAGTGTGACAACGAACATTAGGCTTACGTCACGCAGTATCACGAGCGCGAGTAAATGAGCACGGTACTGGATCGATACCCAAGACCAGACACCAGTACAGATAGAGGCATCCCTAATGAAATAAATATACTCTAATAACTTATAGACCTATGTTTTATATATTATATTTAGGGGTCCAAGCACCATCAGCTCAGACCTAATGTGTTCTATCGGTGGAAAGTTCAAAAATAGAAAGTTCGATGGCGCCAAAAAATATTGTTTGACAAATTTAAATATTGCTCATGAAATAAATCCATACCGAAGGGGTACGTGGAATTTACTGCAAATCTTTTTCATCCTATGAGCTCATCTCAGGTGTGTATAATTACAGAGTGGATGATATTACCCGCGGGAGTCCATGGTGTTGGCGGCCCATATGTCCGTCCCCAGTATGTCGAACGAGCCGTCTCTGTTTCCATTCTACACATACGAGAAAGAAAGTAACACGTTGTCATGTTTCAGTCGGAATATCAGTTCAAATTAACCATTTGTGTAAGTGTAAGCGCGTGTGTGTGTATACCTTGGACGGTGCACAGAACTGTTTGTTAGGTCCTTGGCTGCCTGATCTTGAACCGGATCCGGGCTGAGAACCTGAGCTCGGTCTGGAACCTGTACTTCCGTTACTGCTGTGTTCCCACTCATCCTGCAGAAAGACAAAGAGACAGAAGGACATGGAGGAAAAGGAGACAGACAGAGAGAGATAGGAGGGGATTGTGTTTAACTAAGACAACAGTAGCTTTGGTACGAAACAACTAACATTTTCATTGACCACTTTTCCTGCAATAAATGCTTCAATTATGGTTTTTGGTAGCTACTTAAAATCAATACTGGTTGGACATGTGGGCGGGGCTAACCAATATTTGTTGATGCTCACAAATTCTGTGCCATGTACTCGATTCTCGATTCTGATTGGTCAGAAGGTGTTGATTACTGGTTTATATTAATGTGCTAGTTCTAATACGCTTACATTTTTATAGTAACAGCTTACAAAAGAACTTGTGTCGAACGTTTAAAAAAAAACCTGGGTAATTTTTGATACAGCGAGGTTTTCTGCGAGGAAACATTTATTTAACATTTGTGTAAGAAGTCTGCAGTGTGTCAGTTGCCCAGAAAGTATTTCTCAATAGCTTTACTTTACAGATTCATGTGTTAAACAGCAGCACTGTAACACCGCTGAAGCCTAATGACCTGCCATTAAATTTGTTCTGACGCTGAAACTGCTCACACACACACACACACACACACACTCACAGAATGCTGACGGGGTGAGTAACTCATAGCAACCAGAGCTCCTGGTACCATATTGACTTAAGCTCGGGATGAAACAGCACTAACATAAATAGAAAATGTGCAGTGAGGCTGTTCATTCTCGCTCTCACTTTCTCTCTTTTCTCCCTGTTCCCTAACACACACTTATTTCCACAAACAAAAATCACTAAAAATGTCTACTCAGCACGTAATCAAGACCCTGAAATCCTTTCGACATGTTACAGCTACATACGCCTAATCTGAATATGCTAATTTGCTAGTATGTTTATGATCCTCCTGCTACACAGACCACTGATTGCTACACCAATATTAACTTGGAACTAACAACATACACAGCACAAATGAGCAATATCATAGTAGCAATATGTGAGTATGTGTTATTGTGATGTGATGAGAGGTGGGGTCAAGACGTAAACATAAAAGTTTTTAATTCTACCCTTTAAATTGCAGAATAATCCTGTTTGGAACCAAATTTAATCACTTTGTATCATGTGCAGTGGTGTGTGTGGGAGGTGTGTGCGCGTGCGTGTGTTGTTTTTCTTAATCCCACACAAATAAAATCCTTCCACTGTGGCATAGTGGACTCTACGGAGCCCCTAATGTGACCTGTGCAAAAAAAAAAAAAAGATTTTTTTTTTTTTTTTTTGCACAGCTCACTTCAGGGGCTCCGTAGTACTCCGTTGTGAATACCACTGTGCGAAAGAGTGTTTTCAGAGCGCACACACACAGAGAGGGCTGCACAATACTATCCAATCCCACTCGACTAATATAGAGTCGGTTTAGATCAGCAGCGTATGCCAGCTCACAGAAGCTGTGAGCTTCCAGACCCATTTTCGTACACTAGTGAGGCCAGACTGTGGTGATTCAACTCCTGGGTCATTATGTGGAATGCATGGGGTGCTGTTGTAAACCTGGCATCGTCCATCTGAGAAAAGGAAAGCTGGTCTTTGAGCAATAACAAGAGCTTTGCTGATGGACAAGAGCTTTCATGCTGCGCGCACTCAGGTCCAGAATCAACAATTTCAGCGAAGCCTCCAGGATTTCCACAGAAGTACATTTTAAGAATCGGGACATCTTTAAACAGTGTAATACGATGCACAAATGTATTATTAGTGCACTGATTTTTTTTCTTGTCAAAAGTGTAGAATAAAAAGCAGTGAAACTGGAATTGCCGGAAGTGCTGGAAATGTAATCTCTAGCCTGTGTTTGTTTGCTAATTCAAATGCGGTTTGACACATTCTTTGCTCTTGTTTATTAGCATTCAACTACATTAATAAAACAGCCTAAAAGTAAAGAGGTCCTGAATCAGTCTGTGATTTGGATAAGATGACTAGTCAACTACTTTTTTTAAATTACTGGTCGACTAAAAAAAAAAAAGAAAAAAGAAAAAAAATATCAATAGATGTGTAACCCCTAACATGTACAGACAGAAACCCAGCCAGACGACTCACAGGTTTGGATGAGCCTCTACCCCGTGAGGACGACCAGCTCCCATCTATCTTATCACAGCAGTCCTCCGTCCACTGAAAGAGAGAGAGCGAGAGACAGGGAGATGGATGACTGGAAGAAGAGTAGGGTGAGAGATTAAGGGAGGGGAACAAAATGGGAAGGAGAGACGACAGTGAAAAATGACTGTGTTGAGACTGCAGCGGGGCAAAACCCAGAGTTTAAGTCTTTAACCAATCATACTAGATTATATGGTTAAAAAATCCTGAAGGATTTTGGACTGGTTATATAAACCTGGGAGATGTTGGACTGGGTTTATACAAGTTTATATAGGTTATGGTTATATAAACCTGGGAGATGTTGGACTGGGTTTATACAAGTTTATATAGGTTATGGTTATATAAACCTGGGAGATGTTGGACTGGGTTTATACTAGTTTATATAGATTATGGTTATATAAACCTGGGAGATGTTGGACTGGGTTTATACTAGTTTATATAGGTTACGGTTATATAAACCTGGGAGATGTTGGACTGGGTTTATACTAGTTTATATAGGTTACGGTTATATAAACCTGGGAGATGTTGGACTGGGTTTATACTAGTTTATATAGGTTACGGCTAAATAAACCTGGGAGAAGTTGGACTGGGTTTATACTAGTTTATATAGGTTATGGTTATATAAACCTGGGAGATGTTGGACTGGGTTTATACTAGTTTATATAGGTGATGGTTATATAAACCTGGGAGATGTTGGACTGGGTTTATACTAGTTTATATAGGTGATGGTTATATAAACCTGGGAGATGTTGGACTGGGTTTATACTAGTTTATATAGGTTATGGTTATATAAACCTGGGAGATGTTCGACTGGGTTTATACTAGTTTATATAGGTTATGGCTAAATAAACCTGGGAGAAGTTGGACTGGGTTTATACAAGTTTATATAGGTTATGGTTATATAAACCTGGGAGATGTTCGACTGGGTTTATACTAGTTTATATAGGTTATGGTTATATAAACCTGGGAGATGTTGGACTGGGTTTATACTAGTTTATATAGGTTATGGTTATATAAACCTGGGAGATGTTGGACTGGGTTTATACTAGTTTATATAGGTTATGGTTATATAAACCTGGGAGATGTTGGACTGTGTCTTGTCGGTGTTGTCATTCTCATTCTCATTCTCATTGTCGTTGTCGTTCTTGTCGTTTAGAAGTCCCTGCACTTGATACTCGAGCACGTAGCTGTCAATGAATCGCTCGAGCTCTTCAATCTCCTGTGAGCGCGTGCTTCCCGCCTCTGATGATGCCGATGCCACCGATGAGCTCTCCATGGCAACCAGGGAGGTGGGGCTGTGGACGGAGAACAGGGGGAAAAAAGGCAGGATTTGTTAATATATGCTAGCTCTCAGGAAGCTACTGTAAAACTGTCAGATTTATAAAAAACTAGAAAATGCTAAGTCAAATACATTTAATAAAATTAAACATTAAGAGCTAACACAACTAGCTGAGTGGATTTTCACCTTGCAAACTACTTCGACATTGCAAACTACTTCACGTAACGTATTTCAGAAGGGAAAGTAGTAGTTCAGTGAACAGATCATCTTAGCCAGCTAGCTAGTTGTTGTTTTGAGAGTGATAAGAGACATTATGCTACATATGAAAATAAAATGTCTTAATGTTTAAAATGTTTTAAGGCAGCTTCTGAGAGGAAATATTTCTCCAACAGAGGTGTAGTATTCCCAAGCTGTAGTATGGGAAAATGTTGGGAATGTGTCAAGGTACAGTCACCTCACTGCCGTGTGGAATCGTTCTGTGATAAACGAACTGATACTCGAGCATGTTATCACTTGTTATCACCCTTCCCTCCTTTTACAGTTGTTTTTCAGCTGGTTCACCTACTCACAACATTTACAGCCCTATTCTGGCATTTTATTTATAACCTCATCGCGGCCTCTTCCTTCCTTCCTTTCTTCTTCTTCACTCCAGTCTGTCCCGTCTCATTACATGTCTCATTACGTGTCCATAAAGAGACTCTAATCTTCTGTAAGACTCTGCTTGAGTCCTGGCCAGGCAAAGAGGATTTATAATTGGAGAAGAGTGCTAATAAATACCCTTCCATTGAACTAGCGTCAGGTTCAAGGGTTTATTTACTCAAACCTTCCATATAACGGCATCCTACTTCCTGTTCCTTCTAAATATCCCACCTCCTTTCAAAGCATGACACAACTACATGAGACAGTGTGACAAAGGCAGACAAATACTTTTGCTCGGAAACAATCAGCACTAATGATGAGGAAACGCCTGGTTTCAGACAGATGTTCAGTCCCTTGTTTGCTGCTAAAAATAGAAAATAGAATAGGAAGTGTGAATGTGCTGGTGTCGGAGCAGTCACGTGTCACATCCTGTTCGTGGCTCAGAGCTCGCATGGTCAGAACGGACCTCTGACTAACCCATCTAACCTCTAAATCTCAACCAGCTGTTCCAACAAGCAGAATTAACACGCACCTTGCAGCTGGAACTACAGTCATAGCTAACTACACTTAATCATCTTCTGACCAATCAGAATCAAGAGTGCAACAGTGCTGGGTTATAAACGGATGTTACTATATCGTGTCTTCCCTTTGCAAAAAAAAAAAAAGCCATAAACATGTATAGCTGTCGTGAATTGCATTAGCGTGCACACACACACACACACACACACACACACACACACACACACACACACACACACACACACACACACACACGCTTTTCTATGTGAGGTAGCTGTGAGGACTTCTGATTGGTTTTGATCCACACAAAAGGTTAAGTATGTACACACACACACACACACACACACATACACACACACACACCTGTGGAATGTGAGCAATGCAGGGTTTCCCATAGGAGTGTCTTCTATTGACTGAGCACTTAAACACAATATAGCGCTCATGATTTATCAATGAAACGTTTTATCCAGCTCTATTTAACGTCCTTATAAACCCGCACCGTCAGTAAAAGCAATCTGTTGAGGAGATCTACACAATTCACTTCATTACAACCTACTTAACCTCCATCAGCCACCATTTCTTCTCACATTTATCATGGTCTCGCCGCAGCCTGTGAAACGATTTCTAAAACCACGCGTTATACAAAGACAAATAAATATTCATTTGTGCGTCATGTCGCTATGCCAAACATGACCAGACATATCACATCACCTAGGAATCCGAAGAATCCAACTTGATACGGATCTTTCTCCAGCTGTACTACAACTTCTTTAACCTGCACGCTGAAACGACAACGAAGCGCTGTACACACTGTCATGTGCTTCATTTATTCCTCCTCCTCCGTGGGCTTGAGATAAAAATGAGATTAAGAGTCGAATAAGACGACCGTTTCAGGAGCAGTTTTCCATCTAATAGGTTCAGTTTTAATTTTTTTTTTTTAAAGTGTCATTTAAAGACTTGTTTTTAAGTCCTTGCTGCAGAACTAAAAGTCCAGGGGGTGGAGCTAGACCTGATCCAACGCCTCCCGTAATCCTAACACTAATCATTAACCCTCACCCTAAACCAGGAACCTCTCTGCACACTTATCCATCCTGAAACACACCGAGCTGTCTCCACCCCCTTGGTTAGACTACATCCAAGTAGGAGGAGCTGGATCATGTCCGACTCCACCCCCTGGACAGCAAATTTTATTATTTTCATCACATCTTGGCAAAATTCTCCAGACCTAAGCACCCATGCTGAATTCGGTTACCCTTTGTTTCCAGGTACCATGCGAACTGAGCAGGTGCCTATGGGTGGAGCTAAAAATAGCAATTAACTGATCAAACGGTTGCACAGACACCCTGATTAATATCTCTAACTGGAATTGATTCTCTACCGGAACAGAAATCTTCAGTATTGGGCTAGAGGAGAGGACAACATTTAACATTTTAGATTTGTTTATATTTATTTAACCACAGGAACGTTTGGTTATGGTGTTTGTAGCTTGATCCGAAGTAAAGTCCACCATTTTCTAGTTCTAATCACGAATGGCTTCCTGTTCACTTTGTTTGCACCCTACATAGGGTATAACATAATGGGTCTGAACGCTGTAAGGGATAAGAATCAGAGAATCAGCTGTAGAGGACGCTGGTTTTAAGGTTATCTTGTAAGATTTGCTCTGTTTTTAAACTAAACATTAAAGTATAGGCACACTTGCAATTGCACTGCAAGTGAAACTTTATTCCTCTTTCTCTTCACTTTTTATATTCCCCTTTATATCCGCGATAACTCGCTGTGTTTCGTGTTTACTTTCAGTCTACGAGAAAGAAAACGCAGAAGCGCAGCAAACATTTTAATATCGAACGAGAGACGCCTGGTTCCCTTTCAAAACTGTTTACTCGTTAACCTCCTGAGCAAACTGCATGCTCAAAGTGCACAAGAACCAAAACTACACATGTACTATGAAGTAAACACATGTAAATAATATGTGAAAAACTGAAAGTGTTTTTGTGAATTTTGATAGAAAATCTCACTTGGACACCTCTGACTTGCCAATCTCACACATCTGACGACACTGTGAAAGCTCAGGGTGGTGTATTGATTGACAGCGGCGTGCACAGTCGTGACTAACCCAGCTTGTTGCCCTGGAAACGTCCTTCATACAAGGCTCGAAAACATCTGACAACAAACTTCTGATTAATAACGCATAAAATGTGATGCGTAGCAGTCTGAAACTACACACAAGTAAGCGTTCGAGCTTTAAACTTCGATCTGTTGAGTAAACCTCGATGTCTTTCGTATTTCAAAGGGAACGAAAAACCTAAACTAGGGGGTGGGGCGATATGACCAAAATATCATATCGCGATTCTCGAAGGTATTTCTATGATACACAACATGTATCACGATTTCCAAGGTTTGCAAACAATTTCTCAGCATTATAGTAGTGTTAGATGATACATTTATTTTCATAGACATTATAGGAAGTGGGGTTTTTTTACATTAAGAAAAATACATTTCAATAGACTAAGTGCGAAATGTTAACATCAGATCAGATTCTTCCAGTCAATCTGTAAGTATTTTTTAAATGTTATAAAACGATATCCATGACATCTCAAAAAAGCGTACTGTGACATATTTTATCACGATATTAATATCATATCATCATATCACCCAGTAACTATAGCATTTGTTACAAAACAGTAATTACATATTAGAGGTCGACTGATACCGATAACTAAGTCGGTCAGTACGTGCCGATAACTGATTAATTAACCGATAGTTTTTAAAACTGATACTGAATGCAAACATAACACTCAAAGTAAAATATTGCTGAACTTACAAAAGTAAACAGTACTGACTGTACCATGAAAATGTACTGTACCTTTTTTTTTAAATGAAATAAATATATAAATATTAATATATATTGGCCATTAATAAATATGAAAGTAAATAAAAGATATACATCCAAACTGAACCAAAAAGTAACACTCCAAATAACACAACAAAATTTGTCAGTGATAGTTTTTATTTCACCTCTAGAGGCCGCTCTCGTGCTGTATAATGACAGCGGACCCTTCTCAGTGTGGATTTTTGTGTCGGTCAGTGTCGATCTCTATTACATATATAACAAGGCCATCACTAGTGCCATGCTCACCGCATAAACAATCATACTAATAAGAAAAGCGAATCATGGCTCAGACTGTCAACATTTCACAACTACCTTAGAAAGTTCGCTAGCTAAAACGAGGCTAATAATTAGCCTAACTCCTGCAGTGATTTTATGGCTAGTCTTAACTAGCTTCTAACTGGATGAAAAACATGAGCTAGTCCTAATTTTACGGCTCATTTGGCCGAGACGTGTCGTGATGTCATCACAAAGCACATTCAGCCATTTCCATTCACGAGCATCGAATACGAGTACAGCTAAAAGGTCTCATTTACCAACAAACATCACTGCATGCAAAACAATTTTGTCAATTCAACTAAAAAAAAAATTAAAAAAAAAAAAAAAAAAAAAACCTCTGGAAATTTTGGCCGCAACAATCACAAAACAACTCCGCAAAATCCTGAACGGACTGAAAAAAGGATGAAAGAGTCCATGTCATAGCTATTTTTAAAAATTTTTGAAAGAAAATGACCAATATCTCAGCAAAGTGTATTGTGACATAATTCATAACGATATCAATACATCACCCAGCTCTACTCCTATCAAAATATCATGATGCTTGAAGACATTTCTAAAAAATGAACTTTTCTGTTAACTTTGCCTTATGTTTTAGATTGTCCCCTTTGTTTTTTCGTTAAATTATTTAAAAATTCTACTAAGAAACCAATGAACCGTTTGCACTCAGCCATGTATACAGTTTTCTAGAAAGCTCTGTAAAATTCAGAATATCATCTCCGGAAAATAGTGTCCATGTGACGTGACCCATCAAAACAGCGGTGAACCAGAACGTCTGCAAAATATCTTGCGTTTGGATATTGGTTTCAAGGGTCACATATTGCACAGATATGCAAAAATCTCCGGCACAGGCAGCGAGGCGCTTCATAAATGAACAGCTTGTGTTAAATCCATTAAAGCTCAAGTTTGGTGAATAGATGGGTGGAGTGATGAGATTACAGAAGGATGGATGGATGGATGGATGGATGGATGGATGGATGGATGCCACACACACACACGCACGCACACACACACACACACACACACACACACACACACACACACACACACACACACACACACACAAACAGTGTGTAACAACAGCGCTGTTGTTTTCAGATGACAATCTGGTGAAGGAGAGTTGTGTTTCTCACTGGTCCACATGTATTCAGTATTGTTTCACAGTATTGAGCCACCAAGACAGTTTTGATGCTCCTCGGTACCAATCGGAACCAATCGGAACCAGTGTTATATCCGAAACATTATCACTGTCTAATATACGTGCATTAGGTTGAGATGTGGTGAGTGTGAAGCTCAAGGCGTTTGATTGGCATCATCCTCATGCTCATCAGACCATTCAGTCAGCCCTCATGCCCTGAGGATGGGGCGGAGTCATCCTAGGAAGAGACCACGCCCATCGGGATAGAAAGGTTTCATCATGTGAATTGAATCAGTCATGCTTCATGCTTCGAACAACAAATAAATAAATAAATGCCCTAAAACAGAGTCACTGTTTTTTCCCCTGTAATTTGTCACCCGGCTGTGTCAAGCAGGGGTGGGGCGATATGGTGCGATGAAAATATCACAATTCTTCAAGGCATTTTTATGATACACAACATATATAACAATATGTAGGTTTACTCATGAACTGCCAGCAATACATTAGTGTTATGGTTAAAAATTTTTTTTTAAAAACCCAGAACAAACAAAGTTTATTTATTGTCTGCAAAAGTACATGTATTTCATTTTTTATATATTATAAAAAATACCGATTCAGTTATGTCCGTAGAAACGTTAATATTTTACCATTTAAAAAAATTTTTTTTTTTAACACCAAATCTGTGTCTTCCAGTTGGTTTGCAATCTTTTACAAATAAATATAAATGACTAAAAATGATAAAAAGCTATCACAGTGACCACAAGATCTTAGAAAAGCATACTGTGACATATTGATATCAATAAGATCATGTCGTCATATTGCCCAGCTCTAATATCTATCCCTTACACACAACCAGAAATGAAAAACACGGACATGTTCACACACACAATAAGCAACGTGTGTTTATTCGCATGAACACAAGTGCATTATGTTCACACAATGTCTGGAATGCCATTGAGAGGCTGGCCGGTTGCTCCTGTGTTTGTGTGTGTGTGTCTGTCTGTGTGTGTGTGTCTGTCTGTGTGTGTCTGTCTGTCTGTTTCTGTGTGTGTGTGTGTGTGTCTCTGTCTGTTTCTGTGTGTGTGTGTGTGTGTGTCTGTCTGTCTGTTTCTGTGTGTGTGTGTGTGTGTGTGTGTGTGTCTGTGTGTCTGTTTCTGTGTCTGTCTGTGTGTGTGTGCGCGCACATCTCTGTGTGTCTGTTTCTGTGTCTGTCTGTCTGTCTGTGTGTGTGTGTGCGCACATCTCTGTGTGTGTGTGTGTGTGTCTGTCTGTCTGTGTGTGTGTGTGTGTGTCTGTCTGTGTGTCTGTGTGTCTGTGTGTGTGTGTGTGTACACATGTCTGTCTGTGTGTGTGTGTGTCTCTGTCTGTCTGTCTCTGTGTGTCTGTGTGCGTGTGCGCATGTCTGTGTGTGTGTGTGTGTGTGTGTGTGTATGTCTGTCTGTCTGGTTCTGTGTGTGTGTCTGTCTGTTTCTGTGTGTGTGTGTCTGTGTGTGTCTGTCTGTTTCTGTGTGTGTGTGTCTGTGTGTGTGTGTGTTTCTGTGTGTCTGTCTGTTTCTGTGTGTGTGTCTGTGTGTGTGTGTGTCTGTTTCTGTGTGTCTGTCTGTGTGTGTGTGTGTGTGTGTGTCTATCTGTGTGTGTGTGTGTGTGTGTGTGTGTGTGTGTGTGTCTGTCTGTGTGTGTGTGTGTGTGTCTGTCTGTGTGTGTGTGTGTGTTTCTGTCTGTGTGTGTGTGTGTCTGTTTCTGTCTGTGTGTGTGTGTGTCTGTTTCTGTGTGTCTGTCTGTCTGTGTGTCTGTCTGTGTGTCTGTCTGTGTGTGTGTCTGTCTGTGTGTCTGTCTGTCTGTGTGTGTGTCTGTCTGTGTGTCTGTCTGTCTGTCTGTCTGTGTGTGTTTCTGTCTGTCTGTCTGTCTGTGTGTGTTTCTGTGTGTCTGTCTGTCTGTGTGTGTGTTTCTGTGTGTCTGTCTGTCTGTGTGTGTGTTTCTGTGTGTCTGTCTGTCTGTGTGTGTGTTTCTGTGTGTCTGTCTGTCTGTGTGTGTGTGTGTCTGTCTGTGTGTGTGTGTGTCTGTTTCTGCGTGTCTGTCTGTCTGTTTCTGCGTGTCTGTCTGTCTGTTTCTGCGTGTCTGTCTGTCTGTTTCTGCGTGTCTGTCTGTCTGTTTCTGCGTGTCTGTCTGTCTGTTTCTGCGTGTCTGTCTGTGTCTGTCCGTGTGTGTGTGTCTGTGTCT
>CM042541.1:7847500-7910000 GCA_023630585.1 Cranoglanis bouderius
AAAAAGAAGGGTCAACACTGCAAATATTGACTCTTTGCATAAACTTCATGTAATTGTCAATAAAAGCCATTGACACTTATGAAATGCTTGTGATTATAACTCAGTAACAGTTAGTAACATCTGGCAAAAAGATCTAAAAACACTGAAGCAGTAGACTTTGTGAAAATTAATATTTGTGTCATTCTCAAAACTTTTGGCCACGGCTGTACATATTGTTGTAGTTGTTGTAGCCTCTATTTCTTTTTCTTAAATGGAATAAGACAAAAACTAATTCGGAGGACTTTCCTGAGGTGGAAAACTGCTACAAAGCACTGACACTGGAGACTCCTTCCATAAACATTAACATAAACCTGTGATTTGTCTTACAGTGGGAAAGTTATACAAAATTATAGAAAATGAATCAAAACCTTCTGACCAATCAGATTCGAGAATTCCAAACAGCATTGGGGTATTATGGAAATGTGTACATTTTTCTACATATAAAGTCAAAAACCAGAAGAAACAAGAAATGGTCAACAATTACAAGATGAAGTGATTGACGCTGGTCAAATATATATATATATATAAAAAAAATTCTTTTCCTGTTTTTTGAATGGAGTTAACAGTTTCAGAACCCAATTTTACTGAAATCTATTCATTTTAGTAAACTGGATAGAATGAGAGCAGAATGTTCCCATGCTACAGCTGCGTGTACTGACACAGATTAATAGGCCATAACGTCTAATCGCCTGAGTTTCAGTAGAGCGCAGCAGTAAAGCAGCCAGCCAGATCTCGGTCAAGATTTTCAGAAACCAACCAGATCTCTCACTTAGCGAGCATTACTGCTTAAAACTAGTGCTTAATGTCATATCTGTCCTCGGTGGTTTGGCAGAATTCATGCTATTGGCTACAACATGCTCCTCGTCCTCTCAGCCACGAGAAATTATGAGTCAAGCTGACGCAAAAGTTAGCCAGCTAACTATGACATCACTACTACTAGCCGTTTAACTAGTGAATCTGCTAACTCGGGACGTTCTAAACCAAAATGTTAACACACTTAGGTGCTGATATTGGGCACAGGATGTGACTGCAGAGCCTAAAATATCAATAGGAAACCTTATATAACTGCACAGCCATGCACAGACACACAGACACACACACTACTTCAGAATCTGCAAATGGACAATTATAAGTGAAAGCGCCTCATAAACCTTAACTATGCAAAGAACCTTTTTTACAATTTTATTTGAATATTTGTATAAATTTGATTAAAAATTGTTCCTCTAATTTGATGCCCAGATAAATATTTTACAACAAGGTTTTACCGCAAAGCAGCAAGTCTCAGATGATGTTTTGGTTTTTTGGTTTTTTCTTGGACAGCCGTCACTGTAAACACCGGTGTAACAGGTGTGGGCGTGGCTTTAGCGAGAGTCAGCAGCTCGAGGAGGTGATTTGAAGCACAAGCCGAAAGCATGATGGCTGATGAAGCACGCCTGTATTTACGTCTGATGCTCTATTTATGTTCTCGTTCTCTCTCTCTCTCTCTCTCTCTCTCTCTCTCTCTCTCTCTCTCTCTCTCTCTCTCTGTGTGCAGTGGGTTCAGCAGGAAAAGCGGGCTCAGGCTGCAAATTGTTTATTTAAGTTACTTTTTATGTTACTGCCAAAGGGCACAAGCATCAGTGATCACAGGCGTTCTTACCCCAGTGCCGAAAATTCAACCACTCTGACTCAGTGTTGGTGATAGTGTCTTTAAATGTGTTGAACCATCATGAGCCAGTATAAGCCCGTATACACTAGTCCTTTCACGCTCCCTGTCCTTTAGAATTGATGCGTTCAGTGCTGCCAATTTAGAGACTGTCACTAGAAGTAGAGCAAGCAGTTTCACTCGAATCACCATCAGCGTGTAAAGCCAGACTGCATGAGATGTTCCCAACAACCAATCACTGACCACTAATGTTCCCAACAACCAATCACTGATCACTAATGTTCACAATCATTCACTGATCACTAATGTTCATAACAACCCATCACTGATCACTAATGTTCCCAATCACTGATCACTAATGTTCCCAATCTCTGATCACTAATGTTCCCAATCACTGACCACTAATGTTCCCAACAACCAATCACTGATCACTAATGTTCCCAACAACCAATCACTGATCACTAATGTTCCCAATCACTGAACACTAATGTTCCCAATCACTGACCACTAATGTTCCCAACAACCAATCACTGATCACTAATGTTCCCAATCACTGATCACTAATGTTCACAATCACTGATCACTAATGTTCACAATCACTGACCACTAATGTTCCCAACAACCAATCACTGATCACTAATGTTCCCAATCACTGATCACTAATGTTCACAATCACTGACCACTAACGTTCCCAACAACCAATCACTGATCACTAATGTTCCCAATCACTGATCACTAATGTTCCCAACAACCAATCACTGAACACTAATGTTCCCAATCACTGATCACTAATGTTCACAATCACTGACCACTAATGTTCCCAACAACCAATCACTGAACACTAATGTTCCCAATCACTGACCACTAATGTTCCCAATCACTGACCACTAATGTTCCCAATCACTGACCACTAATGTTCCCAATCACTGACCACTAATGTTCCCAATCACTGACCACTAATGTTCCCAATAACCAATCACTGATCACTAATGTTCCCAATCACTGATCACTATAAGATGTACCTAATCACTGATCACTATAAGATGTTCACAATCACTGATCACTAATGTTCACAATCACTGATTACTACTACTACTAATAATAATAATAATAATAATAAGTTTTATTCATATAGCGCCTTTCCATAGCTCAAGGACACTTTACAATCAGAAACACACAGCAATTGAACATACAGACAGAGAAATTCAGAAAGTCAGGCAACAGAAGTAAGGACACTTTACAATCAAGGAACACACAACAATTGAATATATTGACAAAGAAATTCCAGAAGGTCAGGCATCAGAAGCAGAGAGATAGTGTTGGGAGAAGAGAAAGAATTTTAACTGTGATTTAAACAAGGAAATGGAGGATATGTTCCCGGAGATTTTGGGGGAGTGAGTTCCATAACTTAGGGGCAGCTATGCTGAAAGATCGGCCGCCAGCAGTGGAGAGACGGAACTTAGGGACACAGAGAAGACCTAGGTTTGATGAGCGAAGGGAGCGTGTTGGTGTGTAAATGTGCAGTAAGTCACATAGATATTGGGGTGCTAGACCATTTAAGGCTTTGAAGGTGAGGAGCAGAAGTTTGAATTTAATGCGACAGAAGACAGGCAACCAGTGCAGACCAGCTAAAGTGGGAGTAATATGTTCAAAATAATTTTTTTATGAGTAATAACGCGTGCTGCAGAGTTTTGAATGTATTGTAATTTGTTAATCAGTTTAGATGGAAGGCCAAAAAACAGACAATTGCAGTAATCAAGCCATGATGTTATGAATGCATGGACCAGTGTCTCAGAATCCTTTATGCTAAGAATAGGACGCAGTCTGGCAATTTGTCTGAGGTGAAAAAAGGCAGTTTTGCTGACAGATTTGATGTGCGCTTCAAAAGTCAATGATGGGTCAAGTATAATACCAAGATTTTTTATTTTTTCAGAGGGTTTTGTGAGGAAGCCATCGATATCCAGGCTTATTTCAACATTTTGTCTGCGAGCTTGTGAGCCAAAAATCATTATTTCAGTATTTTGAGCATTGAGTTTAAGAAAATTAGTGTTTAGCCACGGTTTTATTTCATGAGTAAAGGCTGTTAGTGCACAGACTGAGATGGATATGTCGGTTGCATAGATCTGTGTGTCGTCCGCATAGCAGTGGTATTGGAGATTGTGACAACGAATAATGTGGCCAAGGGGAAGCATATAAATTATGAAAAGGAGAGGACCAAGAAAGGAGCCCTGGGGAACGCCACGGATAAGAGGGCGAGTGGGGGATTTGAAACCTTTAATAGAAACAAAATATCTACGATCTGTGAGATATGATAGAAACCAAGCTCAAGCATCGCCAGTGATACCCATGTCTGCCAGATGGGAGAGGAGTGTTTTATGGCAGATGATGTCAAACGCAGCGCTCAGGTCAAGCAGTATTAGAATACTGAGACCACCAGAGTCAACAGAGAGGAGGAGGTCATTTACGACCCGCACAAGAGCTGTTTCTGTGCTGTGAAACTTTCGAAAACCGGACTGAAAAGGGTCATAAAGGTTATTTTCTGCTAAATGAGATTGTAACTGGGAGGTTACAACTTTTTCCAGTAGTTTTGATACAAAAGGCAGGTTTGAAATTGGGCGATAATTTAGTAGAACAGACGAGTCCAGGTTATGTTTCTTGAGCACTGGAGTTACAGCAGCAATTTTAAGGTTATCAGGGACAGTAGCAGACGTAAAGGAGGCATTAATCAGACGTGCAATAAGAGCAGATATGGCAGAGACACATCTTTTAAGTAGGGGTGTTGGAGCAGGGTCTAGTTGGCAGGATGAAGAGTTTGATTTTTGTATTAGATTACTGATGTAAGATGGACTGGTAGGAGTAAAGCAGGAAAGAGGGTTGATAGAATGCTCAGGCCAAAAACTATCAATTTTAGGGTCATATTCAGAAAAAGAGTGGCAGATATTGTTGATTTTTTCATGGAAAAAGTGTAGGAACGAGCAACAGAGCTCATCTGATGCAGTAACATTATTTGCAGGTGGGTGAATTGACTTGTTAACTGTAGAAAAAAAGAGCTTTGGGTCGGCAACTTGCATTTCTGATGATAGAAGACAGATATGAAGAGCGTGTGGTATTTATGGCTGTTTTATATTTAAGTTGATGTTCAGATAGGGCTAATGAGTGCACTGTGAGGCCTGTTTGTCTGTATAGTCATCCTATGCGACGACATTTTGATTTCATGGCACGAAGATCCGGGGTGAACCATGGGGAGGAGTGGGTGGATGGTACCAGCCTAGTTCTGATAGGGGCTTGGTCTTCAAGAGCACCCGAGATAGTAGAATTATACCGTGAGAGGATCTCAGAAGGACAGGTGAGGTTCAGTGAATCAGTTTGAGTAGATGCACAAACATAAGCAGAGAAAGAAACAGGGTCAACAGCGTTAAGGTTACGATACGATATCTTGGTTTTCTTATACGATTTGTACAGTGGTATGCTGACGCTAAACTCAATCAATTTATGGTCAGATATAGCTAACCATGAGTCAGATGTACAGACATGATTGAGGTTAGAAGTGCAGATTAAATCAAGTGTATGACCATGTTTGTGGGTAGGATAGTTCACATGTTGTGTAAGGTTAAAGCAATCAAAAACAGACAGGAGCTCACTGGCATCAGCACAATCTGTATCAACATGAATATTAAAATCACCAACGAACATGAGTCGAAGCAGCAGAGGCTAGAGTAAGTATTTCACTAAGTTCAGTTAAAAAATTACACTTCAAGGTGGGTTTTGGAGGACGATAAATTAGTATCTCAGCAAGAGATGTATGACTAACAATCTTAAGGGCTAGGTATTCAAAAGAAGTAACAGGATGAAGCTCAATCACGACAACTCTTACATTTTCCCTATACACTACAGCACGGCCACCCCCTCTACCAAGAGGACGAGGTTGCGATATATATTTATATCTGCTGGGAGTAAGGAGGTTTAGTTGTAGGTAGTCGTGTGGTATTTGCCAGGTTTCAGTCAGGAAAAACATGTCAAGAGATTTACCCATAATTAGTTCATTGAGGAATGATGCTTTGTCCGTCAAGGAACGACAGTTTAACAAGGCGTAGTTTTGATAGGGGACATCGGGACATTCCGCGTTGCAGTGTTTATCTGGAGTAATATTGATCAAGTTTCTGGGAGAGTTTAGACGTCGCTGGGATGTAGAACGAGCGTAGAGCAGTCTATTCGTCCAAACGGTAGGAATTGCAGTGGGAGACAAGCGGCAGACGACAGGGATTTTCCTGGCTGAACGATGAATGTAACGCGGGCGACGGGAGATTACGAGCTCACCACAAAGCCGGTATGTTGCAGGATCTAAACGCAAGTGGAAGTTCAGGGCCCTGAGTTGTGAAGTTAGGAGTTTAGTTTCCATGATTTGCACTCTAAGGACGAGCGCAAGACTGAGTAGTAGTATAATAAAGGAGCAGCTCCAATGCATGATCATATACGACGTGCATGATCGGTATACGAATTTACTACCGCCGCACCGTTAGCCAGAACTCAACTATCTTAACACCACCCAGTTAATCAAGTGGAAGGCTACCCGACCAGTCAATAAACCAGTGATACAGATAATAAAGAGAGTATCAAAGAACTCACTCATCAGCTGCACCGTAAGAGAGGTGAAAGACAGAGAGAGAGAGGGCTCATAGTGTACCGGTATAATTGAACAGCTGTATCCAGGCCAAGTGCAGGCCAGGCCAGGCCAGGCCAAGCACATCAGTTAGACACCGGTATACTCCGATATACTCCGGTAGTAGGCAGAACTTCTCTACAGTCAATGCAAGGTATGCCAGCAATTGTCATAGTCCAGAGAGGATGTAAACTTAATGAAACAGTTAAATAATCTGATAGAAGACAAATCTCAACAAAGACAAAACAGAAAAGAAAGAAACAGATACTCTGATGTGAAGCAGCAGGCAGGCGCACACAGCGTTCTCACACCGAAAGTCATGTGGTGACTTCTATCTTGATCAATCATATTGATAGTCATATTAGACTTCTATCTAATGTTCCTGACAACCCATCACTGATCATTAACGTTCACAATCACTGATCACTATAATATGTTCACAATCACTGATCACTAATGTTCACAATCACTGACCACTAGTGTTCCCAACAATCACTGATCACTAATGTTCATAACAACCCATCACTGATCACTAATGTTCACAATCACTGATCACTATAAGATGTTCACAAATCACTGATCACTAATGTTCACAATCACTGATCACTAATGTTCATAACAACCCATCACTGATCACTAATGTTCATAATCACTGATCACTAATGTTCATAACAACCCATCACTGATCACTAATGTTCATAATCACTGATCACTAATGTTCATAATCACTGATCACTAATGTTCATAACAACCCATCACTGATCACTAATGTTCATAACAACCCATCACTGATCACTAATGTTCATAATCACTGATCACTAATGTTCATAATCACTGATCATTAATGTTCATAACAACCCATCACTGATCACTAATGTTCATAATCACTGATCACTAATGTTCATAATCACTGATCATTAATGTTCATAACAACCCATCACTGATCACTAATGTTCATAATCACTGATCACTAATGTTCATAATAACCCATCACTGATCACTAATGTTCACAATCACTGATCACTAATGTTCATAACAACCCATCACTGATCACTAATGTTCACAATCACTGATCACTATAAGATGTTCATAATCACTGATCACTAATGTTCATAATCACTGATCACTAATGTTCATAACAACCCATCACTGATCACTAATGTTCATAAAAACCCATCACTGATCACTAATGTTCATAATCACTGATCACTAATGTTCATAATCACTGATCACTAATGTTCATAATCACTGATCACTAATGTTCATAACAACCCATCACTGATCACTAATGTTCATAACAACCCATCACTGATCACTAATGTTCATAATCACTGATCACTAATGTTCATAATCACTGATCACTAATGTTCATAATCACTGATAAAAAGGGGGATCATATTTCTCCCATTCTAGTGACTTTACACTGGCTTCCTGTAAAGTTTAGAATCGATTTTAAAATAGCTGTTTTTGTGTACAAGGCTTTATCTGGTGTCGCGCCAAAATACATTAGTGACCTTTTGATTCCTTACTCTCCCCAAAGGGCACTTAGGTCATGTAATCAGCTTCTCTTAACTGTCCCACGTCGTCACTATAAATCTAAGAGTAGCCAAGCTTTCTCTGCTGCAGCACCTAAACTTTGGAACAGTCTGCCCTTAAATGTGAGATCTGCTCCTTCTCTAGACAGTTTTAAATCGGCTCTTAAATCTTATTTGTTCTCTCTGGCTTTTGATTAAGATTAGCTTTAAGGGTTTTATGTTGAAGTTTTCTGATTATATTCTGTTGTGTTTATTTGTACGTTGCATGTTTTCTTTGATATGCTCAAGGTTTTATTGTACAGCACTTTGGTGCAACTCTGTTGCTTTTAATTGTGCTCTAAAAATAAATTTTGACTTGACTTGGACTTTTGATTTGACACTATAAGATGCTTACAATCACTGATCACTAATGTTCCCAACAACACTGATTTAATTAACAGATGTGATGCAGCCACGTTGTTATGGGCTTACAGAGTGTGTGTGTGTGTGTGTGTGTGTGTGTGTGTGTGTGTGTGTGTGTGTGTGAGTGAGTGAGTGATAAAGTGGGGTTTATGTCAGACCCATGCAGGATGCTGGATCTCCAGGAGAAGAAGGAAAAGGAAAAGGAAAAGGTGGAGGAGGGGGAGGAGGCGGAACATAGTTGGTTGGCCATATATCATTGATCTACGACTAGCTTAGCCAACAAGGCTAACTAGCTAGCATTAAAGCTGCGATTAACGCTAACGACGTCGCGCGATCATCAACACAACTTGCAGTGTAGCTAATAAACCAGGCCAGAGTAAACCATCCACGTATATCAGTGACGTCATCAGCCAAGCGGCCGGCTTATTAGCTAAACTCAGTTAGCAAACACGGCTAGCTACATCATTACATTCTATCAGCAGTTGCTACACAACAGACACACAACAGCTAAATAAGTGTCAGTTGTTTTTAATGGCCGAATAAAATAAATCTCTATCCACCAAAATCTACCATGAAGCTCATTCCAACGACAAAATGATTTAAATGTTTTATAGTTATATACAAAATATATATTATATATATATATATATAGTTGTATAGTTGACAGTTATAGCTGGCTAGCTACACATTTACAAACCTGTTTTTCCCCTATCCGTATTCCAACCATTCCTACTTCCCTCGCTGCGGTTGGCTAGCACACCATCCTCGCGACATATTAACCAATCACAGAGCAGGAGGCAGGACCCTACTAGCCTATCCCACCGAAGAAGGCGGGATTTTGTCGGAATACTGGTGGGAATAAATAACGCCCAGATACGATGTGTTACTACGAGTTAAAAATTAAAGGGATATTCCACGGACAAAAGACAGACAATACTCACCGGAAACGTAGACTCGAGTCGGAGAGGGATCGGCGGGACGGCCTACTGTCTTAAATCTGCCGTGTCATGAGAAAAAAACGTGAGAGAAATTATGTAAAAAGAGAGAGACAGAAAGAGAGAGAGACAGAGAGAGAGAAAAGGGGGGAAAGAGTAAAGCTGCAGCGTCCCTGACACGCACACGCACGCGCGCGCAACACAGATGGAGAATGCAGGAATGTGACGACACCGACGGGTTTGATCACGAGGCCGCGTGCGCGTGGAGCATACCCTGTTGAATTGTGGGAAATGAAGATTTATTTATTTACTTATGGCTACTGAATGATGTGACCATGTGATATTGATATCGCGATACACGTTTCTGAGTATCGTGGGTATCGTCCTTTTGTTTTGATTTATATAATTTTCTCTCCTTTAACATCAAATTAAAAGTACACTATATGGCCATACGTTTGTGCACCCCTGACTATCACACTCATATGTCCTTGCTGAACATCCCATTCCAGATTTAGTCCCCGTTTGCTCTTATAATAAGCTCCACTCTTCTGGGAAGGCTTTTCACTAGATTTTGGAGCGTGGCTGTGGGGATTTGTGTTCATTCACACATTCCACAAGAGCATTAATGAGGTCAGGACTCTGTGCAGGACACTCGAGATCTTCCATTCCACATTTAACACTCCATGTCTTCATGAAGCTCGCTTTGTGCACAGGAGCAGAACACAAGTTTGGGCTTCTTAGCTGCAGTGAAGGGAAATGACTCGTTTTATCATTTTTTTTCAATGGACATTTATGAAGCGCAACGATTTTCCTATGTGTACTTTACTGAAATGCATGCAAACTCTAAATTTACAGTCAGGTCCATAAGTATTTGGACAGTGATACAATTTTCGGAATTTTGCCGCTGCACACCACCACAATGCCAAATGGAGGGACTATGTAGAAATTCCTAAACGGTCAATTTTTGTCAAACCCCTTGAATTAAAGCTGAAAGTCTACATTTCGATCACACCTTGCACATTGCTTAATGTTAAATCCATTGTTGTGGTGTACAGAGGCGAAATTACGAAAATTGAGTCACTGACCTAATTGTAAGTATTGGTTGTGTTGATATTATATGAGCATATATGGTACATGCTGTATGTGTTTTTAGTGTAATTGGTCACATGACCAGTTCCTGAGAAAAAAGATGTCAGCATTTTGATGTTCTAAAATATGTATTAAAAAAATGAAGCAAAACTTGTTATACATATAAATATGTTATACTTTAGGATATATCTGACATATTTGATCCATAAACTCTTTTATTTTTGTTGAAAATTTTGTATAATTTCGACCTCAATAGCTGATTGGATGTTAAATCTATTTTTGCATTGATTTGTTCTCTTAAAAAAAAAAAGTTGTAAATATTTGTCAGCAAAACATCAGATTAAACATGTGATCTGTTGTGAAGATTTACAGTGATGATATGGTTTCCATGTCGCTCCCATTTTGTTTTCTTTCAAACTAGAACTTTTTGTTTGTTTGTTTTTTATAATTTTTAATGAATATTTTCTTTGTGAGAAGCTCTAAAAGAATAAAATCAAGCTCTAAATGTAACTATTGCTTGTCTTGATTTTATATGAACTTATACATACTGTGTGTGGTGTGAGAAAGAGAGAGAGAGAGAGAGAGAGAGAGAGAGAGAGAGAGAGAGAGAGAGAAAAGGTTTTTTGGTCACATGACCAGAGCCTGAGGTAAAAGACCACAACGTTAAAAAAAATCTATAAACAATTACTACTAAATTAAGTAACACATACTATAAACATTATAATACAGATACAGATACAGCTGCCATATTTGGTCTGTATAATCTTTAATATGGTTTTAGGTATGGTTATTTTAAAAAAAAAACTGACATTAACTCTATTTGTGTACTGATTTATTTATTTATTTTTGCATCTTTTCTTTCCCTTGTTAAATACTTAATTTTTGTATAGATTTGTAGCAAAACATCAAATTAAATGTGTAATCTATTATGAAAATGGATAACGATGATATTTTTGCCATATAACTTACATTGTGCTGTCTTTCTAACTACATGTTTATCACGAACATTTTCTCAGAATTAGAATTTTTAGATGAACATATAACATGTTTGTGATGTATTTGGTCACATGGCCAGAGCCTGAGAAAACAAGAAGCCCTATAAAAAAAGAAAGTAGTATAACATGTTATAACCATGTCATAATATAGATACAGATGCTGTATTTGGTCCACATGAGCTATCAAGCTATCATCATTTTAAATTATTTTTATTTTATTTTATTTAATCTTCACATGACAGATAAACAGCATACTCTTATACATATATATATATATATATATATATATATATATATATATATATATATATATATATATATATATATATATATATATATATATATATTCTTACTTACAGAATAAATCATAGAATAAAGATGAAAAATAACTAAACTAATAATAATAAAATTAATGTTGTGCTTTTCTTGTTTTGGATTGTTTTTTTGATTGAACAAGCAATTAAAATGTAAGTTAATGTATGATTTTAAACATTTATACCAATTACATCTATTTATTTAAACAAACTGATTCAACTTCTCATCAGTCGCCAAGAATAAATCTTATATTTAAAAACATTTTTTTCAATGCCATACAATTTCCACACAAAAAAAAATTGTGTTTTACAGAAGTACACCTTATCAGCAGCAATGCTTTGTTTTGTGCTGCTCTGTGGCGCCCCCTTGAGGCTTTTCCCCTTACTTCCAGTATTTTCGTTTCTGCTTCAGACCCCTAGTGGCCAAAAATCTAACAGCAGATTTTCTAGTCTAAAAAAATGCAGATACAAACTTGAAACAGCACCTGTGATGACCTTTAATTATAGAATTTTAATACTAAACTAGTAAAATAACTGTTAAAAGCGGGAATAATCGAGTTCATGTATTATTTTTATTTATGTTGATAAACTTATAAGGGAAAAAATGATAGTTAAGTTTCAGTTTGGCTTCATTACCTTAATTTATTTATTTATTTATTTATTTATAAGCTTGTTCTTGACAAAAGTACATTCAAAAATCACTTTGCATGAAGGAGCAGACTATAATGTTGTCCAAAAACACAAATTATTCACTACATAGTCCACTATTTCGGGAGACCCCAAGTCAGTCTCTCTCTCTCTCTCTCTCTCTCTCTCTCCAAATTTTAAAGTACTTTATTGGCATGACTGTTTACATACAATATTGCCAAAGCGTCAGTATAGATAAGAAATGAGAATTAATAATAATAATAATAATAATAATAATAATAATAATAATAATAATAATAATAATAATAATAATAATAATAATAATAGAATTTTAAAAAATAGTAATAATTACCAAGAAAGAAAGAAAGAAAGAATTTTTTTTTAAATAAAGTAACAAAATGTCAGTGTAGGACAAAAGTATAAAGGTCACAATAATTATGTACAATAATGTACACCATAAAATAAAATAGAATACAATAAGATAAATTAGAAATAAGTAAATAAGCAGTATGAGTGTGTACGATTGTCCAGTAAGATGTGATCAGAGCAGTAGTTGGTTTCTGAGCATGTGCAGCTCAGAGATGAATTTTGCTGCAGCAGGTGCGTGACTCCGCCCCCAGTAGCACCTGCATTTGGTTTGTTTCTGGTAGGTTGGAAAACTGCAGTAAGAGCTTAGAGAATTTTTCCAAGTATTTTTCTCTTGTGTTACAGAAGGTATTACAGTGAAGGAGAAAGTGAGCCTCTGTCTCAGTCTCACCAGTCACCAGTCTTACAGTGACAGCACACACTTTCTTCCTTTGGAAGCCGTTTTTGTTTGTGTCTGCCTTTGTCTGTGGTTAGGCCGTGATCACTGAGCCTGGATTTTGTAAGGATCTCTCTCTGTTTTGTATCTCTGACGCTGAACAGGTATTCTGCCAGCTCATACTTCCTGTTTAAGGCCTGATAACATTCTAGTTTACTTTGGTTTATACTTTGATTCTCCCAGTGGTCCAGATATGCATTTTTACTAGTTTTTATGATTTGGTTTATTCTAATTTGGTTTAGTTTAGTTCAGCTGGTCTGAAACTGATTGTTGTTGGGTTTATGAGGTTCAAAGCCAGCTGACAGAGGGGACTGGTTTTAGGGCTTAGCGCTTGGGTTTTAAGGGCTTTGTTTTGACGTGTATTAGGGGAGCTTGATTTAAGCTGAGTCCAAAATTTAAGAGATCATTTTTGAATATGTACAAATAATGGATATTGGATATCTCTCTCTCTCTCTCTCTCTCTCTCTCTCACATACACACACACACACACACACACACACACACACACACACACACACACTTTTGCTGTGAAGGTCACAGAGGCCGCTGTCTCTCTCTAACTCTCCGCAGTTGCTTTTCACATGTTTTTCAAGTTTTCTCATCTACAAAAACAGTGCTTCAGAGCTGAGTTGCTCACACACACACACACACACACACACACACACACACACACACACACACACACACACACAAACATGCACACACATGCAGAAAACAGTTTCAAGTCTTATGAGCATGCATGAACACACACACACACACGCAGAAAACAGTTTCAAGTCTCATAAGCATGCATGAACACACACACACACACACACACACACACACACACACACACACACACACACACAGTCAGAAGTCTCCTGAAGTTCCACACTCTCCAGATGGCTGTAACACTTTAGCTGTCGCTGTCAGAGACTAATTAATCTTCCTGGTGAGAGCCATCTTCCCGCGGACTTCCAGCACCCAGCCACAGCTCCCACCCTCCTCTTTTCTCATCCCTCCATCCTCCATCCTTCCCCTCACTTCCTCTCTCCAACTCTCACCCTCACTGGAGTACCTGACACCAGCACAGGCCTCTCTCTCTCTCTCTTTCTCTCTCTCTCTCTCTCACACACACACGCACACCTACCCGAGAGCAGCACCCTCTCCTTCTCAAAAAACACAAATTTTAAATGGCTAGGTAGTCTCGAATGGCTAATCCTGATTATGTAACGTGGAGGGCAGATTTGTTACTGAAGACACGTTTTTCCTTTTAAAATGGAGAATTTATCAGTACTTCTGTTTACAAACTACTCCTAAAAGCATTACATACTGTATGATCTCAGTTTGTCTCTCTCTCTCTCTCTCTCTCTCTCTCTCTCACACACACACACACACACACACACATGCACACAAAAAAACAACACTCAAGCCTTTTTCAGAACTTGCCTACTAAGCTAGTCAGCTAGCTAACTTAGCTAATATTACTATTAAACAAAATCTTCCTTGTTATGATAATGGTGGCTACTGTTAAATAAATCAATGATTAAAATGAAAGATTTTGAGCAGACAGAGACACACATACTTGTGACACAGCTAATGTGAGCTAATGTACTAGCGGCTAACTAGTCGACTAGCTAAAGGACATCTCCGTGTTAGCAGGTTATTCCTGTCATTTTAAATGACGTCAAAAGTGTTCCTAGGATGTTTTAAGACACTTACATACAGCCTCAGAAGAACTCAGCTTGCACAGCTGATGAATGTTTTTTTGTTAGAAATGTCCTGTTTATCTGGTTAGCGTATTAAGCTGAATTTTTTTTGCCACACTTAATGTACTATAGATGTAAAGTTCTGAGGTAGAATCAGGAAGTAACTAACCAGTGTACCTGAGTAATAATTTCAGATGAGGTAAAAAAAAAATTCCTGTAAGAGATGTACAGTAATTAGTTGTAAACCAAGAGGAGACTGCTTAAAGTCCCCATGAAATCAGAATTGACGATTTGTTGCTTTTAGTATGAATGTTAGCGTTAAGGTTATCTGTAAGGTAGTGTGCTCCAAAACAATGACAAAATTCGCATTTAGAAGATATACACATTCAAAATTTACAGTCTTTCTCTATCATTCTGTACTTCAGCTTCTCATCCAATCGGATGCTCACTAGAATCTGATGTGTCCAGGCCCCCAACATCCATAGTACTAACTGTCAAGTACTAGCCCGGGATGTGAGGTGAGCTAAATGCTATTGCCTTTTTTATGAAGAGGGTGGGGCCACTCGGTATGTCCCGCCCTGACCACCTGTTTCAGTGGAAATTACATCAACACATCAAATAACGCTATGCGTTTCAAGGCACTTACTGTCAAGGGACAGTAATGGTCTTCTCGCGCACCTTCATACCATCAGAATAAAGAAGGAAGGAGGAAATGTTCATAATAAACATTAATGACATATCTGCTTATCTGCTTATGTATTTGCATCACTAGTTGTTGTTATGTTATGGGAGAAATAAAGCAATATGGGAGCAATAAAGTGAGGAAACATAGGAAGAAAGAAAGCGGTCTTTGACCTCTGTAACCACATGGATTGATTATAATGTTTTGATTACATCATTTGATTATCATCAACCATTTTGGTTTCACATCGTACAACCTCTCAAACGCATTGTTTTTTTTCCATTTACAGTTACATTTAACATTGTCGAACATCTGAGAAAACAAGTTAGTTCCTGTTCTCGCTTTTGTTATAGCAGCTATAAATACTTCATCAGCCTCTCTCTCTCTCTCTCTCTCTCTCTCTCTCTCTCTCTCTAGAACGGAGATTGTTACGGCTTTACTTCTGACTGCTACAAAGCGCTGACACTGGAGACTCCATCCAGAAATGTTAAATAAACATCTCCTTAGAGAAAACCAATTCACCATTTCAACAATTACACGTTTTTATTTTGAGCATCTGCCATGCAAGTCCCTGTTTCCATGTTACTATGGAAACTATTGTCAGAGCTGCTGATATAGAAAATTAATCAACACCTTCTGACCAATTGAAATCAAGAACGCAACAGCACTGTGGTATGATAGAGAGTAGACAGGGACGCTATATTGCAGGAGAATGGAAATTGGAAATGGTCCAGTGAATTACCGTGTCAGAGGTACTGTATAATAATCTGTGTTACTGTACACGTTTCTTCATATATCAGCAATTAAAGCTATTTTTTCCCCACACTGGTACACTGGTGAGGACGGTTAAGATTTTGTTAACAAAGCCATCTGCTAATAAGCATCAAAACAACCATATTAAAGCCTGAGTGTTGTACCTCCGCCATATGAACGCTGCATTTGGTTCTGCCTCATTCCTGACAGTTTATTGTAATATTGTCTCATTAGCTCGGTGAGTCACATGGGCTCGGTGCCAGGCGGTGTGTGGGCAGCAGAAACACACCATTCGTTGGTTATTTTGAAGCGAACATGAATGTGTTTCTTTCTAATTCTGTGATCCTGTTACCCTCGCTACTAAAGAAGAGAGAGAACTCTCACACGTGGCCAAAGATAGAGCGAGAGATGGAGAGAAGGATGAAATGATGAACGTTCCAACAAACATATTTTCAATTAGATTAGATTAAGAGTCAAAATTGGAATAAATCTGCAGGAAAGTGAGGACAGTAACGCACACAGAGAAGGACTGAGAGGAGGAAAGTTTGCAGAAGTGAAAGGAGAGAGAGCTGTTGGATGGGACAGTAGGCGGTAATTAGTAAGAGACAGCCAGTATGATGATATTTCTGTGAGGCTGCGGCTTGCGCTTAAAAAAGGCCAAACTTTAAACATGGAATTAGACAGCACGGCCCATTCGCTTCTTAAACTCGATGTCCTTCTTGCTCTGACCGGGCTGCTGAGACTCTCAAGCCATAATACACTATAATATACTGCAATATATACAGTATATATACGTATATAGTGTGATACATTAGCCTCCCCTGACGCCATTTCACACACTAACTCTCTGTGTGAATGTGTGAATGTACTATTACTCTGTGTGTGTCTATGTGTGAAAAGGGAAAATGGACATGATCATGATTTTTATATTTTAAAGAAACAAGATGTGTGAAACTACAAATAGATCGACCTATAGATAGATAGATAGATAGATAGATAGATAGATAGATAGATAGATAGATAGATAGATAGATAGAAATGTTTTCAAAAAATTATCATTGTGTGTATTGTTTAAATCTTTTCATCATTTTCCCCCCATTCGCCAGTAATAACAGTTCTATAGATAGATATTGATTTATCTTTATTCACTTTCATTAAAATAAGCTAGTCAATAACACTGAGCTTAAACACAATGTTATAAGAAAAAATATTTCTGAAGAATTCCCTGGTTGCAAAAATATCAGCACCCCTACAATTAACTCTGTTTGACGCCTCTCCCGGAGAGCATAACATTACAGAGTCTCGTCTTGTAATGTCTAACAAGACTGGAAACATTCGTAGAGGAGCTTGGACTCGTTCATGATGCAAAACATTTTAAGCTCGGTTATATTCTTAGGTTAGTGCATGTGGACTTCCTTCTTCGATTCAGACCACAGGTTTTAAGTAGAGTTCGGATCCGGAGACTGAAATGGTCATCGTAAAACATTGATTTTGTGTCCCGCAGGCATTTCAGTGTTTATTTAGATGTATGTTATGTTGTTTAAAGGTCTGTCTGCAGCCAGGTTTTAACCTCCTTGCAGAGGCAACCACAAACACACTCTTTCACCAAACATGCAGATTTGATTTTGGTGATGTGCTTATTTTGATACACTTTTGCTTCATTTCATTTTTTCTTATTTAAAGACCTATCTACGGCAAAGTCTTAACCTCCTGGCAGAGGCATCCAGGTTTAGGGCTGAAATATCCTCATACTTAGCAGTACCTCCATATTTTATAGTGGGTTATGGTGCTTTTCCATGTATGCAGGCCCATGTTGGTGCCAACTATGCTGATGGTGTTAAAGGACAAAACATTTTATTTTGGTCTCATCTGACCACAACACAATCATGTAGTTACATACAGTATGCAATGTTTGGTGAAATTCAGGAGTAGCATTTTGTGTGTTAGGTTGCTCTCAGGAAAGCACGCTTTCTTGCAATGCTTCCAAACAGCTGCTTATGATTTTTAAACTTGACAATCACAAACATCATGCAATTCTAAAACTGTAAACTTTGGGTTATTTTCATAGTCCTCTGTACTGTGTGATGGGAAATCTGCCATTGCAGAAGTTTGATACTGTGCTGTACAGTACTGTGCAACAGTTTTAGGCACCCTATTTTTTATTATTTTTTTTTAGTACAAATTTTGTTATAGATTTTTTATTTTATGACTTCTACATTATCAAGTCAGTACAAAAAAACATTTTAAATTCCCAAACTAATTCCAATTCCAATCCAATTCCCAGTTTTCTAGCACAAAATTAAATGTTAGAGAAAAATGTTTGTATGTCATTAAAGAAAGCAGCATATTACGTAAGAGACACTTTTCAGACAAAAACCACAATGAAGGCTGCTGGGTTTTGCTGCAAAAATAAGAAGCAAGTGTGAAAGTCAAAGTCTCCAGAAGAACTGTGTCTGGTTCTGCAAGATGCTCAATAAAACTTACCAACTCATTTCCTTATAAAACTGCACACATTGTACCGGAGACTACTATTTTTATTTTTATTTTTTGTCACACCAAATATTGACTTTGTTTCATTTACCACTGTTTACTGCTCGTTACGGTATTTTTTTTTTTATGTAGAAACATTTAATTTCATTATTTTGAAGGCATCTTTGCTTCTTTGCTCTACAGCATTTCTTTACATGTGCCTAAAACTTTTGCACAGTACTATATATATATATAAATGCAAGATGTTTGCATTTGTTGCAATGTCTGCCATTTTGACACATTTTTTGAGAAGATCTTAAACACACAGTGATGCTGTAAACATTTTTTTGAAGTAGGTTTTTTTCCCCCAAAACACTGGTTACAAAATTATCGGCACCCCTACAATTAACATTGTCTGACGCCTGCCCTGAAGAGAATAACTTCACTGAAAATCTCCCTGTAATGTCTACCAAGACTGGAGACGTTTGTTGGAGTCTATATTCTTAAGTTTGTGTATGTGGATCTCCCTCTTTAATTCAGAACGATAGATAGAGAGAATGCACAGGTGTTGCTCAGTCAGGTGAACACACCTTCAGTAGGAATTTGTCTCTTTAGCCAGCAGGTGGGGACAGTAGGCCAGCCAGACCATGTGTGTTTGTGTGTTTGTGTGTAGGTGTGTGTAGGTGTATGTGTGTCTGAGCAGACAGCCTGTCAGTGGTGGTGAGAGCTCATTTTCTCACAGCTCTGTGCTCCTGCATTAGCATTCATCATCAAGTTCATCATATCCGAGCCTTAGGGGAAATTTCAGTTGGCTCCAGTAGAGTGAAAGAACTGGAAGCTACAGGGATAAACAGGTTGCTAATGACTTCCCATTTCAGTGATTTTTTAATGGACTGTTCCACATGGGCAGGTAAAACCAGTCTGGGATCATCACCAGTTAGCAGTTGAAAACAATTAGATGTTTACACCTGGTTGGAATCATCGGATTTGTACGATTTGGCTTTTGCTTTAGAGACGGGCTGCTCGGACAAATCGTTTCATTTATTCATTTGGAAAAAAGCTTCATCCGACATGATGTACAAGTGAAATGGAGTCCAGTCCAGGCTTCAAAGTGCTCCTCCAGTCCAACTGATCGAACAGAAAAGAATGTAGAGTTACAACTAAACCACAATGCTGAAGTAAAGATGTTTTTCAAAACAGGAACTGGCCCAGACTAATCTGCGGTTTTTAGTTCATTTTCCACCAACATGAAAGATAACTAGAACAATCACCAAAAAAAATCCAAATGCACCATTACTTTATCTTGAATTAACATCGTTCTATTGTCCTATCAGTTGTTTATTGGTTGAGATCAAATTAGTTTTTGAGTTTCCTCATTGTTTCTCCATTTTCAACAAGTCATAGAAGTCTTGAAATGTTTTGGCAATTCTGCTGCTAACCCATCTAACTCTAAACCTTAGTGAAAACATAATGAGTATACCCATGGTGCTCTAAAAATGTAAAAGCAGCCTTTTAGGATGAAATGAGTAAAAATGCACAAAACAACAACAACAAACAAACAAACAAAAAACAGGTCAAACTATACTAAAAAGAAGTTCTTTTTTTTAAATGATACATTTATAATAATACATTGTGGGGACTTGAAGCTACAAGGATAAACTAATTCAAGTTTGAAATGAACTTATTACACTGGCAGATCATTTTGCTTCTTTTAAGAAATAAATACATGTACCTTTGTTAGTCAATGGTATTTCAAGCTTGAAATTAGTAAAGAAGTCTAGAAAAGGGTCAAGTCATCTAAAAATGATTATAGAATAATTTCAGAAAGAGAAACATTACATTCGAAAGCTTTTCAATTGCTAGGAGATGTGCAATTCATGTGTGGTGGAAAAAATAAACACATCCACAAAACATTCAGTTAAATTACAAAGATGCAGCAATCTAAGCAAATCACAAAAGATCCATCCACAAATACACCATCAACCAGAAGAGCATCTCTGCTAATGACATGAGAACATTAAGGACACTTAAAAAAACTATTTTTTTAAATCAATAATTTACTTTCAGTCTTTAATTCAGTCTATAACTTGTACTTGACTTTCAAAGTCAGTCAATATCACATTGAATATATATACAGTATCATTTATAATAAAGGAAAAAGAACAAAAGAAATGTTATTCTTCACGTAATCTTCTGGAAATTTTTGGAGGATGCAACTTCCTGTTGTGGAAGATTCCAAATATGAGAACATTTATACATTGAAACTGTAATGGACGAATCATGGAAAATGATGTTTCATGCATGAGATAAATGCAAAAATATTAAGATTTTGAAGTATTTTTTTTTAATTATTTTTGAAGGTAAAGTGTAGTGATAGTGTGCTGGACTGGCAAAATGTATATATGCAGTACTGTGCAAAAGTTTTAGGCACATGCAAAGAAATGCTGTAGAGCAAAGATGCCTTCAAAATAATGAAATTAAATGTTTCTACATTCAAAAAAAATACAGTGAAGAGCAGTAAACAGTAGTAAATGAAACAAAGTCAATATTTGGTGTGACAAAAAAATAAAAATAAAAATAGTAGTCTCTTGTACAATTAGTGCAG
Organism: Cranoglanis bouderius; assembly: GCA_023630585.1. NCBI lineage: Eukaryota > Metazoa > Chordata > Actinopteri > Siluriformes > Cranoglanididae > Cranoglanis > Cranoglanis bouderius. The sequence continues at coordinate 7,868,762 of CM042541.1, forward strand.
TTTTATAAGGTAATGAGCTGGTAAGTTTTATTGAGCATCTTGCAGAACCAGCCACAGTTCTTCTGGAGACTTTGACTTTCGCACTCGCTTCTTATTTTTGCAGCAAAACCCAGCAGCTTTCATTGTGTCTTTTGTCTGAAAAATGTCTCTTATGTAATATGCTGCTTTCTTTAATGACATACAAAAAAATTTCTGTAACATTTAATTTTGTGCTAGAAAACTAATGTTTGGGAATCTAAAATGTTTTTTGTACTGACTTGATAATGTAGGAGTCATAAAATAAAAAATCTATAACAAAGTTTGTACTAAAAAACAAAGGGTGCCTAAAACTTTTGCACAGTACTGTGTATATATATATACAGTGGGGGAAAAAAGTATTTGATCCCCTGCTGATTTTGTTCGTTTGCCCACTGACAAAGAAATGATCAGTCTATAATTTTAATGGTAGGTGTATTTTAACAGTGAGAGACAGAATAACAACAAAAAAAATCCAGAAAAACACATTTCAAAAAAGTTATAAATTGATTTGCATTTTAATGAGGGAAATAAGTATTTGACCCCTTCGACTTAGTACTCGGTGACAAAACCCTTGTTGGCAATAACAGAGGTCAGACGTTTCTTGTAGTTGGCCACCAGGTTTGCACACATCTCAGGAGGGATTTTGTCCCACTCCTCTTTGCAGATCCTCTCCAAGTCATTAAGGTCATTTTCAATGCCCTGGCTGAGGGAAGGAGGTTCTCACCCAAGATTTGACGGTACATGGCCCCGTCCATCGTCCCTTTGATGCAGTGCAGTTGTCCTGTCCCCTTAGCAGAAAAACACCCCCAAAGCATAATGTTCCCACCTCCACGTTTGACCTTGGGGATGGTGTTCTTGGGGTCATAGGCAGCATTCCTCCTCCTCCAAACACGGCGAGTTGAGTTGATGACAAAGAGCTCGATTTTGGTCTCATCTGACCACAACACTTTCACCCAGTTCTCCTCTGAATCATTCAGGCAAACTTCAGACGGGCCTGTACATGTGCTTTCTTGAGCAGGGGGACCTTGCAGGTGCTGCAGGATTTCAGTCCTTCACAGCGTAGTGTGTTACCAATTGTTTTCTTGGTGACTATGGTCCCAGCTGCCTTGAGATCATTAACAACATCCTCCTGTGTAGTTCTGGGCTGATTCCTCACCGTTCTCATGATCATTGAAACTCCACGAGGTGAGATCTTGCATGGAGCCCCAGACCGAGGGAGACTGACAGTTTCTTCCATTTGCGAATAATCGCACCAACTGTTGTCACCTGCTCACCAAACTGCTTGGCGATGGTCTTGTAGCTCATTCCAGCCTTGTGTAGGTCTACAGTCTTGTCCCTGACATCCTTGGACAGCTCTTTGGTCTTGGCCATGGAGAGTTTGGAATCTGATTGATTGATTGCTTCTGTGGACAGGTGTCTTTTTACAGGTAACAAACTGAGATTAGGAGCACTCCCTTGTGAGTGCCCCTAATCTCAGCTCATTACCTGTGTAAAAGACACCTCGGAGCCAGAAATCTTGCTGATTGATAGGGGATTAAATACTTATTTCCCTCATTAAAATGCAAATCAATTTATAACTTTTTTGAAATGCGTTTTTCTTAATTTTTCTTGTTTTTATTCTGTCTCTCACTGTTAAAATACACCTACCATTAAAATTATAGACTGATTATTTCTTTGTCAGTGGGCAAACGTACAAAATCAGCAGGGGATCAAATACTGTTTCCCCCACTGTGTGTGTGTGTGTGTGTGTGTGTGTGTGTGTGTGTGTGTGTGTGTGTGTGTATATATATATATATATATATATATATATATATATATATATATATATATATATATATATATATACATATATATAAAATTAGATTAAAAAAAAAAAAATGTTTTAAGTCCTCAATCATGGGCAATTCCTGTGCGTTTGTGGAGAGCCAGGTGCTGCTGTGCCTCTGGGTTGGGTCTCCCCCTGCTGGCTCAGTGTGGTACTGTTGGCCCGACCCCCTGCTGCGTGCTGCCGGTGCTGCTCGCTGGCTGAGCGAGTGTGTGAGTGTGTGAGCACCCGTTGAGTAGGTGGGTGAGCTGGAAGGGAGTGGGAGAGGTGGGAAGGGGGGCAGATGGACCGAGGAGAGAAGTTCGTGGAGGAGAGAGAAGGTGTCAGGTACTCAGGAAGGAAGGAGGCTGAAGAAGGACCACTCTTGAACTCTTTTGATGAACTTTGTGAAAAAATTAAAGCACACACACACACTCTCTCACAAACAAGACTTTTTTTCCCCCACGTGGCTCCTTCAGAGGGCCTTTCAGAAGTCACATATTCAACAGAGTCTTCCTAGTGCCATATTGTGGCGTGTTTAATTTCTCTTTAATTGACACCAGAGGCTGTTCCTGAGAGTGTGATTCTCACTTTGTGTTGCACGTCACTGGACGGTCTGGTTTTATGTTGCGGTCTTCGTCTGGACATCTCGTAATGAACAGGTCTCCAGTCTTTGTGTGTGTGTAAATGTCCCCACAAGGATAGGAATATCTGACAGTTTTGACTTGTGGGGACATTTAGCAGGACCCCATGAGGAAAAAAACAAACAAACTTGCAGCTTTTATTTATTTATTTTTAATTAAAAAGACAAAAGGTTTTCTTTTTGCTACTAAGGTTAGGTTAGGTTAATAATGTTCGATGTATTAATATCAATGGAAGGTCCTCATAAGGATGTGTGTGTGTAGGGTGGGTTGGGGGGTATCCCTTTGTGAGAACCAAATATCCCCATAGTGAAAGGAATACATGACAAATTGACTTTATTGTGGACACTTTACTTCAAGAAAAGTGTTTTATGCAGCACAAATGCAGAAAAAATGATTGCCTTTTAAGGAAATGCCAAGGTCAGGGGTTAATTGTACTGTGGTTAGGATTATTTAGCTACAGCAAGCAACTCACAAAGACAGTGAAACCAACAAGTGTGTGTGTGTGTGTGTGTGTGTGTGTGTGTGTGTGTGTGTGTGTGTGTGTGTGTGTGTGTGTGTGAGTGTGTGTGTCATCATCAAGCAGTCAGACATGAAACCTCAGCCCCTCTACAGCTCATAGACAGAGTGATGTGTCATCCACTTTAAATGTAAGAGCGACCAACTCCTCACGCAACGACCCTCAACAAGTCTATAAATACTAAAGACCCGTCTTTGTAAAGGACATTCATCCACTTATTGTCCGTGCTTAAAATTACTCATGAAATACTCATGAGATACACCCAAGATACGTCATGCATCCGTTTTCTTTTTGACGGAGACACCCATTAAAAATAATTTTTTTTAAAAACATTTCTTTCGCTTCATGTACTATAGATATTTTGACATTTTGCCATGTAGAGGCATTATAACATCTTTATAAAGGTGTAAACGCTTGACATTTCCCTGAACAAACATTTACATTTACATTTATGACACTATTTATTATTATTGACTACAAACTTCAGAATTAATAAACAACAAGAGACATTAATCAGGCCGTACAGGATTTTGGAAAGCTAAAAATTGTGCTTTTTTGCAGAAAACTACTTTTTGCACAAAATTGCAATTGCACGAAATTGTTTTGCACGGTCATTCGCAGTGATGTTTGTTGGTAATGTTGGTAAATGAGACCTTTTTAGCTGTACTCATGTTCGATGCACGTGAATCGAAGATTCATTGTGATGCGCATTGTGATGACGTCACATGACACATTTTACATTTACATTTACAGCATTTAGCAGACGCCCTTATCCAGAGCGACGTACAAGAGTGCTTTAAGTTCTCCATCAATGAATATTTCATTTCTGGTTCGTCCGATTACAACAAAATGCACTGAACACAAACCTGTTGAAAAGAGAGCAACTGTTAAGATTTTTTTTTTTGAAGAAGAAGAAGAAGAAGAAAACACTAACTATCAAGGGGTAAGTATTTAAGAAAGAGGTATGTCTTTAGGCGTTTCTTGAAGATAGCCAGCGACTCAGCTGTTCTGACATTGATGGGAAGTTCATTCCACCACCTTGGTGCCAGAACAGAGAAAAGTCGTGAGGCAGATCTACCTTGCATCCTGAGAGAAGGTGGGACCAGTTGAGCAGTGCTTGTTGACCTGAGGGAGCGTGGTGTGGTGCGTGGGGTGATGAGAGTTTTAAGATAAGAGGGTGCTGTTCCACTTTTGGCTTTGTAGGCAAGCATCAATGTTTTGAATCTGATGCGTACAGCTACTGGAAGCCAGTGAAGGGAGCGCAGCAACAGGGTGGTGTGGGAGAACTTAGGGAGGTTGAAAACAAGTCGTGCAGCTGCATTCTTGATCATCTGTAGAGGACGAGTGGCACTCAAATGTAGACCTGCCAGGAGCGAGTTGCAGTAGTCTAGTCTGGAAATGACAAGAGACTGCACAAGCAACTGAGTGGCCTGTGTTGTTAGAAATGGACACATCCTTCTAATGTTGTAAAGGATAAACCGCCAGGACCGTGTTAGATTAGTAATATGTGATGAAAACGACAGTTGATTATCTACGATTACCCCAAGGTTACAAGCAGTAGTTGAAGGAGAGATCATGGAGTTGTCTAAGGAGATCATGAGATCCTGGCATGGGGACGAATCTCCTCGGATGAAGAGCAGTTCAGTTTTGCTGGGGTTGAGTTTCAGCTGATGAGCTGCCATCCAAGATGAAATGTCCGTCAAACATGCTGTGATCCGGGCAGAAGCAGTGGTGTCTGAAGGAGGAAAGGAAAAGATCAGTTGAGTATCATCAGCATAGCAGTGGTAAGAGAACCCATGTGAGGAGATGACTTTGCCAATAGAGTGGGTATAGAGGGAAAAGAGGAGAGGACCAAGTACTGAGCCTTGTGGGACACCAGTAGAGAGTCTGTGAGGTGCAGATGTTGATCCCCCCTATGATACCTGATACGAACGACCTTCCAAGTATGAAGCAAACCATTGCCATGCTGCTCCACAAATTCCAAGACTCTTGAGGGTAGTCAGGAGAATCTTGTGGTTGACTGTGTCAAATGCAGCAGACAGGTCAAGCGGGATGAGGACAGAGGACAGTTTGGCTGATCTGGCAGCATGAAGTTTTTCAGTGACAGCCAAGAGGGCAGTCTCTGTGGAGTGTGCTGCTTTAAAGCCAGACTGGTATGGATCTTGAAGGTGGTTCTGCGAGAGATAAAGAGACAGTTGATTATATACGGAGCATTCAAGTATTTTAGAAAGAAAAGAGAGAAGTGATACTGGTCTGTAGTTGCTGATGTCTGAGGGATCCAGTGTAGGCTTCTTCAGGATGGGAGTAACCCATGCTTTCTTGAAGGAAGCTGGAATTTGGCCAGATGACAGGGAACCGTTGATGATTGTAGAGATGAAGGGCAGAAGGTCAGGCAGGATGGTCTGGAGCAATGTAGAGGGATCCAGTGGGCAGGTGGTAGGGTTGCAGGACAGGATGACTTCTTGAATCTCCTGTGTTGCTAGGGTGAAAAAATGTGACAGAGAAGGAGGAGAGACAGAGAAGGAGGAGAGACCTGTGTGAGAACAGAATTAGTCTGGGTAGAGGTGAAGGTCTTGCAGATTTCCTTAATCTTCTCATCATCGAAGGAGGAAAAGTCTTCTGCAGACAGCAAGGAAGAAGCAGGTGAAGCCTGAGTGTTGAGAAGTGATGAGAAGATGTAGTGGAGCTTGCGAGGATCTTTGGCAGAAGCTTCAAGCTTTTCCTTGTAGAAGGCAGTCTTGGCGGAAGTCACATCCAATGAGAACTGGGACAAGAGAGCACGGTAAGAGGCAAGATCTGTGTCAAGATGTGTTTTCCTTCACCTTCTCTCTGCTGATCTCAGTTCTCTTCTACAGCTGCGCAACATGTCCGACAGCCAAGGAGCAGGGCAAGAAGTCTTCCTAGATTTGGTAAACAGAGGACAAAGATGATCCATGGTTGAGGAGAGAGAGGATAGGAAAGTGTCAGTGGGTCTAAGGGTAGAGAAGAAAAGGAATCAGGGTCAGGGAGAGATGAAAGGGTGCAAGAAGCTACAGAGAAAGGGCGGACAGAGTGGAGGTTCTGACGGGTTACAGAAAGGTGTTGATAGCTAAACTTGGAAGAAATAGGAAGAAAAAGACTGAACAATACCAGGTGATGATCAGAGGTGTGAAGTAGGGTGGTGGTCATGTTCGTGGCTGTAGAAGGATGAGTGAAGACGAGATCCAAGACATTTCCTCCTTTGTGTGTGGGAGGAGAACTGTTGAAGATCAGTGCGAAGGAATCCATAAGAGGCAGAAGGCAGGAGGAGTGAAGTTTCTCAGACGGAAGTTTGAAGTCGCCAAGGACAGTCAGAGGAGTGTCATCGGTAGGGATGGAACTAAGTAGCGTATCCATCTCATCCAGGAAGTTATCCAGTGGACCAGGAGGATGATAAATGACAACAATAAAGAGGTTGATTGGAGAGGTGACTGAAACTGCGTGAAATTCAAAGGAAGAGATGGTTAAATGAGACATAGGGAGAGGTGTGAAACACCATCTCCGAGACAACAAAAGACCTGTGCCACCACCCCTGCCTGTTTCTCGTGGTGTATGAGAGAAGGCATAGGCAGAGGCTAAAGCAGCAGGTGTGGCAGAATTCTGTGGTCTCAGTGAGTGCCAGGAAATCCAAACAGTAGTGGGTGGATAAAGCTGGGATGAAATCAGCTTTCTTCACAGCAGACTGGCAATTCCAGAGCCCAACTACCACCACTGTTTGAGATTAAGACAACAGAGGAGGGTAGATGAGACTGCTGGAAGAGCATCCTCTGCTTTGTGGGTGAAAGCACCTGGGCCTATGAGGGGTGACAACAGCAATAGGAGCGAAGCACATGACTAAACACAAAGCATAGTGGGGTTAATTTCCTAGGGGAAAGAGTCAGTTTTCAAAGAATCAGTTATTCAAAGAGAGTTCTACAAACAAACTGCTACAGTCATGTAGTGGAGCACCTTTAATATATATCACTTAGCCCTGCCCACAATTCACAGCTTAAGGTAGACTGACACTATACTGATTAAGCACTATAGACAAAGACTAGCCAATCAACTGTGCTAAACAACAACAACAACAACAACAACAGCTATGACTAGATTCAGCTAGGGTTTAAGTTACAGTACACAAAATTACAATCCTACCTTACCAGAAGAGAAGAAATTCAAGATGAGACTTAAAGCACACATGACAAATCTGCAGTAATTTAGAAAAATTGCAAGCTCCTCTGAATATTGTGGAGTTTGCCTGCTTTTGCGTTCATTTCTGCGATCGCAAAATCCCGGAGGGACTGACTAACAAAATAATTAACATGTATATTAATTAACATTTTTATATAATTAACCAAATAAACCAAATTAATGTGCAGTAACCAGTATTTAAGTACCATGCATGAAAAACTAAAAAGTCTAAAACAACCAATATGGATAAGTCTTAATTTATGTTTGTGGTAGTTAATTGGAAATATTGTGCAAATATTTATACTTCATTATCAACATGTTTTAATCGAATTTATATTAAAGTTATATAGTTATATATAATTACTCACTAATGGTATAAACACTGAATAACGCAGATGAAGGTAGCTTATACCAGTTGATTCTCGATTCTGATTATTTCTAAAATCAGCAGCTCTGACAGTAGTTAATTCGTTCTAATACGTTATCATTTCCATAGTAACAGCTAACGCAGGGATGTGTATGGCATGTATAACATAATCTAAACATAATAATAAACCATGTGTTGTTATTTAACAATGAAAGTGAAGTTTCCTGTACAGAGACCTTTTTAAAATGTTTAAGGAAAGAGTCTCCAGTGTCAGTGTTGTGTAACAGTATGTTTTCCCCCACAGGAAAGTCTTCAGGATGTTTACACATTTTGTGCAAGAAAAAAAAAGAGGGGCTGGGGAGGGAAAGTCTGTTTATAGCTGTTTATTGGACGTAACTAAATGGATTAAAAAAAAAGTACATTCTGTTGTTCTTTAATTAATACAAAGCGTAATTGTCGGCCGATTGCTGTGGTGTAACCACGGGCGCAAAGCAGAATCTCTGTTACCACATCAGAGTTGATTATTTTCCTATAACAGCACGTCCTGGAGTGTTTTTTTAATTCCTTTCATTATGACTCACCTAGTCCAGCCTTTTAAACTTGTATTAGTGAAGAATTTGTTTGAGAAAGTCAGAGTTCTATTCGGGTTTTTTTTGTACCTGATGAAATAAAGTCAGACTATTGAATCCTACTGTTTATTGAGCAATTCTTCACTCATGAGCTCAGCCTTAGTTTAAATGACACATAACAGATCCTCTGAGAGTCTATTGTCAGTTTCCTGCACACACCCTATATATATGTGTGTGTGTGTGTGTGTGTGTGTGTGTGTGTGTGTGTGTGTGTGTGTGTGTGTGTGTGTGTGTGTGTGTGTGTGTGTGTGTGTGTGAGATTCAGTGAGAGAAGAGAAAGTACAGTGTGTGGTGTGTGTCTCCTGCCCTGCGAGGGCGTGATGTCTGTACAGACTGAGAGACGTATTTCATCTGAAGGGGCTCAGGGAAATCAAGCCACACTGGATAGTCAAGGTTGCTCTCAAGCCACAACTCATCCCACACACACACACACACACACACACACACACACACACACACACACACACACACACACACACACAGAATAATGGCCTTAACACACTAATGGGTAATTAAAGTAAAGCCCTCCACTCCCTCTGTTGCGAGGAAGAGGGGGAGGTGGGTGTTGTGGCTACAAAACTTCATACGCTCGTTAAAAGTGTGGGCGTGTTTTTCATTATGGAGAGGGAGGATGAATGAATGTGCTTTTCTGATGACTCTGTTTTCATGGGTCACAATGATCAGAATTATACTTATTTATCATATTAATTTAGAGCATTTCAAGAAACTGTTCATCACCTTGCGTATGAGATGAGGTCAGAGGAGAACGGCCCGACTGCTCCGAATTACCACTCTTTACAACCATCCTGAGCTGAAAAGCATCTAAACATGAGGGGATTCATGTTCTCAGCTGACGCAGCCGAACCCTTATGAGGTTTTCCGCTCTTGTGGCCTTAAGGTTCGATGTGTTGAGATGCTTTTCTGCTCAGCACGGCTGTAAAGTGGGAGGAAGCGAGATTGGCAGGTGTGTTGTGATGAATCTGTTTACGTCGCTCAAATCATCATAAACAGACTCGAGTCCAAACCCCAGACTCGTAACAACCACCTCATAGTCAGTGGGCTGCGGTAGGGCTATGGGAGTGGTGTGTGTGTGTGTGTGTGTGTGTGTGTGTGTGTGTGTGTGTGTGTGTGTGTGTGTGTGTTTGTGGGTTATGACATTTATGCTGGGTGGGGGTATGAGGCCTACAGTGTGGTGTGCCATAGAAAGTGTGGTGTGTGTGTGTGTGTGTGTGTGTGTGTGTGTGTGTGTGTGTGTGTGTGTGTGTGTGTGTGTGTGTGTGTGTGTGCGTGTGTATTTGGCCTGGCCTCATAATGAATGTTTCTTGCGAGACAGAGAGGGTGTGTGTGTGTGTGTGTGTGTGTGTGCGTTGGGGTGGGGGACACTAAATAGATGACTCAGAGACTAGAGACAGTCTGGAGCGGTTTCTGCTTCTGTTTTTTTTTTTTTTTTCTTCCAAACACGAGTAAGATTATGATCCCAGTGTGTAGCATGAGTGTAAGTGCAGTTGTGCTCGAGAGTGTATTTTCTAAATCATTACCAAGGGGACAGTCGTGATGTGTGTGTGTGTGTGTGTGTGTGTGTGTGTGTGTGTGTGTGTGTGTAAGTGTGTGTAAATGTGTGTAATCCCTGCTCTTGTTAGTGCATGTTTCTCTGCACTCCTCTCTGATTAGCAGATTTTCCAATCCATTTTCGCTACACACCACACCCGTCCTACATGACACGAGTGTGTGTGTGTGTGTGTGTATGTGTGTGTGTGTGGTATAGTGTGCTCTATTCAACAGAAGAGCTAGCATACTGGATAATTTGTTAACTCTATCTGTATCTTTTCGAAAAAAGAATGAATTAAATGAACGATTAGGTGAAAAACGTACACAAGTTCCACCTAATGCCAAATTCACTCTTTCAACTAAGACATGTTCTTTCTAAGCTTTACGTTGCAGCTACTAAGCTAATGTAGCTAATGAATGCTAATCTAATACACGTAAAAAAAAATGTAAAAAAAAAAAGAATAAAATACTTGCTTTAACTAAAATCAATAAGCAATGTAATCGCTTTTTTTTAAAGGTGTTTATTTTCTTAAATTGCAGGAGGAGTTTGTTCTGAACTTGTCTTCCAGATTTATTACTATTTATACTATTTATACTCTTCCTATCACTGTCACCAAAAAAAGCATTTAAAAAAATATATGTGGCAATATACTACGTTAAATCCCTAACAGATATTTAAAATAAATCCAAAAAAAATTTTGGTCATGCATACTATTAGCATGATTAGTGACAAAACAGTACTGCATAAAAAACAAGACCCTGATAGACAAATGTAATATATATATATATATATATATATATAAACAATATGAAGGTGGATCACTGAAGACTGACATCCCTGGCATCATGAGCTCCTCTCCAACATTACTACAAGTGGATAAAAACTATGACGTGGTGTTCTTTAATTAAAAATTGCTAGCTGTGGCAAATTGCTGTGGTATAAGAGGAATAAAACACTTTAGGAATTGATGTTATTGGAACATAATCAACGCTGGGGTGGTAACAGTACCTCTGCTTCACATCGCCCCAGTCTGTTGTTGATTACTTTCCTACAGCAGCATGTTCCCGATGTACCATGTTTAATGTAATTAAACCCTAATCTGAACCTTGGATCATCCTTTCAAGCAACAATGATGTTTTATGAAGATTGACGAATTCTGTGAAGGAATGGCGGGATATTTCAGGTTGCCTCTGCCAGGAGGTTCAAACTGCCAGGCTAATAGAGCTATCCCTGCTGAAAAAACAAAACAAAACAATAGAAACCCTCATAGAATTTGTAATGGTTTTAATGGTTATAATGGGAATTGTATTGGTTTTAATGGAAACTGTACTGGTCTCTACTGGTAATTTGTTGCCTTCTATTGGTGGCATGTTATGTCTAGTGGATACCATTAAGGACCTAGGTCCTTAATACATAATGGAAACCATTTGATACTGGTTTTAATGGTTAACAGCTGATGATTTGTAATGGTATTTGTAGAGGAAACCATTGGAATTTCTGTGATGGTTTTAATTGGGGGGTTTTTCAGCAGGGATAGTGTTCAACAAGATACTTCCAAATCAAACAGAAGCAAGAAGGATGAACTATATCTTAACTGCAGTGTTTGGGTGAAGTAATCTCTCTCTCTCTCTCTCTCTCTCTCTCTCTCTCTCTCTCTCTCTCTCTCTGTCTCTCTCTCTCTCACTCTCTCTCTCTCTCTATCTCTCTCTCTGTCTCTCTCTCTCTGTCTCTCTCTCAGTGCGTGTCCTCGGCTGAGCCTTACCCCTGCTCGAGCCGTTTGTAACTGCGCAAACCTGCAATTGTGCTGCAGGCTGAATATAGGAGCTGGAATGCTAGGGTGGGCTGAGTGTGTGTCACCACACAACAAAGCTGAGCTGAAGGGCGGCGCCCTCCGTTTAACATCCCCCTCCATAACCACCCTGGACGGGCTGCTGGAAAGCGGCAGAATGGATGGATGAACGGACGGATGGCAGCGCAGCCTCTCCACCCTCCGCTCACAGTCTGCAGGATCGTCGCTTCACTCTGAGACCTGAGCGCCGTCTCGCTTTCACACTCCTGAGATATGCAACAAAGCAAATACATGTGCTGTACACAGATAGACATACACATGCACTCACACGCACTCACACACACTCACACGCACTCACACGCATGCACATCCAGTATATTATTAAAGCTTAATATGATTTACGTGTGAATCTATTTTCACTGCGTCACACTGTTTCTTGGCATTCTCTCGTCTTCATGACCTTTCTGTAAGACGTGACAAAGCCGGACGAGTGACTTTTCCGTATTGTTAACCACAAAAGTCGCAGTGTGAGTATCTTTGTCTCTCCCGTTGCGTGCTAGCGCTCCATAAAGCGCCTCCTAAAACGAACGGGAGCAGCCGGCAGAACAGACGGCAGAACAATGGAAGGACATGTCGCTAATTTGTGACATGAAAAGACAAATTCAGTCACACCTCGCTCTCTCTCCCGCTCCACCCTGTGACGAGCTGGCTGAAATATGCAGGCCTCTTTCTGTCTCTCTCTCTCTCTCTCTCTGTCTCTCTCTCTGTCTCTCTCTCTCTCTCTCTCTCTCTCTCTGTCTTTGTTTCCTTCTTTCTTTCTTTCTTGTTCTCAAGCCTTTTTTTATCTCTCCTTTTCTCCCTCCGTCGCACGCGGTGGGTGACCGGGCCCCTGAGACGTCTGTCGTCTGTTTCTTCCCCCCTCTCTCGCTCCCTCTGTCCCTCTCGGGACAGGAGCAAGGTGCAGTGCGAGACGCCTCCTGCCATCTTTAATTTTCACCTCCGCCTCCGCGCTGGTGCCATGGCAACTGAAGGGTGGTGACCTCGCCACGGATACCCTACGGTGCCCACGCTTCACCCGGAGGAGCGATGCCCGCTCTGTGCTAGCGGGACACAGTGGGGAGAGAGAGAAAGAGAGAGAGAGAGAGAGAGAGAGAGAGAGAGAGAGAGAGAGAGAGCAGGACGACTCGGGAAGACACGCCAAACACAGCACTAAAGAATCATTTTAAATACGACCTAAATCAATTAGCAGCGTGACCAGTGTATTAGCATTTTCACCATCATGCTAATACAACAGTCCGTCTAAGAATTCCTGCTTCCTATAGACAAATTACTGTATATTATGTTGAATTCTCACTTCTGATTGGCCAGAATGTTTATATTATAATGCACCTGGTCTAATACGTTATCGTTTCTATAGTAACAACTTACACAGGGACTTGTTTTGCACATGCTCACATTAACAGCTTAAAAAAACTAATTTTCTTAATTTATGAAAGGAGTCTCCAGTGTTAGCACTTTGTAAAAAAAAAAAAAAGTTAAGCTCATGAGGAAACGACTGTTTATAGCAGGAACTAATTTGTTTTGCAGACGTTCCACAACATTAATTCTATAAACGGATAAAAAGTACTACCTTGTTTGTTCGTTAACGAATAAAAAATTGTTAACACTGGCAAATTGCTGTGGTATAAAAGGAATAAACCACATCAATACTCAACCTTAGTGTGATAACAGTAGTTCTATCTTCAGTAGCCATATCTTCTACATTACAGTGGTAGGTCTCTATTAAAGGGCCAGTCTGTAATTTATAAAAGTGTTCCTAGATCTGTAATAATTATACATTTTCAAAGATACCTTAGAAAAACTGATATTTGTAATGTTGTTGTGCAATGGAGCTCACTATTTTCTGCTTTTCAGGCTTCTGTTTGCATCTTTTCTGGCCCAGAAATGAGCTCCACCCCTTGCCAGAGTCACAAAGCATACGTACATTAGTTTCACAGAGAGAGAGCGGGTCGGTTGAGCAAATACTGATGGGCTGTCGATGTTTTCAGTGTGATTATATTTCACCTCACTTTAAAAATTATGATTACAAACTGCACCTTTAACTGTTTTAAGAGTTTATAGGCAGCCGAAAATGTGACTCAGCAACTGAGCACTTTGGATTACTTGTAAATCATTAATTTCTTATTTGTGCTAAGTGTGTATTTGTAGAAGTTTTAAATTAATGCTAGATTTGATTTGAATTCTACTATTTTTTTCATTCTACTGTACCTTCTGTGTACAGTGTGTGTGCATGTCGCCCTCTCTGTTTGTGCATCCTGATTTGCCTGCCAAAGTCTTTATGAATGAGAGAGAGAGAGAGAGAGAGAGAGAGAGAGAGAGAGAGAGAGAGAGAGTGCGTGTTTGCGTGTGTGTGTGTGTATGTGCGTGTAAATGAGTGTGTGTATTTTCTACGAGTGCTTAATGCCTAATCAGCTGTTGAGCTGTTTACAGCCCCCCTGTAGCCTGGAGGAGCCCTCGATGAGCACAATGACAGACACACACACACACACACACACAAGCAAGCATACAGGTGCATACACACACTCATAAACACACACACATACACACACACACACACACACACACACACACACACACACACATGCATATGTACATAAGTCTTGTTATGCTGAAAGTCATTTGCAATGCTGAATTATGACCCACAGGTGAGAATCTTAAAACATTCGGCCTTAATGTGCATGAGTTGCACCACTCTGCATAGTCAAGAGGATTTTACTCCCAAATTATAATAACTTTTTTTTTCCCGGTGGAATTTATATTTCCTAGGCTATGTAGGAAAGGTAACAAAGCCAGTCTGGATGTTAGCAATAACATAAAACTGATAAAGCTAGTTACATACAGTACTACATACTAGTTGAGTGATTTTGCTAGCATTCGTGATAAGTATGAAGTTTTAATATTATCATTATTGTTAATTATTAAAAAATTACTAAGGAAATTTGTACTTTCTTTCAGGCACGATTCAGGTGGTCAGATATAAAGCATGTGGAACAAAGAAAATCCGCATTTGTGACATACATCAACATTGGGCAACATTCATTCATTCATCCTTAGTAAATGCCTGGTCAGGGTTGTGGTGTATTATATTAGATGAGTACATTTACAGTAGATTGTTTATAGTTTGGGAAATAGAACCAACAAAATGTTAGAAAATACTGTTGAAATCTTTTTCCAGTGTTTTTTGAGGGTATAGTGATACAGTTCAAATGAAATTTTTTAAAAATATACAAGGAAAATAAAGAAAAAACCTTATCTAGTTGACGCCATGTCCACTTCAGGTTTAAATGCAAATACAGATGCAGTTATTTAGATCAGAAAACAGATACACATAGTGTCATGTCATTTCACCTTTAGTGCTGAGCTACCCAAAAGTATTATAGATTGTAATCTGATACCCAGGATCAGTATCGGGCCGATACTAAGAAAAACTCCGGCTCCGGTATCA
The DNA here is from genome assembly GCA_023630585.1 of Cranoglanis bouderius. Lineage (NCBI taxonomy): Eukaryota > Metazoa > Chordata > Actinopteri > Siluriformes > Cranoglanididae > Cranoglanis > Cranoglanis bouderius. The sequence continues at coordinate 7,883,772 of CM042541.1, forward strand.
GGGGGAAAAAATTAATTTGATATGATCTTGTAAGCAATAGAAAAAGAATTGGATTAGGTTTTTTTTTACATTTACAGCATTTGGCAGATACCCTTATCCAGAGCGACTTACATTAATTTAATCTATACATCTATTATCTGCAATTGAGAATTAAGGGCCTTGCTCAAGGGCCCAACAGTGGCAGCTTGGTGGTGCTGGGATTTGAACTCATGACCTTCTGATCAGTAACCCAACAAATTAACCACTGAGCTACCATGTCCCGTGTTTTTTTTTTTTTTTTTTTTTTTTTTTTTTTTTTTGAACTGGAAATGTTTACATATAAAGTGATTTGGTTGTATTTTTTTGTTAAGCTTGATTTATGTCATATTTATATATATACTTTATTATATTTAAAGCCTTAGAATATTTAAAAGTCGTGATTTTCGCAATTTTTTTCCTGTTTTTTTTTTAAAGTGATTCAGTTCTATATATTTATATTTTAAAGTTTAGTAGTGCTTAAAGTTTAGAGTTTGTTTTTTAAAGATTTTTGCAAAGATTTTTTTTTTTTCACATGGAAATTTTTTTGAAACTTTGAAAAGGTTTTTAAAAGATTTTTTTGGAATTGGAAATGTTTACATATTAAAAGTTTTACTTTTATATATTAAATGGTTTTTTTTTTTTTTTTTGGTTAGGCTTGATTTTTTTTAAATTATATTTACAGTGTGTACTTTTATACTTTTTTACTTTTGTACTATTACATTTGCAATGTAAATGATGTTTGTGTGAAAGCTGCAGTTTTGTGTAAGTTGTGTTTTTAGCCATGTATTGTGTCCTGTATTTTCAGTTTTAAAAAATGATTTTAAAAGTTAGTTAAATATCGGATGGGTATCGATATCAGCTGCTCACGGTTTCTGTATCAGTGTCGGAAAAGAAAAAGCGGCCACGACACAAAATTGCTAAATAGCACGTTAAACACTATCAGTTATTATGGTTTTGAGAAAATGGGCTATAAAAGATTAGGCTTGTAGATGCAAAGAGACCATTTCGCCAAAAAAGAAAAAAAAAGGAAAAAAAAGAAGAATGCATGGGCTTTTCTGGATGGTTCTGTATAACTGTGTATTCGGTGTATCTGTATTTGAACGAGTGTCCCGATGATGATGATGATGATGATGATGATGAGAGATGTCTCAGGGTGGAGTTTTTGGGAGGAAATGACACCATGACTCTCATCTGCCTGGTATAAAAGGTCCGGGTCGGGTTCCCACACTGATACCAAGATGAGTAGATGGAAAAAAGGAGGAATGAAACAGAAACAGGGACCTGCTCTGGGAGCCCACAGGGTGTTATCAGGCTACACTATAAAGTTGAAAGCAGGAAGGTGAAAGGAAGTCCCGCCGAGTCCTCGTTGCGATAACCTCACTTCCTTTCTCTATCCAGTCTAATATATTACGTCTGGAAGTGTTCCAAGCACAACACATGCCGAGTGTGTGTTCAGTCAGGTGGAAAAACACTCCTAAAATAGGCTGAAGGGAGAAAAGGCAAAAGATACAGTATGTGTGTTTTGGGGTCAAAACAGACGACTGGATGTAATGAAGTCATTAATAGCAGCACGTTCATTACATATTTAATCAAAATGGCCTCTAGACTCTTCTAATTATTATTACACAGGGATTTTTTTGCCCTGTAAGATCACATCTTTATCTTATAAGACCTATTAATAATGGGTCAAAGACAAGATGTGTCACTTTTATATTCAATGGGAAAATAATAAGAATAAGAATGAGTATCAGTTGAACTTTTCAGACATCTTATAAAGATATGAGAATGATATTTGTACAACAAATACATTTTAAATACATTACTAATGTATATTTGATATAAATATACAATAGATTCATATTAATTATATTACATTTACATATCTTCACCACATAATATAAAGCATTATATTAAACAACTATTGTGTAATTTAATAATTTTTTTAAATATTTCAAATATTGCTATTCTGCTAGATTTGTATATCGTTCTATATTTCACATGTTTTAAAAATGTTTTGTTTAAAATAGATTTTAGGTAGTGATTCAAAGCAAACCGGTCCTTCTCCATTTTCATAAATATACATAGTTTTTATATACATAATTTTTATGTTTGTTTTTTTTTACATAATGCTGTGAAAAAAAGTGAAGGCATCTTAATATTAATATTAATGTTATTTGGTTGTCACTTTATAGTATACAGAAGTATGTATTATTTTTTATAGTTATTTATTTGTCTGTTTGTTTGTTTGCTTGCTTGTTTAGATCTTAACCCTGATGACTGTAAGACCTGGCACTACACTACATGACTGAACCTGTTTAGTCCTCTTATACACACACCACTTCATCATTCCTAGTTTATTTAGTGGGCTCTCAAAGCCAGCACCTCATTAGTGAGACAGCATGAATTAGATCCTCTCAGAAGTGTGTAATGTGAGTCAGAAGAGGATGGGTGGGGGGGGGGCTGGGGGGTAACCTCCGAGGTAGGCACGTCTGTATATTTATCCTCATGGACAGACGCAGGACTAAAAGGGACTCGGTTACAAAAGTTCCCCAATTTGTGACCACAAATTACAAGTCTGCTGCTCAGAGAAAACCAAGGCTGAAACGAAAACGTAACAAAGTGCTCTTGTTTGAACATTAAAACCTGTTAAAATAAAAAGCAGTGGCAGCTGGACTGAGCAAACAAACGCAAAACCGCAGCAGCACACAGGGGGAAGGGCTTATAGACGAGATACAACACACAACGCAGGTCAGAAACACTCCAGAATCAGTGTGTGTGTGTGTGTGTGTGTGTGTGTGTGTGTGTGTGTGTGTGTGTGTATGTGCGTGTGTGTGTGTGTGCGTGTGTGTGTGAGTGTGTGTGTGTGAGGGAGCGGAGTGTGTTTTCAAATGAGTGCACACACAAACATTACATATAAAAGGTCAGGGTTAGGGTTAGGGTTAGGCTTAGGGTTAGAGAAGAAGTGTATATATTAAACAGTACCAGATATTAATATGTTTAAATAATAATAAATAAATGCACATATTCAGTGAAAGACTGAAGGTCTTTAAACACATCACATGTACAGATTTATATCTGTGTATACAGTATGTACAGGGGATATATACAGATTTAGGGTGTTAATTAGCCAATGAAACAAATGAAAAAATTCTAATCAAATATGAGACCAGTTTTATACAAAGAAGGCAGTTTATATATAAAGAATGTACATTGTATATAAAAAAAATATATTAAACTGTGAGACCAAAGGTTATATTTATTTGGATTGTTGTTCTATAAAGATTGTATGGTTACATATTATATATATATATATATATATATATATATATATATATATATATATATATATATATATATATATATATATATATATATATATATATATATATATATATAATTACATAATATTTATAATAATATTTATTTATTTACTTACCAACTTATTTATTTATTTGTTTGTTTGTTTGTTTATCTGTTTATTTACTTATTAATTTACTTCTCATTCACTTACTTACTAACTTACTTATTGACTTACTCACTAACGTACTCATTCACTTATTAATTTATGTATTACTTTACTTACTTACTTATTTACTTACCTACTAACTTACTCATTCACTTACTTACTTATTTACTTATGTACTACCTTACTTATCCACTTACTTACTAACTATACTATATATATATATATATACAGGTGCATCTCAATAAATTAGAATGTCATGGAAAAGTTCATTTATTTCAGTAATTCAACTCAAATTGTGAAACTCGTGTATTAAATAAATTCAATGCCACAGACTGAAGTAGTTTAAGTCTTTGGTTCTTTTAATTGTGATGATTTTGGCTCACATTTAACAAAAACCCACCAATTCACTATCTCAACAAATTAGAATACTTCATAAGACCAATAAAAAAAAAACATTTTTAGTGAATTGTTGGCCTTCTGGAAAGTATGTTCATTTACTGTACATGTACTCAATACTTGGTAGGGGCTCCTTTTGCTTTAATTACTGCCTCAATTCGGCGCAGCATGGAGGTGATCAGTTTGTGGCACTGCTGAGGTGGTATGGAAGCCCAGGTTTCTTTGACAGTGGCCTTCAGCTCATCTGCATTTTTTGGTCTCTTGTTTCTCATTTTCTTCTTGACAATACCCCATAGATTCTCTATAGGGTTCAGGTCTGGTGAGTTTGCTGGCCAGTCAAGCACACCAACACCATGGTCATTTAACCAACTTTTGGTGCTTTTGGCAGTGTGGGCAGGTGCCAAATCCTGCTGGAAAGTGAAATCAGCATCTTCAAAAAGCTGGTCAGCAGAAGGAAGCATGAAGTGCTCCAAAATTTCTTGGTAAATGGATGCAGTGACTTTGGTTTTCAAAAAACACAATGGACCTTCACCAACAGATGACATTGTACCACAGATCATCACAGACTGTGGAAACTTAACACTGGACTTCAAGCAACTTGGGCTATGAGCTTCTCCACCCTTCCTCCAGACTCTAGGACCTTGGTTTCCAAATGAAATACAAAACTTGCTCTCATCTGAAAAGAGGACTTTGGACCACTGGGCAACAGTCCAGTTCTTCTTCTCCTTAGCCCAGGTAAGACGCCTCTGATGTTGTCTGTGGTTCAGGAGTGGCTTAACAAGAGGAATACGACAACTGTAGCCAAATTCCAGACACGTCTGTGTGTGGTGGCTCTTGATGCCTTGACCCCAGCCTCAGTCCATTCCTTGTGAAGTTCACTAAAATTCTTGAATCGATTTTGCTTGACAATCCTCATAAGGCTGCGGTTCTCTCGGTTGGTTGTGCATCTTTTTCTTCCACACTTTTTTCTTCCACTCAACTTTCTGTTAACATGCTTGGATACAGCATTCTGTGAACAGCCAGCTACTTTGGCAATGAATGTTTGTGGCTTACCTAGTGAACCAAACTGAGAGACCATTTTGAAGGCTCAGGAAACCTTTGCAGGTGTTTTGAGTTGATTAGCTGATTGGCATGTCACCATATTCTAATTTGTTGAGATAGCGAATTGGTGGGTTTTTGTTAAATGTGAACCAAAATCATCACAATTGAAAGAACCAAAGACTTAAACTACTTCAGTCTGTGTGCATTGAATTTATTTAATACACGAGTTTCACAATTTGAGTTGAATTACTGAAATAAATGAACTTTTCCACGACATTCTAATTTATTGAGATGCACCTGTATATAAATTCATCTACTTCATATGTTGCCAGATTTTATTATACAGAAGCCTGTATTATCTTAGCAATTACATTTTATTTTATTTTGCTTTTGTTGTTGTTGTTGTTGTTGTTTTAGTTCATCAACCTGATCTAAACAAAGTTTGTTCTTTAGTGGAAAATTAGCTTCACTTAGTAAAAAAAAAAAAAAAAAGAAAGAAAGAAAGCAAATAAAAAAAGAAAGAAAGATACCTTATCATCTTCAGTTTTCTATGCAGAGTCCCATCTTCTTCTTTTTTTCCAGTCACAATGGAAATTGAGAGGTCCATCGTTTGGTGTGTGACCCTATCTTGGAATCACACACTTTAGCTGCAGCTTGTATCTTTTACATCTTTCATCTCTCACACGCAGTGAAATTAATCTAAACAGGTCATCTTTCCCCTGTGTGTGTGTGTGTGTGTGTGTGTGTGTGTGTGTGTGTGTGTGTGTGTGTGTGTGTGTGTGTGTGTGTGTGTGTGTGTGTGTGTGTGTGGATCAGGGGCCAGTGTGAGGGTGGACAGAGATGCCAGTGTGTGATGCAGTGCAACACCATGAAGCCACACCGTGTCTCTTTCTGATCAAAGGCTGCACACGAGAAGTGAAAGTGCAAACGCTGTGTAAAAGCCAGGACATGGGAATTCCCACCATGTGTTTTATCATTTTGCCCCTCATGTGAGGAACGAGTGCAATGACACACACACACACACACACACACACACACACACACACACACACACACACACACACACACACACACACACCTGTCTCATGCCGCCATAAACTTCTTAACCTTTTATAGTTATTAACAAATTTGATGATTTTCTTATAACACCACATCCTGAAGTGCTTTATCCCTCTTACTTTTATTTTTATCCATTTATAGTTACGTTTAATGTCAAATACCCACGACAAGTTAGTTTCTGTTCTCACTTACACTACAGCACCTAAAAGCATTCATTCCATCACCAGACGAACAAACGCAGCTTGTTATGTAATCAAGAAACCGTAAAGCGCAAACTCATCTGTCCTGAACACTTCCCCAAGCACTGACACTGGAGACTCCTTCTATGTTGTTGTCACCATAGAAAAAGCTGCACCATATCAACAATTACATGTTTGTCTTTGTTAACTAACACATCCATTTATTATTAGCGTTAGATTATGGCAAGGCGCCGCCATGCAAGTCCTTCGTGATGAGTCGTTACTATAGGAACGATAATGTAGCAAAAAGAGCATATTAATACAGTATAAACCTGTAATTAGCATCCTACTGTTATAGAAAATGAATTAACACCTTCTGATCACGCGGAACTCGAGAATTAGGTATCAAGCATGTTGTAATAAAATGAAAGACTAGCCTCCATCCATGGGAACATTTCTCATGTTTGATAGATAAAAAACACGCTTGATTGACTGATTTAATTAGTAAGTGGACAAATCTTCGAGGTAAGCTTGACATTTGCATGAAACTGATTTCAAGTAAGGCTACGCTACACTTTGCATCTGTTAAACTGTAACTGAGATTACTGGAAGGTTTTGCTGCCTGAGTTGGCTTCCAAACACAATCAGATTCACCTCGTCGATCTGAGATCGAGCTCAGAAGGAAAAGAAGCCACGCGGCCATATCAGTCAGCAGAAATCTAACCGTCACACTCTCCGACGCGCCGGTCATGTCAGATATGCTCTGGCCCTTTTCTCCTCTCGTAGATAAAATCACAGCCTGTGCTTGGTCACACCAATCACAGTGTGTGCGTGTGTGTGTGTGTGTGTGTGTGTGTGTGTGTGTGTGTGTGTGTGTGTGTGTGTGTGTGTGTATGGGATGCTGACCTAGTTGTCGTGGCTGAGTCAAACGAACACTGATTTAAGGGTTAGATATGTGCAGACTAAACCAACTCCCCCAACCACCATGTTTAGGTCAGGGTGTCAGTAATGACAGGGTTGTGCAGGGGGAAGGGTTGGGTTTTCATTGTCACTTTGTTCAAAACATCACGCGAGCCAAGACACAAACTATAAATCTGTCACACTTCTCGACTTCTACTGTCTCTGAGTACTCCTTTAATGTCTGAGGGTTTTTTTTAATGAAATATGTCATTATTGTTATATATTCTTATATTTCACAGGATTATACTGTTATATTCACAGGAGTATTCACAGAACTGGATATATATACACAGTATGTATAGACAGAACTAGGATGTGGATGTACAGTATACGGCACATATTCTGTGTGTGTATATATATATATATATATAGTATACTGTACATCCAAGTTCTGACCAACACAGTGATTTATATTATGTCTGAAAAAATAAATAAAAAGAACTAAAAACATAAATGAATAATAATAATAATAATAATAATAATAATAATAATAATAATAATAATAATGATAATACATATATTGTTTTATAGATGTGTGCTTATTTAGAACAGCAAATAAAATACATTTAAAATACTTCTGTAGGTATATTTGCATAATACATTCCATTAAAATGTTATTTTAAAAAACATTAACTTCATTATTAACTCAATTACTAATTACTAGAATTATGTTAGAGTTATTATACTATACTAGAGTTATTTATTTATTTATATATATTAGGAAAATAAAATAAAAGTCCCTCTGCCTGTGTGAAAGAGAGAGAGAGAGAGAGAGAGAGAGAGAGAGAGAGAGAGAGAGAGAGAGAGAGAGAGAGAGAGACGGGGGAATCAGGGTCCCCAGTGTTCTCTCTTTACCTTTAGCTGAGCTGCAGGGGTCTAAGTTGTGGGCTGATGAGAGGTCACAGGCTTTACCTCAGCACTGGCCGCTATTTATAGTTAATGTGAACCAGAAAACACACACAAGAGAGGAAAAGAGCGACAATAAAGACCTCCACACTCAGCCTAGTTCCACATAAGGGTCAGTCTGGTTTAGAAATGAAATGAAATGTACCATATGTTCAGTGTATCGTACAATCAGACTACAGTCATGTATGTTTTGTTTTAAGAAGTATGCATTTATAGATATTGGGTTGTATATGGATAGATTATCGTCAATTCCATGTATTTGTATATTTTTGCTGCATCTGACTAAAGCTCGTAAAAAAACATCTGTCTTGGGGGAAAAAAAACAAGAAAAATCAGAGTTCCTACTCCAAACAACAGATGTATTCGCAGTACCTCACGCAGGTTTGTTGAAGGTCTGTCACCTTGAAGTTGATTACTTCACCTCCTGAAGTGTTTTATTTCACTTATACCACAGCAATTTGCCAACACTGACGTTTTTTTTTTTTTTTTTAACCATTTATAGTTACATTTAATGTTGTGGAACATCCACGAAACAAGTTAGTTCCCTTTCTCACTTACTTTACAGCAGCTATAAACAGTCGTTCCTTCACCAGCCTCTCTTTTTTCATGCTCTTGAAGTTAATAAGACACAGCTTGTCATGTTCCTGTGAAAGTTACAGCTTTACCTCTGACTGTTACAAAGCGCTGACACTGGAGATTCCTTCCAAACATGTTAAATAAAGACTCAAACAATCTCCTCGCATAAAACTATCAGCAGTTGCACACATTTTTTTTTTAAATCTTTATGCTTAAGCGTCAAGCATACAAGACCCAGGGGAAGTTGTTACTATAGAAACGTATCAGAAGAAGTGCGTTAATATAAACCTGCGATTTGTCCTGGAGCCAGAACGACTGTCAGAGCTGCTGAATAAATCCATACTTTCTGACCAGTGAGAATGGGTGAGAATAAATAGTGTTTAATTTCACCAAGAAAATGAAGGCAGGCACTTCTGTAAGCAACAACAGTGACGTGACAACAACGCGCTGACAAGACGCTGCACAATGCCAATGCCGACACGTTTCCTTTCAGAAAAGGTTCAAAGTAGAACTTTTATAGAACAGGTGATAAAGGAAAGCGGTAACCTTGAGCTCACTTTAAAAATGTGCTCACTGGTACAGCTTTCCTTTATAACATATTCAGTATATTTTGTGCTATGATGCATTATATATTAAAAAAAAAAAAAAAAAACAGCATTTGAAAACAAAAAACAAAACAAAAAAACTGTCTCTGATCCTTATCAACTTTAAATTTCAAAAGTAAGGGCGGTGAAGCGAAAATTGCTTTGTGCTAGGAGAAGAATCTGGAAAGAGCACTTCATATTTGTAAAACCAAACAATTGAAAAGGCCCGATCAATAAGGAGAGAAAGAGAGAGAGAGAGAGAGAGAGAGAGAGAGAGAGAGAGAGAGAGAGAGAGAGAGAGAGGACTCAAATGTATTGACAGAAGGGAAAAAAGAATCCAAGAGAAAAATAAAAGGAATATGACTCGATTTGGATAAAAGAAAGAGAGAGGAGTGGAGGGTGGGATGACCAGACCAGAGAGACATTGTGTACAGAGAGATGTCGTGATGGGAGAAGGAGCGAGGGATGGATAGGTTGATGAGAGAGAGAGAGAGAGAGAGAGAGAGAGAGAGAGAGAGAGGTGTGAGGTTGTTTCACTGAGAGCAGCTGTATGGAGGACATGGTGGGTGGAAGTGGTGGAGGCCGTGGGTGATCTCTGGCTACAACTGCCAAGCGCCCATTAGCTAGCGCACCAACACGACGTCAAACGCTTAGGCTGCACCAAACACCTACTAAAGCTCAGTCAGAAAAACACACCAACAATCTTATCGACGATCCATCAAACACTTCAGTGCGTCACACCAAACACACCCCAACCTTTTAAACACTTACTAATTATGGATGCATCCTAGTTTGTGTTTACTTTAAAGCTGCGTTCAGTGATCTTTTTTAAAAACTCAGGACACTTTTTAAATATTTGGTAACGTTTCTGCTCATATTCTAGAATCTTCAGTAAAATACTCCCAGCTCTGTGGTTCCCCACGCTCTGTACACGGGAGAAAGAAAACCAAGTGTGGACCACCAAAATCCAGCCAATCAGGACGAGGAGGCGTCTCTACTTGTCAATTCAGAAAGCTCCGCCTCTTTCACGAGCACTCAGGCGTTGTTATCCTAGGCAGTCTGTATGCATGTGTTTTGGGGGTGTGGTTTTGTGTTAAACACTAGATATCTCATAACTCGTATGTTCCTTATGTCTTCATGACAGGAAGTGATAAAGCAACATAATTTAATTTGTACATATTTAATTATTTGTCAGTTTCTTTCTTTATTTGTTTGTTCTTCAATTGTTGATTTATCTATCTATTTGCCATGCATTTGTTTGTTTGTTTGCGATTTTCCATCAACAGACATCGCTGTGGGAATTTATTTATTTGTTTGTTTGCATATGTCATTGACAAACATTTTTGTTGTAATTTGCAGATTTTCTAATTTATTTGCTAGTTTATTTATTTAGTTGTTCATTTGCTTGTTTGTTTGTTTGTATTTTGCCACTGACTGACATCATTCTTGGAATTTATTTATTTGGGTTTTTGTTTGTTTGCTTGTTTGTTTGTTTGTATTTTGCCACTGACTGACATCATTCTTGGAATTTATTTATTTGGGTTTTTGTTTGTTTGTTTGTTTGTTTGCATTTTGCCATCAACAGACATCATTGCTGGAGTTTATTTGTTTGTTTGTTTATATGGTTCTTTGCATTTTACCATTAATAGACATCATTATTTATTTATTTATTCATTGTTTGTTTGACTGTTTGTTTGTATTTTGCCACTGACTGACATCATTCTACGAATTTATTTATTTCGTTTTTTGTTTGCTTATTTGCATTTTGCCATCAACAGACATCATTGTTGGAGTTTGTTTGCTTGTTTATTTGTTTGTTTATAAGTTTGTTTGAATTTTGCACTTGACAGACATGATTGTTGCAAGTTGTTTATTTGCTTGTTTGTTTGCATTTTGCCATTGACAGACATTTTCGACGGAATTTGTTTCACTTTTAGACCAAAGTTCAGGTCCGTTATTAAACCTGTTAAATCAAAATGTTAAACTTTATGTGTTTTTGAGGGGGGGAAGATGACTTTTTTGCATCTCAAGGCTGTGCATTTTACAGAAATTTATTGAAATATGTAAAATATTACATGCCATATGTAAATATTATATTAAATATGTAAATATTACAATGTACCATATTATAAGGGGAAGATAAAAATAATATGAATCGTGGTCTGCATTAAAATTGTAACAGCAAACGAAAGTTATAACAAGACAATAAAATTAGATGCTGATCACTGTGATGCTGATCACTATTTTTATTTTTTACCTTTATAACAATATAAAATAGTTTCTTTGACCTCACATTTGAAGATGAATCATATAGAAATATTCAAATAAAGAATCAATCTCCTTTACAAATGAATCAAATTCATGGTCATGCTGGCGCTCACCAAAACAATAACACTCTCTCTCTCTCTCTCTCTCTCTCTCTCTCTCTCTCTCCATCAACCTCAGGTTTTCAGTCTCTCTCTCTCTCTCTCTCTCTCTCTCTCTCTCTCTCTCTCTCTCTCTCTCCTGCCTGGCTGTCTGGGTGTGTGCTTGATTGTTAATTTAGGCAAGTGTCTTGTGCCATGGAGAACTGGTTGTGGGGTTAGCCCTCTTGAAGACTCAGGCCACTGGTGGTGGTGGTGTGTGTGTGTGTGTGTGTGTGTGTGTGTGTGTGTGTGTGTGTGTGTGTGTGTTTTGTATATTTAGGTAAAGCCCCGGCCGTGGGTTGGTGTGGTGTAGGAGGGTCGGGTGGACGAGCCCATCTGGGGAGCTGAATTGTAGGTTGCCTACTTGCTCCGAGACTTAAACTATGATAAGTAATGAGAGTGGTGCGGCCCGAAATAGACCCCCCCTCCCCGCTCTGTGGTCCTGCCTGGCCAGCTCTATGCTCCCTCCTGCCTCCTCCACTCTGGTTAGCATCCTGGCTAAATTTGTTTGTCGTGCTCCTGTAATTAAGACTCTGTGTGTGTGCGTGTGTGTGTGTGTGTGTGTGTGTGTGTGTGAGAGAGAGAGAGAGAGAGAGAGAGAGAGAGAGAGAGAGAGAGAGAGAGAGAGTTGGAGCTTTTCGATACACGCTGGCAGCTGGCTTTGAGTCCTAACTTGCCGCCTCCCGGAGGACGCCCATGTCCTGAACTGTATGATTAGCTACAAGGTGCTATTTCGCGGTGCGTGCGAGTGCGAGCACATGTGTGTGAGAGCGTATTGTGGCTCTTTCTAACAAATGAGAGTGTGTTCGCAGATGTTTGCTAATGAACGAAATGTGGTCTCATTTTGATTCCGATCCACAAATTAAATGAGGGCAGGTCAAACTTTTAGGACTTTAAGGACTTTGGCCTGCATTTTCCTCGTCTTCGTCGTCCTCCTCCTCCTACTCCTCTTTCTCCTCTATCCTCCGATCTCTTCTCCTCTTCAGGTCTGTAGGCAGTTGCAAAAAAAAAAACAAAAAAAAAACAAAACAAAAAAAACCATCAGAGCGATATTAGCTCACCACTTCACTCTGTCCACCGAGTTCACTACACGACGGCCCCCACCTCCCTGAATCATATATTATATAAGAGAACATAACTCACCTAAATATACATACACATACACTGCATTGAACATCTCCTAATCTCTCAAGAGCTCAGACCTAACCCAGTTACATATAAAAATCCTAATGTGCTACTGGATTTTCCACTAGATATGGAGCCATAAGCCATGGTTCACACATTGTAAAAAATTTTTGCGATTCACATCGCACACAAAAATCGCACATCATAGAAATGATCTTTGGTCTTACGCCGAGATCGTCGTTTTTAGGGACGTGTAATGTGATCGACGCCAAAGTTCTGGCAGTGTTTCAGAAAATCTCTGCTACGTCACATCTAAAAGCCATAGCATAGGATTACGCACAACACCAACTCACAGTACAGCTACAAATACACTACTGATGATGGCAAAACATAAACAAACAATGCTAATGGACAGAAAAAAAATCCTGATTTCCAGCTCATGCTGACTGATGACGTAAACACAACATTCTTTAATCGTAGGTCTATCATTAGAGGATCTTCATCGTTTAATCTGACATGAAGAACAGATCTGTGGAATCTCACAGCAAGGTGTGACGAGTAATAATCTTAACTGGCTTTTACAGAAAAGAGCAACAAATCTCTCAGCAAATCATGTGTTATATTATAATATAGAGCAAAATGTAGCAATATAGCCTGTCTCTGAGACTCCTCAGCACCTAAATCCCTCCTGCAGGGCTCACTTTGCACTTTGCGCACAACCTCTGACCCAAAAAGGCAGCCAGACTCATAATGAAAGGCTTCCTCTAACCCAAAGAAACCATCTTGTTTTCCCCTCCGGCTGCTCCAGCCCAGGCCGACCTCACCAAGCTCCTGTCCTCACACAACACAGGTTCACTGCTTTGGCCTTTTCTTAGCAACAGACTCCTGGCCTTGAGACATTTAGGGCCAGATGTACTAAACAGTTCTAAAAAAAAATTCAGTATTTTGTGCTTTATGTGAGCTTCTCGTCCTCATACATACGCATTTTGAATTGCAAAAAAAAAAAAAAAAAAAAAAAGGGTGGAGAAATGGAAAGTGCTGGCGATTACATATTGTGTGTACTCAAATTTTTTTGTCCCAGAACCAGGTGTAAATGAGCACCATGGGTGTTTTTAAAGCAGAACTGAGCTACTTTAGGGGTGCATTCTCTTACATAGTTTTCATTTATGACCAGATGTTTAATGATATGAAACCATTTTAGGACATATTCAGGAAAACTACATGTTTCATACTGCTTTTTTTTTTAATCAGGCTGCTTTTGTCATGAAGATCTGGCAACCCTGGTCATAGCAGATACAGTTGAGGTCATAAGTTTACTTACACCTTGCAGAATCATAAAAAATGCTTTTTGTTTTTTATTTAGTTTTGCCCTGAACAAACTATTATAACAGAACAGATATTTACATATAGTCCACAAGACACAATAATAACTGAATTTACACAAATGAACCAGTTCACTAAAAAGTTTACATACTCTTGATTCTTAACACTGTGTGTTGTTACCTGGATGATCAGCGACTGTTTTTATGTTTTGTGATAGATGTTCATGAGTCCCGTGTTTGCCCTGAACAGCAGCTATATGATGTTGAGATCCATCTTTCCACACTGAGGATAACTGAGGGACTCGTACACAACTATTACAAAAGGTGCAAACATTCATTGATGCTCAAGAAGGCAACACGACACATTAAGAACCAGGGGGGTGTAAACTTTTGAACAGGATGATTGGTGTAAATCGTTATTATTTTGTCTAAAGGTCTTATTTTTTTTCCATTTAGTACTGCCCTTCAGAAGCTAAATAAGATATTTACACGTTTCCATGTCCAGAAGAACAAATAATAACAATTTACACCGATCATCCTGTTCAAAAGTTTACACCCCCCTGGCTCTTAATGTATCGTGTTGCCTTCATGAGAATCAGTGAATGTTTGCGCCTTCAAATCAATTCCTTATGTCTAACACACGTTTATACAAAGTATTACTATTACTCTGTACATATCCATCTTTTCATTAAGACCAGTCAGTAATTAAATTGTACATTAGCCGTTTTAATGCCCACATTAATCTTAGCAGGTGTTCACATGTCCTGACATTAGACTCTTTATTTACTTAATAAGAACTCATTAATTAACACATTATCTTCGTTACTGAATTTGCAAGACTGCTCTGTGGTTGACATTTTCCACTTCACGCCGGCTTTTAAACTGCGATTTGTGCTTTACACAGAGAGCATGACGAGCTACAGCCTCTATGTTCACGCTAGCATGTGACGAGTCGCGCAGGTCGCTTGTAGTTTGTCGCTATGATTTACATGGTATGTGCTAGGCTTTGTACTAGCGTTGTTTGCAAATTAGCAAAGCAAGCTAACTGTACCAGCTATGTATACACGCCTGAGGCACCAATGATCACTGCTACTTCCTTCCAAGCTTTATTTTTCTTCATAAAGTCTTCATAATATCTCTAACCATGGTTTAGCACAGTGATAATACAAGTAGAAATACAAGAGTTTCTCTCTCTCTCTCTCTCTCTCTCTCTCTCTCTCTCTCTCTCTCTCTCTCATGCCTCTGTACCCTGAAGAAGGAAACAAAAAGCCTGCATTAGCTTCAGGGTATCTTTTTTTTTTTTAAATCCCTGTCTTTTTAAACTCAACTTAATTGTAAACCATCTTTTTAGCCCAAATTCCTCTGAAAATATGTTAAACCTGTTTCATCTCATCATTTCTCTCCCCTTTGTCTTTCTGTCTCTTTGTATTTATTCACAATTATAAGACATAAAGGTCTAGAGACTGAACTTTCTAACAGATACGTGCTAATGCTGAAGTGAGATGAAGAACACATTTTTTCTTACCTGTCCATTTCCAGCATTTAACACATGCTTTTAAAGGCATTCATTCATGCTAATCTAAGAATACCATAATCCTAGAACCCTGTTATACATGAGCTAGAGCGAAAGTTAGTACAGCAAAGGAACCACTTGAGCCACTTGCAGGCTGTTCAGATAAAACTGTTTGCACTACATAGCTAGTCTACAGTGATGATAAACACTCAACGGCTAGAGTAACTATTTAGATAACGTTGTAGCTAGTTAGGTTATGCTAACGTTTGCTTGCTGGCAATCGAAATTAGCTTTTTGAGTAGAACATGAAAACTTTAGATGCACTTACCTTATTACTTTCCATATCTTCCATTTTGACTCGAATCCACATCCAGCTATATGAGTAGAGCGTAAAAGCATGTAGATCATGTGTTATTTGTTTGACTACACTGAGGGCATCTAATTTTCCCTGGGAATCACCTAATTCACATAAAATCTGTAATGTCAAGTCAAGTCAAGTGGCTTTTATTGTCATTTCAACCATATACACCTGGTACAGTACACAGTGCAACGAAACAAAGTTCCTCCAGGACCATGGTGCCTCATAAAACAATACACTAAACTACATGAGACGACACAGAACTAAATAAGACCTACACATTTTACATAAAGTGCACGTGCAAATGTTTCCGAGATTAAATCTTTTTACATTTGTATTTAGGGTTCAGATCTGATCTCAAAACCATAACCTGCATTTAGAATGTTTTTAAAGGCAAATCTTACACCTAGCAAGTTCAAAATAGAGAAAATCTACAACAAAGAAAAAAATGAACTGATTAAAGTTCATATTCGTGTATCATATCAGTGCCATGCTCCATACTTTTTAATGTTGAATTGATTGAGTGTACACTCTCAGAAATAAAGGTACAAAATTGTACTTTTCCTTGTCGTACCATCAAGTGGACATCTTTTGTACCTCAAGTATGTATGTATCTTTTACCTGGGAAGGTGCATGTAGCGTACCTTTAATTAGCTTTTAGAGTAAAGTGGTCCCTAAGGTCCAATTGTGTACCTTGAATTATTTCTGAAGGTATAAAGATGCATACTAAACATACAAAATGTATCTCCTTGAGAGTACCAAAGCAATGAGAAGGAAATGTACGGTTTGGTACCTTTATGGTTTCATGGTCCTTATGCAACGCAATGCATTGTTGCTGATCATGACACTCGTCTGCTACCATACAGTGAGCAAATCATAAAAACCACGGGAGCAGTCTGAGTCGAGACACTTCCTAGAGTAACCGGAGCGAACAGTGATTTGCAAACCACGAGTCTGTTTCGTTTTGGCATTGTGATGAAAGTAGCGAAGGGAGCGGCGGAGAAGCCCGTTTTGCCAGCGGGAGGTTTTGGAGACGGCCGCCAGAGGCTGTGCCCAAGAGCTCAATGAGGGTCCGAGCTGCCACACCCCGTCGTGCCCGGCGAGGCCCAAACACATGCGTCTATTTAAGTCCCTCAACACCACCACGGCACTCATGGCTGCCTCTACCACTGACCTCCTCTTTCTACCACGGGCCACTGGCAGCCACCAGGGGTGATTATAGTCCGGATATAGCGCCACATCATGTGAGACCTGTGGTTCCCTGTCCCAGTCCTGGAGTTTCCCTGCTTTAACGGACTCGTTTCAAGTCGTGAATGGCTTGTTAATTAGCTGATCAGTTAAATCAGGTGAATTAGAGCAAGTCGTGTCGTACTCAAGTCCTGGACTTTGACTTCCAGCATGAGGTGTTAATTAGGTTATCTCAAAGGTGTTAATTAATTATGAGTTTACTCAACTTTAAATAATGTTACTCAAACTGTTTTTGCAATTCATTAAAGGCGCAATCAGTCATTTTTAATGATCATTTTCTGGTCAGTTACCGACAGCTGTTCATTAAATAATTGCTGAGCTTTTTGGTGGCCCTGGCTCTGTAAACAGGAGGAAAAACACAAATGATGTGGACCACCAATATCCAACCCGTTAGGACAAAGTGTCACTATTATAAACTCTGCCTCTTTCACTAGCATTAACCCTAGACTAACTTATTTCACCCATTTTCTTCTCTGAGTAGACATACCTTAAATAAGGAATAAAACCCCTGGGAGCATGCTGTTATTGGAAAATAATCAACAATAGGATGGTGTGATGAAGCAGAGCCACCTTAAAGTTGATTATTTTTTCTATAACAGCACATACAGAAGTGTTTTATTCTCCATAAACACAGCAATTCGACAGCTGTAACATCCATCTATCCAGCCATCCATTTTCTGCACTGCTTATCCTACACAGGGTCGCAGGAAGCCTGGAGCCTATCCCAGGAGACTGGGGGCACAAGTCAGGGGACACCCTGGACGGGCTGCCAACCCATCGCAGGGCACATTCACACACCCATTCGCAGCTGTAACAATTTCTATTTATTAAAGAATGGCATGTTGTACTTTTTATCCATGTTGTGGAACTTCTGCGAAACAACATTTGTTTTGACACATCATAAATAAATCTCCTGATTGGTTAAAAAGAGTTAACAACGTCTAATAAATTCACACAGAGAAAAAATACAGCAACAATATATTGTCTTAAACACACTCTGGGTATGCGGAAACCCAAGATACTTTATACAGGACATGGCGAATGTTCTGGAACATCCGCCTAGTCAGCAGTTCTTCTATACAAAACAGTTTTTATCTCTATAAGAAGAAAAACAAAAATTACTCAATTCGAGGAGACAAAAAGAACACGTTATCGATCAGTGCAGCCAGAGATGTGGCGAGATAGCTGGGTAAACTTCCTGTAAGTAAACCCACATTATTGGGGCGATGGTACAAAACCAATAACCCTACTGTCAATCTGCAGCACACATCCTGCCAGCAGAACAAGAGAAACACAGCACCACAGGCCGAGAAACAACTCAGAAACAGCTCGTCAGCACAAATATGGCACGGGTAATTTACAAACCCAATTATCGATTTCGAACTTAAAGATTACCCTCCCACAAACAGTGACAAATAATGAAGGATTTTACGAAGACTGTTTTTTTTTCCTGAAGGTAAGATGGCCGCCATGACGATTTTTCAATATTTCTCATTGAGTTTGTGACACCAAGATTGAATTGATGAGTCTAAGCAGATAAATGAGCAGCTATTGTCCAGACACAAGCGTCACAAATTTCATCCCTATGGCTCCATGTTTTACACAAGAAAGTTCAGTCGATTTGTTCTGTTCAGAAAAATGTGCTGAATACAGGATTTAGGTTTAAAGGAATGAGACCGTACACTTCCTTTAATTGTTAGCTGCATTTCAAAATTCAAGAAGGAAATATGAGACAACAAACATTTTTTTTATTTTGGCTGAAGTTATATTTGTGGAAAGGAGAAAATTGCGAAATTGCAGAAAGTATTTCATGCATGCTAAAATTTCTACACACACAAGTGTATCAAAGTCATCCTACAGGAGGAAACTGGGTCAGTTATTTCATTCACGTACCGTTCATTTTCACTTAACAGCTACAATAATCAAAATTCAGAGAACCTTAAAAACTGGAGGTGACGCATGGATAAAATATTTTTTGGAGACTTTGAGACATGTTTCAAACTACAATGAATGGAAATGTCTGATTATACAGTATGTCTGTTTTTAAGTGTTCTTAATATATTGATACAGTACATCAGGGGTGTCCAAACTTTTTTCAAAGGGGACCAGATTAGTTCACATCAGAATACCCGAGGACCGGTCACCGAAATATTATTTTAAAACTCCAATATAGTGAATACTTTTTAGCAAATAGTTGCAGCAGGGTATCACCTGACAGCTGTAGTTGTGACACACAAGATGATATTCATAAATTTTCGAGATAAATGATATCGGACTCTTTTAAGGATTCACGAAAGGTTTTCAATGCTCAGTGGTTGGAAGCTACAGCACTTATAAGCTGTAGTAATGTTCTGTGCCACGTTTGTACGGATAAGAAGTTCCTACTGCCAGGATAGCTTCCAGCTGCTTCAGGTTCTCTGCCCACTCATCCTCTGAATATTTTTTTGCATTGCACCTGATTTCATAATGTTTCATGATATTAAATTCCATAATTACACGCATTTGCTACACACATGTTCTTGTTTCCAGTTCAATATCAACTTTTTTGTCTGTAGCCATGACTAAATATCATTTAAGTGAAACAACATGCATGTGTACTCAGAGAAAAATAAAGGCTCTCACCCTTTAGCTAAATTTAGCTAAATGTGTTAGCACAGTCTGCTGCCACCGTCAGGTGAAAGGAAAAACTGCAACTATCATACTTTCTAAGAGAGGAGCCTTGAGCTAATTAATCATCATTAATAATCATTAATTTATCATCAATTTGTAAAGATACTTAGAATATTGTACAGGTACAACAGAGTTTAAAACACACTTATGTAAGGAATAGATCACTCATGGGCATGCTGTTAGAGAAATATTAATCAACGATGGAGTGTGATAAAGCAGAGTTACCACCCTGAAGTTGATTATTTTCTTATAACAGTGCATACAGAAGTGTTTTATTCCCCTTATATCACATCTTACTATCTGTTTATCCATTTATAGTTACATTTAATGTTGTCAAACAAGTCTCACTTACGTTATAGCAGTTCTAAACAGTCACTCCCTCACCAGTCTTTCTTTTTTCTCTCTATAAATTAACAATACAAAACTAAAAAAAATGGAGGTTGTCGTGTTACAGAGGAAATGCAATCAGCAATCCTCCTCCCCGAAGACTTTCCCATGTCTGAATCTCCCAAAGCACTGACACTGGAGACTCCTTATGTGAAGCATTCATCATACAAATAAAGTCCTGTGAATGAGGAACTATTCTGTTCCTCATTCAGTTACTATAGAAACAATAACGTCTAAGAACGTGCACGTTAATATAAACCTGTGATTTGAATTAAATCCAGATTTTGAATTACATCCAGAAAATTAATCAACACTTTATGACCAATCAGAGTGAATGGGGTTTAATCAGAAGTTGAGGAAAACGGAGGAGGCAAGTAGGAGGCATGAAGCTGTGAGGATGTGCGCCGTGAACATAAACACCGTGTGTATGGCAGTGATGGAGAGGCGATGGGTGCAGCTCCAACCAGTGGCATGAGCAGTTGGCTAACAACCTCACGCATGCAAGTTGAGACATGAGACAGCATGATTGTGTGTGTGTGTGTGTGTGTGTGTGTGTGTGTGTGTGTGTGTGTGTGTGTGTGTGTGTGTGTGTGTGTGTGTGTGTGTGTGTGTGTGTGAGGTGGGCTGAATCTTCCCACCTACCCTGCCATGAAGTGTGAGAGAAAGTGAGATCCAGTGAGGTAGAGAGAGGGAAAAACAGGAACGAGAGATGGAATATAAAGAAGGGAAAGGAGTGCAAAAAGAGGAGCATGTGGGAGAGACAGAGAAGAAGGTGGGGGAAAAAGAGATGGAGAGGGATGTGTGTGTATGTGAAAATGTGTAGGAGAGGCTAGGAAAAACATTCCGGCTTGGCAGAGATATCACAGGAGCCAGAGAGAAAGAAGGAGAGAGAGAGAGAGAGAGAGAGAGAGAGAGAGAGAGAGAGAGAGAGACAAGGGAGGGGGAGGCATCTCAATATCTGAATATGTGGTTAGATCACATTCCTCTCCTTGCCTTCTCATGCAGTAGGCTTGGAGGCAGGGAGGGAGACAGACAGATAGACAGACAGACAGATAGACAGACAGACAGATAGACAGACAGACAGGTAGATATATAGAGAGATAAACAGAAAGAGAAAAGAGGGGGGGTGGGGAGTGAGAGGAGGGGAGCTGGCATGAACCAGTCAGACCACTCCAGGTGTGTAGCCTTGGCACTGCCTCGCCCTGAGATATACTGTACTGGGACTAGCAAATATCTCTCTCTCTCTCACACACACACACACACACACACACACACACACACACACACACACACACACACACACCGTATTTTCTCACTGTTGTACACACCCAACAAACCCCTGAACATGTTTTCTTTTATTAAGGTAGTAAAAGAAGTAATTAATTTGCTTAATATATGAATATACGGTGAGTGCAAAAGTTTACACCCCCCATGATTTCATTGAATTTCTTAAATAAATGCAAGAACATCTGCAAAACCTGACACTCTGAAAACCTGATACATTTTGGTCCAAATGAATTTCCTTTCCATACATGTTACAAATTTCAGCCTGGTTTTGGGAGAAGGATAAACTCCATGCTAATTACCCATTACATTCAATTTGAATCCCATTCCCATTTTTCTCCACACTTTTTTTTTTTTTTTGCTGACTTGCCATTTTTTGCACCATACTCCCTAATGACCGACCTTGAGATACAATATCTCCTAATTCCACACACACACACACACACACACACACACACACACACACACACACACACACACACTATTGAGGAATCTCCTCCTTGAAGGACGTACACCAATTTATTCTTGTGTGTGTATGTAAGGGTTAATCCTAAATAGTTACCAAGGGCATGAGTACTTAGCCACAATACAAACACGCCATAAGGTGGGCGGTGGCTGAGAGATCGAGGTTTTATCGTAAACGGCTGGTACACACGTCTCAAACACCTCAGCTCGGTAGGATTTTAAAAGTGTGGACCACACCTTTAATCAATAGTTGCATGAGGAATAATTGCGACTGTAAGTAGGGAGTTAAGTCTGAGAACCTGAGGCACTGATTGGTCGGAAGGTGTTGATTCATTTTCTATTGAACATTTTCTAATGAACACTGTTGGAATTGTAAAATGGGTGGTAACAGTAACTTTGGTGTTTTGAGTAAAACCAGCTGCTCGTTTTTTTTGTTGTTTTTTTCTTTTTCTGCAAAAGTGCAAAAGTGAGCAGTACCTTTAACACAGCTGTGTTTGTCTCTGGGTGTGCCTGAGGTACAGAGCATCCTGATCCATTTGCCAGAGGTCGACCTGTCTCCTGAGAGACTCAACCCTCTGCTCAAAGTAGGAGTTAAATTCAGTTAGGAGCTCATAGATGACAACCACCATGACATCAGATCTCTCAATTGTTAACACACTGCGTTCCAGTTTTGGTCAGAACATGGGTTATGTGCTAAAGCTAATGGGACATGACACCAGCTTAAACACCTGCACTTAACGAATATCACAGTGTACACATGCCATTATTGAGAATGAATATAGAAACACCTGGTCAAGAGATTACAACATCTGCAATAAAACAGAGAAAGACTGAGGAAGCTCGTCTGAAGTGTGTATCTGAGCCCTTACAAAAAAGCACATACATCTCACATGATTATGTATGGAATATCTGATTACATGTGAAAAACATGTGAAGATGCAGTTCAACATGTCCATGAACTCGACTATCCACTTGACATCATGTGAATATGTGTAAAAATATCACACGTGAAAATAAATGAATCATGTAAAAAGAATCACGTGAAAATGAACGAAGCATGTGCAAAAAAGACTCGCATTTGAAAATAAATAATGCGGAAAAAAACGTAAGTAAATGAATCACTTGAGAAAAAAATCACGTAAAAATAAATTAATCATGTATAAAAAGAATCATGTGAAAATGAATCACGTGTAAAAACAATCGTGACAAGAAATGAATCACGTGTAAAAAGAATCACGTGGAAATAAATCACGTCAGCAGTGAAAAAAAAAATTACTGTTTGCCAAAGAATCGCATGAAAATAAACGAATTGTGGGCAAAATGAATGTAATGTGTAAAAAGAATCACATGTGAAAATGACTGAATCACATGTAAAAAGAATCACATGCAAAAAAATTAACAAATGACATGTAAAAAGAATTACATGTGGAAATAAATTAATCATGTGCAAAAAGAATCAGAAGTGAAAATAAATAAGTTGTGTGCCAAAGAATCATGTGAAAATAAATTAATCATGTGCAAAATGAATTAGTCATGTGTAAAAAGAATCACGTAAAAAAAAAAAATAATAAAATAAATTTTTTTAAAAATGAATAAATCACATGTAAGAAGAATCACATATGGAAATTCATGTGTAAAAAGAATCAGAGGTGAAAATAAGTTGTGTGCAAAAGAATCACGTGAAAATGAATGAATCATGTGTAAAATTGTAAAATGTAAAAGATTCAAGACATTTTATTTTTTTGAAAATAATCTAAATCTAGGAAAATCACGAAATCTTGAGATCTTAAACATTAATTAAATATGTTGGTTTATTATTATTATTTTTTTAATTCATCTGCCTTTATAAAGCACAATTTATGGTCAAAATCATAGAGCATGATAGTACAATAGATACAACTTTTTTAAACAAAGAGGTACCTTTTTGTTGGAAAACATGTTGAACATTTTTCCTTGTTTCATTTCCATTCCATGTAATAAAACATAAGAAAGTCCAGATGTTTAAAAAAAAAAAAAAAAAAAAAAAAACCTTTGCATGGGAGCATATGATAACAGGAAAGCACATTCAGACATTCTGATATCATAGGGACATTTTCTAGGTACCCATGTGGAAAATGCTTTCTACCATAGAAGATCAAACCTGCAGAAATCTGTAGATTTTCTTGAAAAGATTGTACCGAGGTTGAGGTTTGAGGACAGTGTAGGCGTTACAGAGTTGTACATGGTTAAGTGGAAACCCCCCCCTCTGTAAAAATAGTAGAGTGTGTGCAGGTGTGTGTGCGCCACCAAAGACACCAAGCGGCAAATCGCAAGGAAGTGGTTCGTTTTGCCAATTCAGCTGAAAATAGAGAGAGAGAGAGAGAAAGAGAGAGAGAGACACGGGGGGGGCTGTCTGGGTTGACTGGGTTGGAGTGAAGATGTGCTAAGTGTCAAAACTAAACCTCACTTCTGATCAGATAGGCATGAATTTCCACAAATCTGTAAGATTTTTAAGATATTTCTTTTGCAAACTGCTGAATGAATCATTCTCTGATTTTTTTTTTTCTTTTTTTTTCAAATAGCACCATTTTTGTCCTAATTGGCTCTGGCGCTCATTAGGTTGATCAACTTTACAAACAAAACAAAGCTAAATCAATTCACCTTGCAACAGAAAACTGTACCCCCTTCAGGGTGTCCCCTGCCTTGTGCCCCAAGTTCCCTGGGATCCAGGCTCCCCTGCAACCCTGTGTAGGATAAGCGGTACAGAAAATGGATGGATGGATGGATGGATGGGCAGAAAACAGTGTGTTAAAGGTGACCTGTCTAGTCTGTCCCTTAATTACCGACATCACTTAGTTAGCAAGCAGCCGAAACGAACCGATCCAGTCCCCTGATATCAAACCGTGGCCTAAATGATTAGCCTGACGTAACCCCGGTGTAATCTAGATGTCTAAATGATGGAGCGTGCGTAGGCCGAATGAAACGGCAATGTGTGTAATGTGTTTGCAGCAGCCACTCGCTTCATTGTGAAATTATCTCTGTGGCTCACGCCTGTTTTCCAAATCTGCTTCTGCACAAAGCTCACACAATGCCGAGCCCCACACCCTCTTCAGAAGCCACTTAATCGCTGATAGCACCGCTCCCTTCACCTTACACTCAGCGCTGAGTAATGTGCCGAGAAAAAGCCATGGAATCTTTTCCTGAAGTTGTTTTTTCCCTAAATGTTGGAGCAACCATGGTGAAATGTACACAATACACAAATACAACGATTTACCGTACCGTCAGTCCAACGTTTTCAGATCCCTATGCTGAAAAGGCTTTTAACACATAACAGTATTTTTTAATGACTGATACTGATGTAGAGGTTTGGGACAGATTTAGGCTACAGTCATACGTGTTACATGAAAGCGGCTTCGTAGTTTTACAATATTGTCAGTGCAGTTAATTTAAATACAGTATGTTGGTAAAAACATACACATGATCTACGACAATTCGAAAATGCTGTTTACTAATTTCACAATAAAATGCATCTAATTCTTGACACGGTGAAGTTTTCTGTAACGAGATGTTTATTTAACATTTATGGAAGGAGTCTCCATTGCCAGCGCTTTGTAACACTATGTTTTCCGCCATGGGAAAGTCTTCAGAACAGAGGAGTTTATGCTTTGTGGTTCAAGCTGCGTTTATTTTTTTCTCCTATTAACTTCAAGAAAGAGAAAAAAAAAAGAGGCTGGTGAGGGGACGACTTTTTATATCTGTCCAATCTTATCCGGAAAGGGCCGGGGTGGGTGCAGGTTTTCATTCTAACCAAGCAGAACATCTGAGTCTACTGAAAGCCAAGATCAACTGATTAAACAGGTGGAATCAGGTGTGGCTCCTGCACCCACCCCGGCCCTTTTCGGATAAGATTGGACACCCCTGTGCTATAACATATGTGAGAACATTAACAAACTTGTTTTGAGGATGTTTCACAACATTAAAAGTAACTATAAACAATTTAAATTATGACAGGTCATCCATTAATACGATAAATTCAATATTGCTGTGGTGTAAGAGGAATAAAACACTTCAAGATGTGCTGTTATTGGAAGATAATATTAATAATAAAACATAAACGCATAACTCTGCTTTGCATCAGGCCACATAACGCCACCCTGTCACTGATTATTTTCCTATAACAGCACTCCCCCAAGTATTTTATTCCTTACATAGTGTTATTACAGGGCTGTATCATACCTACATAAACCCTTCATGGAATGTGACATGAACCTACTGTACATAAGCAAGT
>CM042541.1:7915000-8087500 GCA_023630585.1 Cranoglanis bouderius
GGGAGGGGTTTGAGTTCTTAAGTTTTATCCCGATTTTATTCGCATGACTTTGGACAAAATCCAAATCACAGCTCCTTGGTCAAATTTGTATGAATTTCTACATTCAAATAGTATGTATTTGGAGCGCAATAAAATAGATGTTACATTGCTTAGCTAGCAACGTTTTCGTCAAATTTTTGGTCGGAAAATCATAGACAAAACAAAGGTTAAATTAATAGGTGTTAAAACTCTCACTAAAAAAACAAAACAAATGCAAAAACAAAACAAAAAAAAGAGTCCACGTGAACCTGTGTGAATCAGGTTTTATTTATCCAGCCTACCTACAGTAGTACCTATTTATCCAGCCCAAAAAAACATATTAAGACAAACTTATAAACTTTTTATTTATTGTACTAATAGCTTTAATTGGTTAAACTGGCTGTGATCATGCCTGCTTTTTCTTTTTCTTTTTAACCCTTTATACTCCCAGGATCATAATTATGTAATGTTCCTATTAGTTTCACTATAGTTACTGTAAAATTCACAATAGTTACTAAATACTATGCTTTAAGGCTAATAACTGAGCGCTTAAGGGGTTAATGGTTGTCAGTCTTTGTGTAAAAAGTTAAAAGTTTTAAGCGATATCGCATAAAGGGGGTGGAGAAGTAGAACAACAGTTTCTTTGATTTTTATCTCTTGTTTTTAAACCAGAAAGGTAGTACTGTACATTCTTAGAAAAAGGGTTCCTCTAGGGTTCTTTGGATGGATAATGGTCCTGGGGTTCTAAAGGGCTTATACTCGGAAAGGTTTTGAATTCCTTGTTGTAGGATTTTAGGCAGAAGCTTTAAATGTTCCCCACAAAGCAAGAGACAGAAACTAAAGCGAGCCTATAGGCTGATAAGTGAAACATTACTTTCAAAGAGTGGTAGCAATGCAGGGTTCAGACCCAGTTATCATGAACTCTGCAGGCTGAGGGAAGGAGTTACCATCATTACAAGTTTTCCTTGAGTCACAAAGCTAGAACCATACTATATCTTAGTGCACTACTCATCTAAATAAGATTAGATTTTTCACTCAGTTTGAAGTTAGAAACTCTTCAACTTATTTAAAGTATTAGTGCCCTGTTAGTTATTGCTAATCTCTTCTTAGCTAGCATGATAATGACCATACAAACTAGCTGAATGCTAATAGTTAGCTGTGACAACACAAATACAAAGTGTAAGTACAGTCGCAGCAGATAGATTAGAGTGAAGGGTCTTAGCTGTAATTCTCTGTTAAAGTTTAAATTTGTTACCAATTCGAGTTTGCTAACAGGAGATCGACTGGTTGATGATGACAAGTCACCTGAGGACTTGACAAGTATATGATTACAGAGAAATGCCATGATGCTCGAAAGTGAAAAGTATCAGATGACAGAAAAGCTCAAGTAAAGAACAGATACTTAAAAACTTAAAGTTGTTGTATGGTTTCTTGTTGGCTAGTGTGGCTAATGCTTCATTTCAGTATGTGTGAGTTCCTGCACATATGTATATAATGTTTCCATTATATATAATATATATAAAGCTTTGGGCTGTTCACAACACGTGCATGATTACAGATTACAGATTACAGATTAAAACGCAGACACATTAATAGGTGCCAGACTATGCAAATGTCTAATAGAGAAGATCTCTATAGAAGAGATAAATACAACACACACACACATTCTCATACACACATACACACACATACAATAAGAGGTGGTTTTGTAATGTTTCTGAAAGATTTCTGTTTTGAAACTGGATCCACCCACTTGTATGCTGCTATGAGAGAAGGAGAGGAAAGGAGGGTTGGAGAGTGAGAGAGAGAGAGAGAGAGAGAGAGAGAGAGAGAGAGAGAGAGAGAGAGAGATGAGTGTGTGGGTTATCACTCACTCTCTCAGATCAAAATAAGGACACATTGATCCACCCACCTACCCTCCATATAGCCCAATCTCTCTTTCTGTCTTTCTCTCTTTCTCTTTCAGTCACACACAGAGAGAGAGAGAGAGAGAGAGAGAGAGAGAGAGAGAGAGAGAGAGAGAGAGAGAGACAAGACAGGTAGAGCTGCTACACTGAGGGCTGGCAAAAATGTCCAAATTATCCCGTAGCTCCTAAAGGGGGCTCATATTGGGCCTGATAGTTAGAGCTGATGGGCAGAATGTGCTGCAGAGAGCTGGAGACTGAGCTGTGATTAGACCACATTCAAGATTTCCTGTGCTGAGATGCTGCAGGAAATGGACACCAAAAAAAAAGTAAATACATGAATTTGAAAAAAAAAAAAATCATAAAATAAATATACTATAACGTGCATAACTATACATAATTTAACTATCACTTTTAAATTAAAACACAAAACAGATTATAAAAAAAGCATAATAAGTTTTTAGTTTTGTAATTATAAGACAAACATTTTAATAATATAATATAATAAAATGATAATTCTGTAATTATAATTAAAAAATAAAATAAGTGCCTGTCACTTAAGAAAATAATTACTTTATTGTTGTTGTTTGTTATTGTTGCTGCTGTTGTTTTTAAAATAACCAAGAAAATGTCAAATGGGGAAAATAATAATCTAATCTTTAATTCTGGAAAAATTATTCAATTAAAATTTTTAAAAAATGGAGAAATAAATCAAAGGACCTCACTATTATCATCTGTATCATATTACATTGTATTATAGATAGCTATTAATACTTAAGATTTTATATTAGTGGCATAATAATGTTTGTAAATAGGTTTAGGCATGAATATATTGAATTATGTGTGTATTAGTGTGTTCACTTTGCTATGAAAATATTGTACAGGTTTATATAGGTGTGTATGTGCACATATAGTATAGGTGTGTGTATATTAATAGACTATAGACTATATATCACCAAGTGTGACTATGAAAGTCTGTGTCTAATGTGTGGTGTGTGTGTGTGTGTGTGTGTGTGTGTGTGTGTGTGTGTGTGTGTGTGTGTGTGTGTGTGTGTGTGTGTGTGTGTGTGTGTGTGTTGCTACTGCTATGACAGGCATCTGTCTCCTGTGCCCTGCAGCCTGGCTGGTTTTAATTAGGAGAAGCCAGAGAGCCCGAGGGCAGACAGAGGCTAGCTATAATCACACACACACACACACACACACACACACACACACACACACACACACACACACACACACACACACATGCACACACACATGCACACACAGGTTAGACTCCCCCTCATACACACACACACGCCTCCGTCTTACAGCCACCCACCAAAATTACCTTAGAAATGCACACAGGGATACATAGCAACACTCACACAAACACACACAGACACACACACACACACACACACACACACACACACACACACAGACGGGCACAAACACGTAATTACTCAACATAGTACGAGATAAAAGACAGAGCTACTGGGCTGAAAACAAGAGTTGATGTCTTCGGCTCCTCCCTAATCCAAAAATGTAGCAAGGCACTGAAATGGCCTTACAGCTGCATATTTTTAGATAGTGTACATCTGCATCTGTGTATGTGTGTGTGTGTGTGTGTGTGTGTGTGTGTGTGTGTGTGTGTGTTCGTATTTCTGCTTGTATTGCTTGCTTCACTGTACTTGAAGAACAAACGTCTTCGCAAGCAAAATATATCTATATATATTTTGAAAAAAATTCAGACAACAATGGAAATGTGATTATTTTCTAAACAAAATGTAAGAAAATTTCGAATCTACTTGAAATGTTTCGTAGGATCGGCTGGGTGTTATCGATTTGGTAGCAATTTACAGTATGTCACAGTAACTACCTAGTAGTTAATAGCTAAATACTTAGCGATTATAAGTCTGATACATGCAGCACTTCGGAGTTTAAAAGTGTTTACGTGGTCACTTTGCAGGTTTTGATAGATTAATATAATTTAATAGGATAAAACCTGGGGGCATGATGTCATGGCAAAATAATCAACGGCAGGGTGGTGTAATGAAGTTGTGAGTCACCATTACCACTCCTAAGATGGTTATTTTCCAGCAACAGCATGTCCCAAAGTGTTTTATTCCTCTTATATTACAGCAACTTGCCAACGATTACAATATTTGATTTACCAGTCCGTACAGGATTTCATTTTTTTTTTTTTGTGATTGTTGTGACTAAAAATGCTTGATTTGCGACCCAATTACGATCGCACGAAATAGTCTTTCACAGTGGGTGTTTGTTGGTAAATGAGACCTTTTAGCTGTACTCGTGTTCGACGCACGTGAATCGAAGAGGGCTTTGGCTGAATGCACGTTGTGATGACGTCACATGACACATCTTGGCCCAAATCTGCGGAAAATCTGCGGTAATTGTGAAAAATTGCAAGTTCCTCCGTATATTGCGGAGTTTGCTTGATTTTGCATTCATTTCTGCGATTTCGCAAAAACGCGAAATCCTGGAGGGATTAACAGATTAAGCATTTATAGATACATTTAATGTTGTGGAACGTCTGTGAAACAAGTTAGTTCGTGTTATCACTTATGGTGTAGCTGATATAAACAGTTGTTCCTTCTTCAGTCGTTCTTTCTTGAAGTGAATAAGACAAAAAAAAACACCTTTTCATGTTACTGAGAAACTGGGACGCACCAAATCCTCCGTCCTGAAGACTTTCCTATGACTGAAAACTTTGTTTCACTGATACTGAAGTCAATGTAGGATGCCACACATGCTGTAATACTTGTGTTTGTGTGTGTTTGTGTGTGGGGGGGGGATACCCACCCCTATGTAATAGTGTGAAAATATTAAGCTGTATGTTACATTTATACACCCCTGTGTAAAAATGTCTTGTCCAGACAAGAGGAGTGTGTGTGTGTGTGTGTGTGTGTGTGTGTGTGTGTGTGTGTGTGTGTGTGTGTGTGTATTGTCCTTGGACAAGTTTTTTCCCACCCAGCTAACCCTGGGAGTGGTGGGTGGGTTTGTCTGCGGTGGACAGAGATGACACAAGTTTTCCCACCCTCCACCGTCCTCCCTGTCCGACTTCCCGAGTTGCAGCCGGCGGTTTTTTGCATGTTTACTTCACATCTGCTGAAAGTTTTCTCTCCTCCTAGTATCACTGAGCTGAAGAGAAGTGAAAGACTTCATGGTAAAACTCTCTCGCTCTCATCCTCCATTCCTCTGTCTGTGTGTGTGTGTGTATGTGTATGTGTGTGTGTGTGATGACAGGAACTGAGTGTGATCACAAACAGGTACTGCAGAAGCCCAACGCTTACTCAGCCTGGACCTCCTGAGTGTGAACAGACTACACACACACACACACACACACACACACACACACACACACACACACATATGAAAATCACTCGTAACTCAGCCAGAAGATGTTTTTCTTATCTTATATCTGCTCTAAACTCTGACATTGTGAAATACTACATAGTGTAGTTAATATATATTTTTGAAATGTGCAGTCATTCCTTAGATTTATAGCCACATTATTTACTCTTAATTACCAGGTAATGTCCTTTAAAAAAAACAACAACAAAAAACAGAATTTTTTACTGGATACTTTACTGCTTCTTTACTTCGTGAACTATAATCACATAAAATGTTCAACATATTGCTCTTTAATTATTTTTTTTTTAAATGTAATGGTTGGTAAATTGCTATGGTATAAGAGGAATAAAACACTTCGGGATGTGCTGTTATCGGAAAATAATCAACTTAGAAGTGGTAAAAGTAACTCCGCTTGGCACCCTTGATTGTTTCCCTATAACAACACACCCCCAAAAAGTGATTTTATTATAAATATTATTAAAATGGAGTAAAAGATATAAAAGTTGGGTTTAGAGTTAGGGGCGGAGTTAGTGTTCGTACCTTTTCTTATGAGTTAATTTGGATAAAAATGGACATCCACATTGGCTTCAATCGGTCAAATCGGTCACTTGAATTTCTCATGAGATCATATTACATCTTATACATCTGCATGATACATTATTACTAGTTAATGTTTGTTTCAGTGTTGATCAATTATTAACTACACAGTAAATAACTTTTAACTAAATTACTTAACAACTCATTTAGAAAAAGCTAAAAAATTATGAAAGTGGACGAAATACAAACGTGTATCAAGCTGCTTGGCTTTATAATGAGGTGAGAAGAATGGTGACATCTTGTATCTAATATAAGAAGCTTTTTCTCAGAGCTCTGAGTCCACTAACTAATGAAGAGTTACCTGCTGAGACCTGGGTTTCTATGACAACTGACTGAGCCGTACAGTGTGTCTCAGTGTGTGTGTGTGTGTGTGTGTGTGTGTGTGTGTGTGTGTGTGTGTGTGTGTGTGTGTTTTTCAGTGAGTATTACTGTAATCTTGGTCTGTGTAACAAGCATTTAGCTGTGAGTGTTTACGAAAAAAAAGTAAAACTTGAACTTGAACAAAATGTCAAAACATTTCTGAGGTCTTGGCGGAGAAAGATTCTTCCCCACAGATACACATCTGTCCGTTCTTCTGGAGACAAGCAGACATTAACCGCAAGCAAAAAAGTTTGCGATGACTGACTTACATGTCTAAATCAATTAAAGATGAATCCTGCTTAAAAAAATCATCTCATATTGCACATTATGGACTGCGTTATGATGTTTTCAGATATAACATTATTAGCAGTAGTAGTAGTAGTAGTATTAGTAGTAGTATTCTTATTATATAACTAATAATTTTTTTTATCATTATGATTATACTTTTTTTGTGGTAATTTTTCTCACACACTTCTTTCATTAATTCAATTTCATTACATGAAGAAATCACAAATAATTCTACTGATTTTTTTCTAGGATTTGGACTTGCACTATAAATACTGTACAAATGAATAAATATAAAAATATATTTATTTTTAAAACTGTCAAACAATCTCATGTTACATGTGGAGAACTGCTTTCTTTCTTTCTTTCTTTCTTTCTTTCTTTCTTTCTTTCTTTTTATTTTGAATGCTTTCTGACACGTAGACACCAGCATCCTGGGTTGTTTTTATTTTTGCCGTCCTCATTTTTTCATTTTTTTGTAATTTTACACACACCTCATTTCAGTAAAATTAGGTGATTAGTCAATTCCACTACATGAATAATTATAACTGATATTTTGCTGCACTGATTTTGTCTAAGATTAGATTTCTGACTTGGGCTATAAACACTGTCTGATTTTTTTTTTTTTTTTAATGTTAAATAAACTTTAAAAACCTGTCAAACGATCTCATGTTGCACATAACATGTTGAATATTTTACTCAGATTTTTAATATGATTTATTTATTGTCTTTTTTTTAAATCCTGGACACTTTCTGACACACACACACACACACACACACACACACACACACACACACACATCCTGTTTTTCATACTCCCTTTTTCCTTATTAGTCAATTTCATCATCTATCTCACATCCAAATCTCGACAAGTAATCAAGCATGGTTCACAAACTGCTAACTACTCTGACTGCTGATGTAATTTAGGAAATCCTGTCCAGGTCTGGAGCCCTTTAAAGCACAGAGTGATGAGTTAAACACACATCAGTGTTTCGATCTGAGAAGGTACGCGGTGAACTTTAACAACTCGACAAAATATGACTGAAGACAGTAGATGAAAAGATATAATAGAAAGCTGTGTAAGGCCTTCAACAACAAGGTCACATTTCACTGAGTTCACTCTGTTGCATATTATGAAGAAAACTTCTCACTAAGGCGCATGCTAAGCCATGACACTGGTCTTACTTGGTCTCACTGTCAACTTGTTCACCTGCCCAATTATATCACTTTCACTTTTAAAATATAAATATTTATATTTCTGATTATTAAATTATGGTAATATAGGAATATTCAATGTTAAATGTGTTAACGATGTTTGCAGGTATAAAATAATAACAGTTATCATTTTTAAATTTAATTGCTATTACATATATTTTTTACTTTATATTTTTATTTATCGCAATAATTATCAAGGTGATTTTTAAAAATTATTTAATGCATATAGCTCAGGTTTATTTATCTGTTTGTTTGTTACTGTTTGCTTTTTTGTTTACTTATGACTCGATGATGGTAAAGAACACCATTTGCTGTTTATATCTTAACAATGATTTCTTAGTTTTTACAGAAATTAATCTGCTTAAAATGATACCCAACACTCTGTATGTCTTACAGACAGTTGTTCATTTCGTGAGGTAAATCTTTTTTTCTTAAGCTTAATAATGTCAACTTAATTTAACTAACTGCAGTTTAATAAAAACAGAAAACTCAGAAAATAAATACAATGCTGTTTTTATCAGTGTAATTGGTTTGGAGTTCAGTGGGTGAAAAGTTTAAGGTCTAATGTTTACAGTAAGCAAATATCATATGATATATTTGCCTAATCGTGTCCCTTACATCTTGGGGAAAGCAAAAAAAAAAAAAAAAGACAAAATGTTCACAAAGTGTCTGTGTAAATTATTTTTGATTCTTTAAGTCTGAATTTGAGGACTGACATTCACAATATTTCCATCTCAAAAATACATTTGTAAAAAAAAAAAAAAAAATTTAATTTTTTTAAAAAATGAGCCACAGGAAGCTCTATCTGTCACTCACGAGAGATGTGAAAGATGTAACGTGAGCGTCAGTGCAGTGTGAACATTCGTGTCGCGGTGTGTGCTCACGTCTCCGTCCACACGTGAACGCTCGCATGCAAAGATCAATAACTCTTCATTCATTCAACTGTCCAACTCCATTCCTCCCTCTCGTTCTTTTTTTTCTGTCTCTTTTATCTCTCAAAGCATTAAAACAATGTTTTCTGTTCTGACAAGTTCTTACTCAGATCTTCTGTGTGACTCGGGTAATTACTTTCCACTGGCTTCGAGCTATTTAAAGCTCTGGTGCATGATTGACACCGCAGTATGACTTTATTATTCCTGTTTTTAAAGCACGACTGAGAATGTGGCTTTCGTTTGCATCCAGGTGAGCATGAAAAAAAAAAAGGATTGCGTAAATACGTGATTCAGGCCTACAATCACGATAAAACCTTTTTTTTCGCTTTTAAAATTGTTGTTTTTGCACAGAGTTAGACTTCATTTTCAGTCTAATTCAGTCTATTTCAGTCTTTCATTTCGAGACCAGGGCGGTGGTGCAGCGGCTTGCGTTGCTGCTTCACAGCTCCAGGGTCCCCAGTTCGATCCTGACCTCAAGTTACTTCCTGTATGGAGTTTCGCATGTTCTTCCATATGGGCTTTCTCTGGGTTCTCCGGTTTCCTCCCACCTCCTAAAATCATGCTGGTAGTTGAACTGGCAGCACTAAATTGCCCGTGTGTGTCGTGTCCTGCCATCCTATCCAGGATGCATTCCCATTTCACGCTCAGCGTTCCCAGGATAGTCTCCAGATCCACAGCGACCCTGATCCTTCAACGCTTACCGAAGATGAGTGAATGAACGTCAAAGGAGATACAAACTTTTGAGCTTGCTAACAAAGATGTTTGGCTAACCTGAAGTGCCATATTTATATTCCGGTGCTATAAATATAAATATTTATACCACTGTTGAAATCTCAATTCTGATTGGTCAGAAGGTGTCGAGTGATTTTCTGTAGCAGCAGCTCTGATAGCAGTTCCGACTGTAATACAAATCACAGGTTTATACAGTATTAATGCGCTCATTCGATTACATTACCGTTTCTATGGTAACGGCTTACACAAAGACTTGTATGCTAGACGCTGCACCAAAACAGATGTTAGTATTGAAAGAAAAACTCGCTGATATGCTGAGATTTTGTGCAAGGAGAAGTTCGGTAAGGAGTCTCCAGTGTCAGCGCTTTGTAACAGTAAGTTTTCCGTCACGGGAAAGTCTAAGTCTGCACTAGTCCTTTTCTTCGTGAGAGAAATGCTGGTGAGGGCCGCGATCTTGTTTCGTGGCTGCTCCATAACATTAAATGTAGCACTAAATGCATAAAAAGTTTTTCATTAATAACTTTTAAAAAGTAACGGTTGCTAAATTGCTGTGGTATGAGGAATAAAACATTTCAGAGTCGGGCTGCATCACACCACCTTGTCTTTGATTATTTTTCCTATAACGGCATGCCTTATATAGTGTATGGTGATTCCCTCGGGAGCAGGAACGTTCACTCCCTCTGCTCCGACTCGAACAGCTCCATGTGCTGCACATGCACAAATAGTGTTGGCACTTCAGACTCGTTCATTTTCCTCTCTCTCTCTCTCGCTCTCTCTCTCTCTCCTGAACCTCCCAGTGCTGTAGTCGGTTCCTCGGTCAGTCGCTGCAAATCTGCTGTAAGGAAACTAAAAATTCATTTAGGCCGACCCCAAATCAGAGGGTGTCTGCACCACGGCCTTATTACACACCGGGCCTAACTTGTGTTGTGGAGGTGGATGGGGTATTATTATCTCTGTGCTACCCACCCAGCTATAAAAACGACTGGTGCTGCATCTCTACATCACACACTGCCCCTGCACTAGTCCTCTCTCCCTCCCTCTCTCCCTCTCTCGCTCGCTCCCTCTCTCCCTCTCTCCACTGTACAGTGGGGTCCACCTCTTCTCTTCTCTTCTCTTGTGTTCTCTTCTCTTCTCTCTCGCACTTATCCACTTGCTCTCGATACCACGCACGCGTGAGTGAGTGAGTGTGTGTGCGTTTGTGTGAGTGAGTGTGTGTATGAGTGTGTGAGTGTGCGTGTATGTGCGCGCGCGCAAGAGAGAGAGAGTGAGGGAGAGAGAGCCGTTGTTTCTGCCACTGTTGGATGTTTTTTTCTTGTGAATGGAGGGAAGATGAGCAGATGAGTGAGAATGGACAGGGAGCGCGGCGTAAAAGACAGGAGATGAGACAGACACAGAGAGAGAGAAAGAGACAGAGAGACGAACATCACTCCGTAGTCTCAGGATAAGTCACACACATTCCAGTGGAGGCTCAGGGTGAGTGTGTGTGTTTTGTTCCTTTTTTTTTTTTTGTTTGTTTGTTTTGTTTTGAACTTCACGTGTCCTGTTTTGTGTTCCTGTCTTTGAATGTATCTCTTGAAAAAGTCATCTGTGTTTCTTTTCTTTCTAACACCTGTATTTCCTTTGAGCGTGTGTGTACGAATCAGGTGTAGCCCGGAACAGTGACAATAGAGCAGCCGTGTCACAGCATCGGTGCGACACGGTAATTTGATGACTCGTAATTATTTGGGTTGCAACCTGCCGTCTGCAAAAAAAAAAAAAAAAAAAAAAAGAACGAAAGGAAAAAAAAGAAAAAAAAGTGTGAAGCCGTGCAAAGGGTCAAACATGTGATGGATCCAGTTCGCTGATTCAAGCTTGACACTAATGTGTCAGAGGTGCTTTCCCTTAACCACGTCCTACTTCTTAAGACTACTGATATTCTGGAAGAAAAAAAAAGGACTCATCAAATTGTCACACACACACACACACACACACACACACACACACACACTCACACACACACACACACACACACACACACTCACACAGTAAAATGCTTGCACATCAAGAACAAGGCTTGGAACTGAAATGAGGCCTGGTGCTGTAACTGTGCTGCGCTATTTTGTCGTCAAGCTGAACTGACAACTTTAGGAGACAAACTGGTCGAATGAGAAGGGCAGAGGGCAGGACTGAGTGTGCTTCACTGAGGAGACGGATAACAGGTGTAAATTATTGTTTGTGGGACAGCGCGTCACGCCTTTGATGATGGTGTTTGTGCACTTCTGCTCTGTGTACTTACACAGCATGAGGATTAGAGCAGACATGACCCAGCATCAGGGTGTATTAGTATCTGTGTGTTTTATAACCACGTCTGTTATAACGAAGGTGTGTTCATGCCACTTATTAGATCAGGACAGTGTTGGGGGCGTTTTAACTGATAAAAAAAAAAAAACGAAGTTGGAAGTTAAATATGATTAAGATAATGTAATTACCTTAATGACAACCATTATTAAACCCCTTAAACTTGCACTTTCATAACTACACACCTTCTTTTATTAGTTTCGATGTAGTTACTGGATAATTCAGAGTAATTACTGAATAATATGCTGATATATACTTACAGTTATATACTTTTATATATTCATTTAGTAATTAATAATGACTACGTATCCATAGTGATTTATTATAAAGTTTTGGGCACCCTATTTTTTTAGTACAAACTTTGTTATAGATTTTTTATTGTATGACTTCTACATTATCAAGTCAGTACAAAAAACATTTTAGATTCCCAAACATTAGTTTTCTAGCACAAAATTAAATGTTACATTAAATGTCATTAAAGAAAGCAGCATATTACGTAAGAGACACTTTTCAGACAAAAAACACAATGAAGGCTGCTGGGTTTTGCTGCAAAAATAAGAAGCGAGTGCGAAAGTCAAAGTCTCCAGAAGAACTGTGTCTGGTTCTGCAAGATGCTCAATAAAACTTACCAGCTCATTTCCTTATAAAACTGCACTAATTGTAACGGAGACGAAAAACTATTCTTATTTTTATTTTTTTGTCACACCAAATATTGACTTTGTTTCATTTACTACTGTTTACTGCTCTTTACTGTATTTTTTTAAATGTAGAAATGTTTAATTTCATTATTTTGAAGGCATCTTTGCTCTACAGCATTTCTTTGCATGTGCCTAAGATTTTTGCACAGTACTGTATATAAATCTAAGTGGGGTCTTCAGAAATAATTCTGACTTCCACAGAAAGATTCTTACATGTCATGGAGCCAGAAAGGAGGGTCTCTTTAAAATCTTTACATTTCTAATTATAACTTA
Organism: Cranoglanis bouderius; assembly: GCA_023630585.1. Classification (NCBI taxonomy): domain Eukaryota; kingdom Metazoa; phylum Chordata; class Actinopteri; order Siluriformes; family Cranoglanididae; genus Cranoglanis; species Cranoglanis bouderius. Next base: position 7,927,709 of record CM042541.1, read on the forward strand.
TTGTTATTGGTCAGTAATTAGGTCAAAACCTTAGGGTTACATCTTTGTGGCGTGATCTATATTGTATTTTTACAATCCGTAGTAAAGAATTCATAATTACGAGTGAAAAACTTGAGCACTTGAAGGCAGCATCGTTACAGAAATCACAGTGTTTGGCTTTGTACTTCATTACTGGCTGTTAGAAAGTGTCAAACAGGCAATGGGCCTCACCATAAACAGGCCAAAATAGAAAGACGAAACCTAAAAATCCGAATCCCACACTTTATTGTGCCCACGTTACATCCGAGCGAGTCAAACTGTGTGAAATTATCACCAGGCAAATAAACACTGTAAAACTACAAAAACACTGAGTGTATACAAGATCTTAACCCTTATAACCAATTCAGAAAATCATCACGACCCCAATTTGTAGTGAGAGACACACCACTGAGAATATGACCAATACATTTTCCCAAAGTTCGTAGCTAGAGTTTCCCAAATGAGGCCAGTTTAAATTCATCTGCTGATCCTGAACCGTGACGGAGGCGCTCATTACTTGTGTCACACCTGTCATTACCACAGCGCTTCCGTCTCCTCTGGCTGAGAGACACATCACCGAAAATCCAAATTCAGAACCATCTGTTCAATTATTGCAGGGCCATTGCTAAGACGCGACGAGCACCGGTGTGTGTAAACAGGTTAAATAAGTGGCTGTGCTAACGGCTAACAGCCTGAACCTACAGGTCGCCCTCCAGCTCAGCCTTTGGAAAGGCCCTCAAATGATCTCCCTTAGGACCCACTAACCCAGCACTGGATTGAGCCAATTTACCACCACCTATTCCTCACGTACAGCTCCTTCTTAACCTCTCTCTCCCTCTCTCTCTCTCTCTCTCTCTCTCTCTCTCTCTCTCTCTCTCTGTCTATCTTCCATGTCTGTCTGTAACACTGTCTCTTTCCTGCTCTTCTCTGTTGACACCTCTGTGTCCCCGGCACCATGAGACATGATGAAATATGTCTGAGAGATGTGAACTGTTTTAACTTTTCTCAAACTTTATTCCTAGCTGATGAACGACATTTCACCTCATATCTATTACAGAATGTGTATATGTATGTATGTATATATATATATATATAATAATTCAATAGAACAAAAATAGAGGAACAATAAGTGTTTATTGAGTGACTCAAACCTCAAACAACAAAGTGTTTGCCACTCTGTGGAGCTTTGTCCTCAATAAGTAAAGCAGTAACGGAGAGTGTGTGTTATTTTAAAGATCAAAGTTACTTTTGTTTTTACTCAATTAAGTGACATTTAGGTTTCTGAGGTAAACGCTAAAGCTTGGTGTTTTATCATTCCAGAATTAGAACTAGTGCTTTTCATATCTTATAAAATCTAACTGTAGAATCAAAACCAAAACCTCAAAAAAGAAAATGTATTTAAACTGAACTTAAAGTGAAACTAAATGAGGCATAAAGATTAAAAGCTCACACATTCACATACATACTCGTACATATACATACAAGCACCAGTAACCTCATCATGTAGCAATGAATCAAAGAAAATGACTGTGTGGTTTGTAAGTATGACATTGATATACCGTATATGTAAGGAATAAAACATGCTGGGGGTGTGCTGTTATAAGAAAATAATCCATGATGTAGCAGTGTGATGCAGCATGTTTTATTCGTCTTAGAACACGGCAATTTGCCAAAGATTACAATTTTTAAGTTAGTAATGAATGAACAAGAAATGTTGGCCGTTCACTCACCCACTCCTTACTTAATATAAGACATTTTTATAAGATTGGGTCTGTCATGTTGCAGAGAGATCCTCTGTCCTGAAGACTTAAGAAAACTTATTGACCATTTCAACACACTGGCACTGGAGAATCCTTCAATAAACGTTAAATAAACATCTTGTTACGGAAATCTTCACCATTTCAATGATTATACATTTTCCTTAACTAAATAACAGCATGTTTATTATTGTTCTTAGGTTATATAAAGCGTTTGCCAGGCAAGTTCCTTTTCTACCATTGTTAAGTCTAATCAGATTCTGTGCATTATCGTATTTATTATTACTAGTTTTTTGTTTTGTTTTGTTTTTTTAATTTATTGAAAATCTACTGCAGCATCCGTGATAACAAATCGACTTCATTGTAAATGAAAGCTTTTAAGAAACTCATCCAAATCTCTTCATGGCACAGGCAGAAATATCTTTTCTGAGAGATTGTTCAGGTCTGAAGAGTTAAAGAAGTTAGTCAGTGGCAGTGCTGTGGGTGTGTGTGTGGTATGTGTGTGTATGTGTACTTGTGAGTAGCCATGTAGGACGTTACAGTGGGAAAGCAGTGCCCTCCTTCCCGCTCTGAGCATGTGTCACATCCTGCTCCTATCCCCCACACACACACACACACATACACACATACACACACACACACACACACACACACACACTATAATTATGGGAGTGTATCTGTGAGGACAGGGGAGGGGAAGAGCACAGAGTTAGGCAGTTAGGCAGCTACAGAAGTTGCACGTGTTCCCAGAGTGGGTGGGATCGACTGTTGTTTTTAGCTCTAAATGCCTGTTTGACTTGGCTGGATTTTCCAGGGAGGAGCACCGTCATTTTTCTTTTCTTCTTCTTCTTCTTCTTCTTCTTCTTTTTTTTTTTTTTTTTTTTTTGTACGTAACCTGTCAGGGAACTTCTGGGGACATCGGATCCCCCCCCTTCGTTCTCCTTCTGTGTTGCACTGTCATGTTTAAACAAAACAAGTGCACTTTTAATACATCTCTAAAATGCCAAGTGCACATGAAGATTGACATAAATGTTCTTCTCTGAAGGAACGTCCTGTTGCCCCACCTCTAGACAGCCTTGCCTACCTCTAGACAGCCTCGTTAAAAAAAAGTTCAATAAATACCCAGATCTTTTCTTAATTACTGTATATACCTAATAATGCCATATGACGAGTGGTTCTCTAACTGGGGTTCTCTGTGGAGCTCCAGGGTTCTGTGAAGCTTAGCCACGGGGTCTGTTTTTTTTGTATTTTTTTTATTACAGTGGTGGACATCACAACCCACTATCATAAAAAGTTATTATATTTATTATTGAGTTCTTATAGTTATTTGCTGATTTGCCTGGTCACTTGAATTGAATTGGTTTAATCCAACTATCAATACCTCAAAAACAAGTCAGCCTATAAATATTATTTATGCCTATGTATAAAGATGATTTATAGATTTAAATAATCAGTTATGTGAATGTAAAGCTCACAAATAACTTTCTCTCTGGCTCAAATAAACAGCCAGAGGAATATTCTACACATTTAAATAATAAGCCTAATATTTGAATAGTTGGATTAGGTTCATAAAATAAATCTAAAATAAAATTTATTTTGCAGTTAAAGGTGTCGCCGGTTGCAATAAGTTTGAGAACACTTGGCACAGAATATGGACTGAGACATATACTGTTCTTTGTTTCATTGCCATGCAGCGTTTCTTCCCTCTCTGTAAATGGCATCCCCGCCCCCTCTCAGACCCGCTCATCATGTTCAGTATGCACTTCTCCTCATTTAAAGACATGTTGTTTCTTCTTTATTAGACTATATGTCTAATAAACTGGTAATTATAGCAACTGTCTCCTAGCAACTGTGCAAGAAATGTTCAATACTTGATTGGTAAGAGCTCAGATGTGATCGTGAACAAATAGATTCAAAAAGAAAGAGGTTGGCCTGTGGATGCCAGCAAAAAAAAAAAAACTGCTCATTTACTTGCCAGTCAACAAGGCTGGTTTGGATTTGGGAATCTCAAAGCATCCATCTAAATGTCTGCACTGACCGCGCGGAGTACACGCACTGAGATTATGCTCTATTCATAGCTGTGAATGAAGGGCGATGGTGCCAAACGTCTCTGTGTAAAAGGCAGCGTAAACATTTTAGGGAATCCACAGGTACAATTCAGCTGCCGTTCACCCGTGTGCTGAAACCAGCTGAACATATGACTCCTCGTAGTGACTCTTGATGTGATCTGTATGGAACATTTGGATTAGAGCATAATTTCTGAAATTCGAATAAATAGTAAACACGAGCAATTTACAGGTATTAAAAAAGAATCTAAAGAATATTAAAACAGTTGCGGGGGAGGTGCTGGATGTAAAAACCATCTTGCCCTCCAAACTTCTTTCCTTTAGTCTAGAAACTAGAGTCTGACCCCCTTTGCCTTCCTGTGTTTTGTTTCCAAATGTCACATAGACAGTGTATGTGTGTGTGTGTGTGTGTGTGTGTGTGTAAGAGAGAGAGAGAGAGACACAGAGAGAGAGCGAGAGAGAGAGAGAGAGAGAGAGAGAGAGAGAGAAAAAAAAACTTTGGTATATCTTGCTTTATCAGGCTTCAGACATCATGAAAACCCAAAAGCAGAAGATAAGAAAGAGAGGGCTGTAGCGAGCTAAAAGGGGTGGGGAGGCTGCCAAGTCTTGCTTGATGGATTCATTATACATCTCAAAAAATGTCATTCAAGCATCCTCTAAAGGAGCTACTCAGTCATTTTCTGTCACGCACATATACTTCGGCTGGTGTCTATGCAGATGTAACATTCTCTTCCCTTTTTCTACTTTCTTTCCTTCTTCCTTTTTTTCTGCAGATTCCTATAAGACTATGGCACACAGTGAGGAGGACCTCATTGGGATCCCCTTCCCGAATCACAGCAGCGATGTCCTGTGCAGTCTGAATGAACAGCGGCGTGCTGGCTTCCTCTGTGATGTGGTCCTGGTCGTGAAGGACCAGGAGTACCGCACACACCGCTCTGTGCTGGCTGCATGCAGTCAGTACTTCAAAAAACTCTTCACCGTAGCCACAGGCGATGGCGACCCCAGCCATCATGGTGTTTACGAGCTGGACTTTGTAGCACCCGAGTCGCTAACAGCCATTTTGGAGTTTGCATACACATCGACGCTGACAGTGACATCCTCCAATGTGAAGGAGATCCTGGGTGCGGCACGGCTTTTGGAGATCCCGTGTATTATTAACGTATGTTTGGAGATCATGGACACCGGAGGAGGGGGAGGTACTGGTGGTGGAGAAGGAGATGAAGAGGAGGATGAAGAAGATGAGGAAGAGGAGGAAGATGACGAAGAAGAGGAAATGGCAGAAGCGGTAGAGGACGATTTAAAAGATGGTGAGGTTGAGGAACGTGACGAGGACAATGTCAGTGAAAGATCTCTTCAAGCAGATGCTTCTGAAAACCAGGAAAACCGAATCACTGGCAGAGAGCGAGGAGCAGACAGTCCCGCATGCAGCTCACAACAGAAGGTACACTCAGAAAGAGACTTGCCAAACTCTCAGAGATGCCAATCACGTACCCCAGAAAAACCCAGAGAGCAAGAAGGACTGGAAGGCAGAGCGCTGAAAGACTTTTCCATTGAGTCCCTGCTGCAGGAAGGGCTGTACCCAAAGATGCCAGGACTGGAGAGAGGGTCAGGCTTCACCACGCTTCTTCCTGGATTCTATCCTCCAATTTGGGCTACAGAGTTTCCAGGCTTCCCACAACTCCTGGATCGCCAATGCCCACCTCACCCTTACCCAACAGCTTCATTGGACAACGGGCCCTTGGATCTCGCCATCAAGAAAGAAGTCATAAAAGAGGAACTAAAAGATGAGCTCCCCAGTGCTCTGCTCCACAGAGAATTCCTCAAAGACTTTGTGAGCCCAAGTGTTGGTGCAGCTCCTGAACCCCCCCTGGGCCAGATTAAGGACGAAGCAGACCTGCGAAACTACTTGAGTTTCCTCTCAGCATCCCACTTGGGGTCGCTGTTTCCACCATGGCAGCTAGAGGAAGAGCGGAAGCTGAAGCCCAAAGCGTCGCAGCAGTGTCCCATCTGCAACAAGGTCATCCAGGGTGCAGGCAAACTACCTCGGCACATGAGGACGCACACAGGCGAGAAGCCCTACATGTGTACCATCTGCGAGGTCCGCTTCACAAGGTAAGACAGAGACTGGGCATAGCATACATTAAGTCCAACCCAGATAGAACCCAGGTGGGCGCACTTTAGAGCCGGTGTGCCAAAGGCCTCCTCGAGGGGGGTGCTGAGAGCAAGTCTTGAGAACACACACTTGGCAGGGGGGTGAGATCCACACTGTTTAGGTGTGAAAGTTGAGGTGCTGGTCATACCTGCTGACCTGAGACCATATTAGCCTTTTAAATCATGATGAACAGAAGGTTATCACTTGGCTAATGAAACAATCCACCTGCCAAATCAGCACAACTGGAAGACTGGAAGATTTCATATCCTCAGCTTAAGTCTTTCAAGGTGTTTTTCTGGACAACGATTAAACATGTTTACTAGTTATACATCAAAGATTTCAAAAGCCCTTTGAAGGTCACACAGTCATAAAACATAACAACATTGAAGTGGCATGAATAATAGGAAAGTTGGGGAGTTGTCTAGGCCAGACCAAATCAGTCACACAAAGAGAAGTTGCAAAAGCATCAAGTGCCTGTCATACAGCATCACCCCAGTCATGCAAATGCATTTGTGAAACAGTTTGTGCAATTTTGTGGTCAGCCTCCGTCAGAGCTTCACAGTGGTTTCCATACTGTAATAAAATACAACCTAGATTTCGCTTCTTAACTAGCACACACTGTACAACTGAACAGAAAGCTAGAAGAGAAAAGTTTCGACCAAAAAGCACTTAAGAGAACAGAATATAACAGAATATAAGAGAACAGGTATGTTGATATGACTTTAGTGTACCACAAGAAGACAAAAGACAAATCCTAAAAACCTACTGACGTCTATCCTTTTTTCACCTATGTAGGGCAAGTTTCACTCACATAATTTTTAAGCATATGAACCGACAACTATGAAAGTGTGCGTGTGTATGGGTAGTTGCTTTTGGCTTTAATAGTTCTTGAGGTTTAATGGGGATTTTGTTGGGCATGAAAACTGCATAAAGCTGCATGATCTTTAAATGTCGAAAGATAACCCTAAAGCCCACCCCCTCTATTTTATCTCTCAGGCAAGACAAGCTAAAGATCCACATGCGCAAACACACAGGAGAGCGACCCTATATGTGCCTGCACTGCAACTCCAAATTTGTGCACAACTATGACCTGAAGAACCATCTGCGAATCCATACAGGCGTGCGGCCCTACCAGTGTGAGCACTGCTACAAAAGCTTCACCCGCTCTGACCACCTGCACCGGCACATCAAGCGTCAGAGCTGCCGCGTGTCACGCCCACGCCGGGGACGCAAACCCTCCTCCTCCTGGCGCTCCTCGACCAGCTTCTTCTACCCTCCAGATGCCCACCCAGTACAAGGAGACCAAACATTGCATTTGCCATCCCTTGGAGCACCGGTGCCAAGTCAACTGCCTGAAAGACGGCAGAATTTAGACGGTGGCAGCAGCAGAGAGAATCTGACCAACAGGAAGTTCATCTCAGAGGATGTGAACAGGAAGAGGGGGGTGTTTGCTTTTGCCCTGGCAAGGGAGGACGTTCTACCACACCCAACCTTTTACCCCCCGACCCCTGATCCCTGGACCATGAGACTGGAGCGAGCGCCACCCGTTCCTGAAGCCGCAAACTGACCGCTCAGAATTATTCGTTCATGCACAACTCTTTGGTTATTTTTCCTTAATGTGACTGAGAAGAATAGACAAGCTCAAGTCTGAGACTTTCCCTGCAATGGCTGTGCACTCGAGCAGAAAATGCTTTTCAGAATTTCTGAGTTTTTGCAAATCATATTGGCAAATTGCTGATTTTAACCGATGTCTTTTTTGTTGTTTAATCAGCTTTCTAATGTGATGCCAGGGATTTTAAACGGATCAAAATAATTGTTAATATCTTGGATATGTATTTGTATTTATGATTCTTCTGGTTGTTTTATGCTTCTGTATTTGCTAACAAGGGTAAATTAAAGTGGGACTAAAACCTACCCACAGACTGTTAAGTGCAATTCATTTTTTTTTCCGTTCCAAAGTTTCACAGGTAAGTCAGGTATCTAAAGGGAAAAATAACTTCCATAACCTCTGTCAGAAATAAGCTACAGGCTTATCAGTGCATCTGGAAAGTAACTGTCATCTACTCTAGCTAGGATTACATATACCACTATGCAAAGATTACGTGAATACATGTTTAGTTGTTAGAAATTTTTATCACAAATTAATGCCAAAAAGACACAAAACAAACAGGAAAAAGTCAAGGTTTTCATGACAAAACAGATTCACAGCATTACAGTAAGCAATATGATGGATAATTGCATTTTACATGTTAAAAATGTCTAGATTCATTTTTATCATGACAACCAGTGCAAAAAAAAAAAAACAAATCATACGCTTTTCATTTGGACTCAACATATCTAGTTTACCCTTGATTAGTGTCCAACGCTTCGTATGCACTATTGTACATATTTTATATTATGTTTTATATAATCTTATGGTGAAGTTGCTAACTGTTGTAAAGTATTTAGACTTTTGAACATTGAAAACACCCAAAGATGTGTTGTATGAGAACAAACTTGAAAGTCTTTTTAAAATCACATTTTAAAATCACTTTAAACCTCTTAAATGGCTTAACTAAAGTTGTTTAGTCTTTTTCTTCTTTTTTTCTAGCTATAAGTTGCTGGTTTGAAAGTGTCTTGCAGGTGCTTGTCATGTACAGAAATTCAAACAGGGGCTGTGTCCATCATTTTGATATTATTGTTCCTCTTTTTAGCTAAATGACTATTGTACGTCAGCTGTGTTTTGAATTGCTATGGAGAAAATATTTTCAAGCTATTTATGCATATTTAAATAGGCCTTGGCTATATTTTGCTAAGATGTTTTTATAAATACACTAAAATGTCCGTGTCCTTGTTTGTCTGTAAAAAAAAAAAAATGGCGTTTTTCTTTTTTAAACAACAGAAAGTGTGCTTATGTGATGTTTACATCATTAATGATCTCAATTTAATACATTTGAAGTGGAAAGAAGTCACTTAGAAAAAAAAAAAAAACCTTTCATTTTCTCACTTCCTCTGTGAAAGTACAGCAAAGTAAAGTCAACTTTCATAACCTTTATGAGCAAAACAGTAACCTTTTTCATCTAAATCTGAGTTTGTGCGCTGTGAAAATGCCCTGATGTATAAATCTGAACAATAATGAACCTATAAAACGGTTCTCTGTATTTGACAATGCGTTGGTATACAGTATATAATTAAGTAATAATACTTGCAGCTAAATCTCTAGAGGGTAAATACGTAAATCTCTAGAACACTGAGGTGACGAGTGATGGAAATATACTTGCACTATATGTTTATGAAAGAACTAACCATAAACATTTTTTAAGAAGTAAAAAAAAAAAAAAAAAAAAAAAAAAGTCACAATATTTGAGAGATGCACTTTACTTTATACGAGAATGCTCTCCATCAGAGTTACCAGAATAAATGTGTGTTTTATTTGTTCATTTAAATTCCATCCCTGGAGCAAATTGATGAATGAATTCATTAAAGATGTGGAACAATGAATAAAAACTTCTTCTTTTTTTTTCAAAATTTCCTTTTGCCTTTGATTCTTTTGCCACACAATTTTACATACTCTTTGATTGTATATGGTTTAAAACTATACTAATGAAATTATATATAAGTTTTTTTGCCTTGTATATGAGTAAAAAAAAAAAAAAAAAAAAAAAAGACAACGAGGATGATTTTGTGTCAGGTGTATCTGTGTCCGGAGTGTGTGTCAGTCCTTCCTGGCCTTTGTAGGCGTCCTTTGAGTGCATCACTTTCACACCAAATATGAATCACCAGCATCAGGGCAGAAAACACACACCATCAAACAACAGAAAAAGATCAAAAACTAACTGGTTTAAATATTTCCTTTGCTTTGAAAAAAAAAATAGAACAGAAGTGAGTTCTGAGTTGACAATCAGCTCTCGCTTTTTTTTTTTTTTTTTTTTTTTTACACCAATCATAGTATTTATATGGACATCTTCTCATCTTTGATCAGTCAGGGCTCAGTCATAAACCAGGCCACAAAAATAATTTTGCTGAATAGCAAAATAAAAAGACCTGCTTACATTCAGTGCAAATTCAGATGAGTTCAATTTGAAAGTAACGCAATCAAACTGAAAATACTTTTCACGATTTTACTATTCCGTAGCGGGATTTTTTTTATGGAGTTCCCTATACAGGCTAATCTCAGAAATGACAGCTTGATCCTGGCACACTCAGTGACACTTCATATTTCAAACGAAGCACATTGAGTGTACTTTGTCTGCTAGACGTATTCACACACATACTTGATAAATGAATTTGAGAGCTGCCACCCTTATTGAGATCTTAAAATGTTAAATACGCTGAGTACATTGTGCAAGTTAGACCCATAATCACATTTGTGCTGACAGAAAAAGGGTGGAAATAGCAACAGCAAATGAAATGATAGAATGATTGGGAAGGATTCACTTACAGCAGTGGTTCTCAAAGATGGGTCCAGGTAGCCATCAGGCATCCATGAAGAATATCCATGGAGCCTGTGATTTTTTAAAATTTAGTTACACTTGAATTGAACGGGTTTAGTCTACAACTCAATAACTTAAAAACTAAGAGTTGCCTATAAATAATGTAAGCTGTGACCTAAAGTGTTCTGTCTGTCAGGAATTAAAAAGCTCTATGACTCTGATAAACAGACAAAATATTATTGTACACTTTTACATAATGTTCATGAAGTAAATCTGCATTGAGGCAGCGTGTGGAATTTCCCTGCATTCCATACGTACGATAGATGCATTCAAGAACTGACACCTTATTGAGCCACCAGATGTTAAAATGTTAAATATGTTGATTATAATGAGTAATAGTCAAATTTAAATAGGCTAACATGGGTGGAAATGGCAATTACAAGTGATAGACATTAGGAAGGATTCCTTTGCAGCAGCCACACAACACACACATGCTCGACTGCTGCCTCCTAGTGGACAATAAAGCAAAGTGCATTCGCTTATCCCATTGACCCAGTCCATTTCTTTACATTAAAATACAGTAATACAGTTGTACATATTCGATACTTAATAAAACTGATCCTTTCTTATTAGCAAGATAAACAATATTTGTTGAACTGGACACCCAAAAACCTTTCACGTGCCAAAGGAATTTCAAGTTATGTTCATTTTAGTGTTGTTCAGCACTTAGCAAAAGGCCATTTTGATCTTATCTCACCAAAAAAAAAGAAGAAAAAAAAAAACAGCCCAAAAATTAATGGTGTCCATTTTAACACAGCAAACAGGCTAACACACGAAGTAGCATAAACTGAACCAGACATCTAGCGAACTGTGCATTTTTTCACATAATTACACTGGACTAATCCAATAGAGAAAACCCGGGGGTTACACAAAAGATTATAATTATTTAAAACAAAAGCTACATATGAATAAAATCATTAAATAATCATATATCACAAAACATTTGGTTATATGGTTCTTCATTTTGAAGAATCTTTTTTTTTCCCTCCCCAGGACTTTCCTCAAGACTACTTTTTAAATGCAACTCAAGACGCTAATCGGGACAGAACAGTCTTGTTAAAATACAAACATCTAACAACACTTTTTTATTTCAAAAACTGTTTAAAATATATTATACTAAATTAACTAGAGGAAAAAAACGGACTGTCTTTATAATAATACACAGTTCACTGAAATGCTCATGCTAATTTATCAAGTGGGGTAGATAAATAGAATATGGTGCCCATTCGTTTCCATTCATTATAAAGTAAATGATTACTTTTGTATAAAATATTAATTGAAAGATGTTCACTGTCTAAAGGACAGTTACTGCTACTGATATTTCTACCACAAGAGGACGCTCTTTTACCAGGAACATTTTCTTGCCTGTAAGAAAATAACTGACATACAGTATCTGAGAAAAGTGAGTACACCCCTCACATTTCTGTAAATATTTTATTATATCTTTTCATGGGACAACACTGACGAAATGACACTTTGCTACAATGTAAAGTAGTGAGTGTACAGCTTGTATAACAGTGTAAATTTGCTGTCCCCTCAAAATAACTCAACACACAGCCATTAATGTCTAAACCGCTGGCAACAAGAGTGAGTACACCCCTAAGTGAAAATGTCCAAATTGGGCCCAATTAGCCATTTTCCCTCCCCGGTGTCATGTGACTCGTTAGTGTTACAAGGTCTCAGGTGTGAATGGGGAGCAGGTGTGTTAAGTTTGGTGTTATCGCTCTCACACTCTCTCATACTGGTCACTGGAAGTTCAACATGGCACCTCATGGCAAAGAACTCTCTGAGGATCTGAAAAAAAGAATTGTTGCTCTACATAAAGATGGCCTAGGCTATAAGAAGATTGCCAACACCCTGAAACTGAGCTGCAGCACGGTGGCCAAGATCATACAGCGGTTTAACAGGACAGGTTCCACTCAGAACAGGCCTCGCCATGGTCGACCAAAGAAGTTGAGTGCACGTGCTCAGCATCATATCCAGAGGTTGGCTTTGCAGAATAGACGTATGAGTGCTGCCAGCATTGCTGCAGAGGTTGAAGGGGTGGGGGGTCAGCCTGTCAGTGCTCAGACCACACGCCGCACACTGCATCAAATTGGTCTTCATGGCTGTCGTCCCAGAAGGAAGCCTCTTCTAAAGATGATGCACAAGAAAGCCCACAAACAGTTTGCTGAAGACAAGCAGACTAAGGACATGGATTACTGGAACCATGTCCTGTGGTCTGATGAGACCAAGATAAACTTATTTGGTTCAGATGGTGTCAAGCATGTGTGGTGGAAACCAGGTGAGGAGTACAGTCAAGCATGGTGGTGGGAGTGTCATGGTCTGGGGCTGCCGGCACTGGGGAGTTACAGTTCATTGAGGGAACCATGAATGCCAACATGTACTGTCACATACTGAAGCAGAGCATGATCCCCTCCCTTCAGAAACTGGGCCACAGGGCAGTATTCCAACATGATAACGACCCCAAACACACCTCCAAGACGACCACTGCCTTGCTAAAGAAGCTGAGGGTAAAGGTGATGGACTGGCCAAGCATGTCTCCAGACCTAAACCCTATTGAGCATCTGTGGGGCATCCTCAAACGGAAGGTGGAGGAGCGCAAGGTCTCTAACATCCACCAGTTCTGTGATGTCGTCATGGAGGAGTGGAAGAGGACTCCAGTAGCAACCTGTGAAGCTCTGGTGAACTCCATGCCCAACAGGGTTAAGGCAGTGCTGCAGTGCTGGAAAATAATGGTGGCCACACAAAACATTGACACTTTGGGCCCAATTTGGACATTTTCACTTAGGGGTGTACTCACTTTTGTTGCCAGCGGTTTAGACATTAATGGCTGTGTGTTGAGTTATTTTGAGGGGACAGCAAATTTACACTGTTATACAAGCTGTACACTCACTACTTTACATTGTAGCAAAGTGTCATTTCTTCAGTGTTGTCCCATGAAAAGATATAATAAAATATTTAGAAAAATGTGAGGGGTTTACTCACTTTTGTGAGATACTGTATAATACACTAATCATAGTTTCTCAATACAGTCCACTCCAGCCAATCCACATTTCCATTGAGCTACCACTGGAACACTCCTGAGCTCAGGTGTACTGGGAGTTAAAGAATAAAATGTGGACTTGTTTTAAAATTTAAATTTTTTATTTCTGCATTTTTATGCATCCACAAACTGGCGTTGGGATTTCTGCTGAAGAAAAGTGAAGTAATATTATTAGACAATTCTTATTTGCATACAATATGAAATATTGCCGCCTCAGAACTCCAGGGTCCACAATTTGATCATAAGCACGGGTTACTAACTACGTTCTCCCTGTGTCCATGTGGGTTTGTACAGGTTCTCCGGTTTCCCCTTCACCTTCCAAAAACACGACCATAGGTGGACTAACCTTAGTTATGAATGTGTGTGCACGGTGCCCTGAGATAGACTGGTGACCCATCCAGGGTGAATTCCTGCCTCACACTCAGTGTTCCTGGGATAGGCTCCTGATCTCCTGCAACCCAGACCAGGATAAAGCAGGTACTCAAGATAAATGAATGATACATTCTACAATAACAAAAATGTCAAAATTCATGTCTTTCCTTTCAACCAACTTTTATGCCCTCACAGCAAACTTGGGCTCAGCTCCACCTTAAAGAGCTTTTTATAAAAGACCACTGTTGAGACGATGTCAAGCCGTAGACAATATAATTACACGTGGTTCGAAGGTTACCCATGAACGAGAGCAGATTGGATGGAGCAGCCAGCACATCTGCACAAGGAGGAGCTCTGGGTCCCTCAAACCCCCACACCGCCTCAAAGCTCTTTTTTGGTTGTTGTTCAGGGTTTTTTGTTTTGTTTTTATTTCAGTTATGTCAGACAACATCACATGGACTTTTAATTCAATCCAAAACATTCTACTGAGCTTGCAGATTTCATTACCCATATTTAAGACTACAGCATGCTGCTTTTACAAGTAATCAGAATCTCTATTCATGACAAGCACATCCTTATATAGTTGACATGTAGATTTAAATATTAAAAAAAAAAAACATTTTATATTCAATAAGTGGACTTGTAGACTCATCATCCTCATCATGTTGAATCTATTCTACTTCTTTTTCTTCAGGCAAGCCAAATATTTCAAGAACCGACTCAGCTGGATTTTTATAATACTCATCAAATTGTATGTTTTGGAGTTTCCTAGAATTTAAACTCGTCTTCTGTGTCTGTGGGGCCTCCAGTAATCTCCACCCTGTAAGAGACCACACAGTTTGGGCTCCACCACTGATCTCCCAGTCTCCAGCTATGGAGGGAACTTCTCCACTATCCTCCCTGCCAACAATGATGGCTAAGACCTCCAGCTTTGAATGCCATGTCTAATTTGTCAGTTTCCAGCAGTTGAAAGCTTTGTTTTTAAGCCTAGTTTGAACGTAAATGGCTGCTACGTTTAAGATTATGGACGACTAAACAATTAAAGGTTGCATCAAAGTAGCATAGTTTTAACACTGCCTTAGTTATAACTTATACCTATCCTCTAGTAGGTTCAACATCTGCAGTTAACAAAACTACTTGGTAATTCTGTTCAAAGTTACAGAATTTGCAGGTGATTTTCCTGCCATGAACACAGTTCTAAACAGAGAAACAAATACAGATACAAATAGGAGGTGCACTTGTGTTCATTCATCCTTAGTAACTGCCTGGTCCAGATTGCAATGGTTTAAATTAGGCAGCTACTTTGTTTATATTTTGGGAAGTAAAGCAAAATAAAATTCGTTAGAAAATATTGTAGGCAGGTACAAACAAAAAATAACTGCAGGAGTGGGAAAAAGTTCTGTGAACATCTCTAGTTGAGATCAATTATAAACTGGAGTGATGTAGCTGAGGTTGAGGTACTGTACACCATTCTGACAGTGCTGACATTTCTAAATCTGGGGTTTTAACCAGTGTTTTTGGAGGAATAGTGATAGGGTTCATATTTAAGGGTTAGTGGTAGGGTTTAGGCCACACCCACTTCAGGTTTAAACCCAAATCCAGATAGACATATGGATACTTGCAGCATTAAACATATACAGATACAGATAGTGTCACCGAGTTACACCCCTAACACACACTCGTGTACTTTTATATAAACCATTAATTTCAGTAGCATTATTGCACAGTTCAGTTTTTGTCTGAATAGTCTGAGCCTCGCTTTTTATTTTTATATGGCAATCATGTTTTGACTATCTTTCACTGGATATCTTCACCATCTTTGAATTCTTTCCATTGCACAATTTACCCCCATGTTTGACCTTTGCCTGCCATAATATCTTCAGTTCTTGGATCTGTTTTTGTGCTTCTGCAAAAAAAACCTTATACTCGGGATTTACTCTGTGTGTACACACTTTACAGAAAATGTCATTAAATGCTATACCGCATTAAATGACCAAAAATAGCACTTATAAAGTGAACAACTGGTAAATGAAACTGCAAGACTGTCAGAAGTGATTTTACGTCTTGAAATGACTGCTCAGGGTGATCTAAAATGATTAGGCGATAAAGTCTACTAGTTTTAAAATATCCCCTTTCAGAATGACTATGAACAGAAATATTTCATCAGGTTTGACCAAATTCCCCAAACTGATGAGTCAGTGAACCAAACTTACAGCACTAATAATTGATCTTTATCTCCTATTTGGCAAGCCCAAGTGCAGGGGCTCGATGTGGCTTTATTGGGCAAACCAAGAATCATCGTCAGAGTTCATAACAGATGTCAAAACAAAGGTAGGCAGAGTTAATCTGTCATAGTAAGTGGAAAAAAAGGCTCTAAAACAGGAGCAAAAAAACACTACAACTAATTCGACTTAAAAACACCAATGCACAGCAAACAAAATAAAAGGGACACACTGATAGTTTAACTATTTAAGGGACAACAAGAAACAGGTGAACACAATCACATGTGGAGACAACACCAAAACAGAAACCAAAATAAAAAAGCATACGGCGTTGGTCCCCATGAAAAACCACAATTCAAAATGGGAAACTGTAAAACCCCTGCTGTATATATAGCATTCTTGTTCAAATGGTCTCATTGAGAAATATTTCTAGTTAAATGTTTAGTGAAGTGAGAAATGTTAGATTGTATTTTATTGAAACATATAAGATACTAATGCTGTCTATCTATTATTTATCAGTAGGTGTAACAGCTTTACCATAAATCTGCAGGCTGCCTTTAATAAAACACTCATTAGGATCTGAGTTAATAGGTTCCACAAAAGGTTTCTATGTTTAATTGCCATTCTGTATCATTTTGCTCTGGTTATAGTGGTTATACTATATTAAAATGTAAGGTGATCAAAACCCTTTGACAGGACAAATATATCTGAAAAAATAATAATAATAATAATAATAATAATATTTTAGCAGTTATTTACGGCCAGTGAGCAAAATATAAAAGCGTTTTGTTTCTTTGTTTCTTTCTTTCTTTCTTTCTTTTTCACAACTTTGCATTCTGTAAACAGTTTGTTGGCAATATACTCCCTATATAATTCACCAACTCTAAATCGCACTTTATTATTCTTTATTCCAGAGAGCCAGCTGAGTTTTACCTCACTTCCAGAGATGTCCTAAAACAACTAGCAACTAAAAACACATACAAATATAGATAAATTTAAAAAAAAAAAAAAAAACATTATACTACCTTAATTTAGACTTCAATAGAGTGGTGCAGGAATGAGTCCTAAAACCCGGAAATGAGTTAGCATTTTAGCACTTCCGTTTCCGAAGTCAGTGGATTTTTTGAATAGGTTTGTGGTTAAATGCCTGAAATAAGGTCTGTGGTTAACACAAGTTCAAGACATTTTATTCTATAACATAAAATACTTCAGTAATACCCCACTCATCATTTTTAAAAACTTTTACGTGTCTTGAAAAAGACGATTCCTAACAAGTGGCTAAATGGGACTACAGAGGTTGTCGGGGACATTAAACGTCATCACGCCGAACAGGAAAAGTCATCTACAACAGCCTCGTTGTGTTTATACTCACGCTCTTGCAAACTATTCCAGCTCAGACTTGTAGATTTATCAATTTATAGAATTTTCCAATTGCAGTGTTTTTTTAAATAAAGATTGAAACAGTTGTCAGAGGCTTAGTGGTGCCGATGTTAAAGTCATGTGACCGTGGTGTAGTTCGTTTATAGCCTACTTTTAGCTTTTTACTTCTGGCGTTTAGGGTTCATAAAAGTTGTGTTCATTTGTGAAGATTGTCTTGATGAACAAAACATGTAACAATAATCAACTTTTGTTGGTCACAGAGCTTATTTTCTGCAATAATCCAAAAGGCAATGGAAAAATCCTAGTGGCTTTTTCTCAAGGGAACCATGGTGATGCTAACTTCCAGGTTGGCCTACAAAAAAACATCATTCCTGCAGCACTCTATATTTTATCACATATTACATTATATAAGAAATAAAACACTTACAAAAAAAATAACGAATGACAGGGTGGCGTGATGCAGCCTGACAGCGCATTAGCACATTAATATAAACATGTGATTTGAATTATAGCTGGAGCTGCAGTCAAAGTTGAAGATTAATCAGCAACTTCTGGCCAATCAGATTTAAGAATTTGATGGTTCTGTGGCATAAATTTGAATATTATAAAAACATACTCTATTATAATATACTCAGGAGCTATACTTGTATAATGAACAATATATACAAAAAAAAACAACAACAAAAAAAAAAACAAAGTGGGACAGATTAAAAAAAGTAAGAGACAAAAATGCAAACTGCTCATTTCAGCATATATAGATCTCACTGGCTTTGCCCTCCAACAGCAGCTTGAATTGATTTTAGAAACTGTACTGTAATTTTGTGGACTGTAATCATTTCAGATCCAATGGGAACTGCAAAAGAAAAACTGTTTTTAAACCATATGCTGTGCAATGAAATTTAACGTAAAGATCTGAGACAACTTTTTTTGTCATATATCTGATAAGAAATGATTAATTGTAGACAATTTCAGCCTTATACAGTATATGGCTTAATAAATAAATTTATAATATAAAATAAAATAAATAAATAGTAAATTATGTCCTACTGGCATGTGAGAAAAAACCTAATGGGGAGAACTATGAAGTGTTTAAGTAATAATTCATTCATTCATCTTCAGTAAGCACTTTATCCTGGTCCCAGAAATATTGGGCATGAGGCGGGAATACACCCAGGATGGAACGCCAGGGCACCGTGCACAAACAATCACACACTCCTTCACACCTAGGAGTAATTTAGTATAGTCAATCCACAGACTGGCATGTGTTTGGGAGCTGTAAGGCAGCACTGTACAGCCCAGTAATTTATTTTATTATTCTTATTATTTCCCCTTACCATTTCCCAAAAAGGGTCTCATCTTCATTTCAGAAATTCAGATACAGATGAAGAAAAGACACACACGATAAAAGGAAGGTTTCTCAACTAGACTGCATCCTCTGAGGAAACCAGACCACAATACATCACTGAGGTGTTGAGATCGGAATGACACTCTTTCAACATATAGGAAACTCCACTTGCAATGCTCCACAAACACCCTCCAGACATATTCATGAGAATTTTTTTAGATGTAGTGTTTTCTGACACAGGTAGAGGAGAAGAGAACGTTCCCTTGTGATTAATTAGGGCCAGACATCATGTTTTCCTACAGCGAGTGAGACGAGAGATCATTCAGCACCATCTATTGTTCTAAACTGAAATAACAGCGAATCAATCGCCCATGAACAATGCTTCGTGTAGCAGAACTGTGTTTCTGTAAGATGGTGGCGATTCATTATTGTATGGATGCAGTCTTTTAAGGTCTTTGAGATGACATGGACACAATGCATGTAAGATGACGGCTCAAGGTAGGCAGTGGTCGAATATTGCTGAATCAGAGTCAGTTGAATCGAGCTCTGCCTTGACGGAAAGAACAGATTTCATGCTAAAAAAAACATCCGTCTGTACCGATGTCTTTAGTTGAACAGCGTTGTTTTGTTTGATACCCATTTAAAGTCACAAATCTATGCCATAATCTGCTCCTTTTTCAAACACTCCAGAATGAGTTACATTACAGTCAGCACCAGAATTGCTGGTGCCCTTTGAAAGAATTGGCAACAATTATTTCATTAAATAAAATGTCATGAAAAATTTTATGATAAATTTAAATTATATTGAATTGTTCTTGTCACAAGAACTTGCTTTCTTAAAAGGGTGTGTGCCAAAAATATTAACAAAACAAATATTAAATATAAATTCGTATTGTCATTCTTGGAAAAGCTTTTTTTTTTTTTTTTTGTTCTGAGTATCCAGAAACCTGTTGCCTTTGACTAGTCTTAGAAGTCTGGTGCTTTTATCTTTTTAAATCTGCCTACTTTCACAGGAAGAGGCCATCTGACAGACATTATTCCATTTACAAAGACACCTATTTCCGTTTCCGCATATTTCATAGGCTTGTAAAGACAGAAATACTCCAAAAAATACTCCAACACAAGTGGGAGTTGCCAGGCTCCTGGGAAATCATGGTGGATGAAGGTGCTGCACCCACTTCTGAAAGGTAGTGACAAGTTTACAAGCACAGTGCAATAGGTGCAATATAAAGCATATACCTTTAGTGTAAATGGGGACTCAGCGGTCCCTGAAGACAGTACTTTGTGGATAAGGGAGTACAGTGGATCCAGTCAATGAGATGCACATCATCTGTGGGACAGCTTCCACTACAATACAAGGTGATAAAAGGCTTAAACTGCTAAGGCACAGTTGATTTATTTTGAGGGGCCAAGAAACAGGCACAGGGCCTGTCTGGGATTGCCCTATCCTGGCCAGGATTTGTTCATTCATTTGGGACAACATATCTGCTTGAGGAGGACGTTGCCAGGGTATCACAACCACTAGCATAAGCAGGAGTGGAATCCAAAGTCTTACTGGCAATCTCAGGGTCACAGGCAGGTGTGTTGAATCAGGGTTAGAGGAGGACAAGCCCAGTTCCACCTGACAAAGAGGTCTGCCTGCGCCCTGCCAAACTTTTCCTTTACCTGAGACATCAAAAAGATTGTAGATGCCACCCTTCCAAGTAGATATGCTGCCCAGGACAACCCTGACAAATGGGTCTGAGAGCCTAACTGTGGAATGTCCCACCTGGGGTGTTTACAGGTGAACTGGGTGAGCCACCGGATCTCATGCCACCCTATGATGCTGTCCAAGTGAACCAACAATTGATGGCATCTCAGAATTGGTAACAGAAACGTAAGGGCCAGATCACAACAAGCACCACACTGCTCTCCACCCAGGGAGGGAAGCGTCTGTGGTGAATATCTATCTCAGATATGGCACTGCTCCCATGTGGACCCCTAATATGCCTTTAGAGGGTGCTTACCAGACTATTAGACATGTACACTATTAAGAAGAAAAACTTTCAAGGGCTCCATGGATAGTTAAATGGTCTTAGCTTCCTTAGGTTCTACTTGGAACCATTTCTGATACAGAAACATTCACATGTACCATTCTGCAAATGACCCTTGTACAGTATATAATATTTACCTGGAAGCACAACTGAAGAACTCTTTAAGGTTCTAGATTTTACATAATCCTTGTTTATCTAAAATTATAAAAGCTTGTATCTCTGATAATAAGGAAGTGCAGACATTAACATCTGTTTGTTCTCTCTTCAACTGACTGAAGAAAACTTGGTGTGTACTGCACACAGGTGTCCTGAAGGTCTGAGACCGGTAACATCATAATAAATAAAAATCCCCCCATCATACATCACCACAGGCCACAATGTCAAGGTACAGTTTCAGTTTCAGAGAGTTGATTTTCTGTTCCGTCTTTCACCTTGTCTATTCATTATAATCTTCCCCCATATATCTACTTCCTGTATCTATGACTGTATTCGTACTAATGTCTCATGCTTTTCTGGAGAAAAAAAATTAGAAACCGACACAAGCTTTTCACAAGAGGTGTTAAGTAATCAACTGTTACAAGTAAACATAAGTCATGCATCATGTTATTACCCATCTGAAAGAAAGAAAGAAAGAAAGAAAGAAAGAAAGAAAGAAAGAAAGAAAGAAAGAAAGAAAGAAAGAAAGAAAGAAAGAAAGAAAGAACAAAAGAAAGAACATATTAATTTCTACCTACATTCAGAAAAACATTGTAACTATAACAGTCAAAAACTCTCTCTCTCTTGTATCAGGTCATCACAGACTTTATATGTCACACCATGCACTTCCTTGCATTACTGCAACAGACATACAGAGCATGTGAGACACAGGCTACATACCAAACCACATAATATTGTTCAAAATAATAGTAGTACTCCACTATATAAAGTAACAAAATAACAGTGTATTCTTAAACATGCATGACTTTTGGGACGTGTCCACAGATTTCTAGAAAACTAACTTTGACAAATGCTTCTTGCTTTGTTCAGCATGCTATTAGTTATGATCATGTTACCTCGTTGACTCCTAGGTACAAGTCCTATAAGTTTCCCCTTGGAAACATCTTGCTGCCCAGAGAGTTGAAAAATTTGATTCACTTCTTCCTCATATTTTGCTTCACTGGCTGGTGTTCTCAAGAACATGTCTTTTGTACTATTAGTACATGTCTTTCACCTGTGAAATTTAAAAATCAATTAAGGTGTGTAAGTGGACCCATAAGGAGCAGAGGTCTTACTTCCTTGAGTTTACAGAATTCTCCTTCAATAGTGTGAAAATTGCCAACTACATTGAGCCCTTGTATTTTGTGATTGTTATTTCTGTTTTTCGACCCTTACCTTCATTAATTCTTTGGATTTCCCCTTTGTCTTGTCTATTTGCCCTTGGATTTTGGATTAATTTCTTGGATTTTGTAAATAAACTTCCTGCACAGAGAGTCAAACTTCTCCTAGGGTCTGTCCATTACAGTGCCTGAACAGTAGGGGTGTAACAAAATGCCACTGTCTGTATCTGTATTTGGATTTAAACCTGAAATGGATATGGCCTTTTTTATGATATATGAAACAATGGAAAACCCCAGACGTAAAAATGTCAGCAGTGTCAGCATGGTATGTGAATTCTGGCATTTACAGTGCCTCAACCGCAGCTACATCACTTTAGTTCATAACTAGTCTCAAATACTGATGTGTACAGGCCTATTTATAAAAATCCCTTTCATGAAGTTATTTTTGTTTGTACAAGCCTGTGATAATTTCTAACGATTTTTGCTGAGGACTCGGTTTACTCAAGGCCTGGAACATATAATCACCACTAAAAGTCTGGACTTACAGAATGCTGCTTAATCAGAGCTTCATAAAGAACAGTCTAAAGTGATTCAGATTCAGAGCCATAGTAAAGCCTGTGCTGAACTTTTGTGGCAGTAGAAATAAATATGAAGAGGAAAAAAGCAATCACATGATGTCTGAAGGTTTGAATTAGAGAGTGAAGGCAAACTTGAGGTCACTGCCAAACTGACAGTCCCTGGATGATTGATTTTCCATGAAAGAATATATATGCATTGTGGGGGGGGGGGTTGGTCTGTCTCAGCATGTCATTTCAGTAAACTGAGCAGATGTTACGCTGATACTGTGTATACAGAATGGTTGTGAGTTTTGTGAGTTTAGTCTAGCAGCAGTAGGTGACACGGAAAAAAGTTTTGGGCTTTCACCAGATGGGGATGTGGTTAACATTAAAAATAAAGGTCTTTAGATCTTGATGGGCTAATGCTTTTAGCTCATGGACTCAAGGACCTGAGTCTGATGCTGGTGTGGAGAGACACCCAACTGTTAGAGTTTCCCTCGTTCTCGGAGTCGCTCGAACACTTCCGCATTCCTCGCGCCACGTTGCTGAGAGCAGCGCCTCTCCATTCACAAAAACCCGCTGGACTATGCATTCATGAACTCTCGCTTTGTTTACATCACCATGTGCTTGTGTTTGCGTTTACATCATGTCTCCGCCTCCTTTATGTTTGTTGGTTCTCTGGTTTATGTCATGTCTCCGCCCCTGCTCATGCAAACGGTTTTCCATTTATGGTTTAATTATTAGTTTCAGGTGTTCGGTGTTTAAAGTCGTTTGTCTTTGATTTGTCTGTGTATATAAACCTCCTCCCGTTTCCACTTCCGGGCGGAGTATTAAAGTAGATTAGACTAAATAGAGTTCGACCTAGCACGTGCTGTACGCCTGCTATCGTCTCGCTTTCTCTCGCCCTTAGTTCATGATTCCTAGACCATAGCTCATAGCTCCCTGTTCATAGTTTCTAGACCTTAGCTCATTAGCTCATAGCTCATAGTTCGTAGCTCCTAGATCATAGCCTAGTTTCATGCGTTTGTTTCTGTTTTGTTTTGCTTCGTTTTCATGATTTAATCTCTTTTGGAATATATGCCTTGTGGATTATCTCTTTTGGGAATTCCTGCCATATGGATTATCTCTTGTGGATTATTGCCTTACCGTTGTTGTGGATTATGGTTTGTTTCCCTTTGTTTTGGTTCCATTATTTTTAAATGAAACTGTTCCTAATAAACTGACTTTTCCCCTGCGCGTGCATCCTGCCTCCCTCCGTCTGTGTTACATAACACCAACTAAGTGTTGAGATAGAAAGTGAACTTCAAGATGGAGATGACTTGCTGCTTTTTTTTCTCCAGTTCTACAGATACCAGTGTGTCAGAAACCTAATTAAATCTGTTGAATTTACTGTAGAATTTACATACATAGCAGCTTGAGCATCTCATTTGAGGTGAACATCTACAGATTTAGTCATACAGTTTGCATGACTCCAGATCTAGTGATAAACTGAACCACATTTCGGACACCAAACACGTCTTGGCTGATTGAAAATGATTGTGGTAAAGGGGAGATGTGTGCAAGTTGTACTTGCACACATTGCCATAAAGAATTTGAGCAAAAGATTCTCTGTAAAACCAGATGTCCTTGAGCATAACCCTTATAGTACTTTTCCACCAGATGGAGTGGCATGACTGGGTTCAGCAGATTACCCATAATCCTTCATGTTGTCACTGTGACGTACTTAAGTACCCATGCTGAAATGTGGTTACTTTTCTTGCCCAGGTAATATGCATTCATTTTTATTTTCACTAAAAATACAAGTATTGGCACCCTATTGGCTTGGAAGCATGGAGAGCCGAGTGAAAGTTTGCACCTCTTCATTTTCATTAAAAATTAAAGCATCATAATAATTGCTTGCATGCCGTTTAAACAAATGCTTACTTTCACTCAATGAGAGAGAAATTCTCATTTCAAAATCGTTTATTTCAATTTTGAGTAGTATTTAACTGCTGTTTTGCCTGCTTAACAAATCGCCACACAGTAACCATGTCCAGAGAAACTTTTTGTTTCCAACTCATGGATTTGACCTTCAACTCAGCTCTCTGCTAAGCTAAATGCTTCTTTTAGAAGTGGTAGTGAAACCACAAAACTGCATGGAAGTTAAAGAGGTATTGAAGCAAGGCTGAGAGAGAGCAAGAGAGAGCGCAAGAGAGACAGAGAGAGAAAGAGAAAAGAAGTACATGAAAAGGTCCATTTTATCAAGATTGCATCAGTATTTATGATTAGGTGAACATTTTTCTTGTTGTATACTCAATCTAAGTGATGTTTACATACCTTTAAAAATACTCAAAATAAAACCTGCAACCTCAAGTCCAAATGGCCTTGGTTCAAACCACAACATTGCAGTCATACACGTCTGATGGAAATATTGTATAGATGATACTTAAAATATCTGTCCCATCACCCACAGTCTATCTTGCAAATGTGGTCTCACACACAAATTATAGCCTGCATGCTCGTATAAGAAGCAAAAGTTTCTGCACCGCATGATGGTAGCTTATTGCAACTGGGACAAACATTGTGATGCAAATAAATTACATATTCACCCACATAGTAACACAACCATTACAGATTTAGCAGAAAATCAAATGAGAGTTTTACATTGAGAACATGAGTCATGGTGAGAGCTCAGGATCGAACTGGGAGCTGAGAGGCAGTAATGCTACTCACTGCACCACTATGCCACCCTAAGTCTTAATAACAGGATAAAGGATAGAATTTATTTTGTTTATCATTGATGTGGAAATGAATTTTCTGTACAGAGACTCCAGTGTCAGTGTTTGGAATAGAGATAAAGCTGTAACTTGCAAGTTTTCTGCAACAGAGAAGTTTGTGCTTTGGACTTACATGACTTGTTGCATCATTTTTTCTTATGTCTAATGTCAAGAAAGAAAAAGAGAAGTTGCTGAAGAAATGATTGTTCATAGATGCAATAACATAAGTGATCACTTTGACTGGATAAAAACTATGATGTGTACAGCCGTGGCCAAAAGTTTTGAGAATGACACAAATATAAATTTTTACAAAGTCTGCTGCCTCAGTTTTTATGATGGCAATTTGTATATACTCCAGAATGTTATGAAGAGTGATCAGATGAATTGCAATTAATTTCAACGTCCCTCTTTGCCATGAAAATGAACTTAATCCCAAAAAAACATGTCCACTGCATTTCAGCCCTTCCACAAAAGGACCAGCTGTCATCATGTCAGTGATTCTCTCGTTAACTCAGGTGAGAGTGTTAATGAGAACAAGGCTGGAGATCACTCTGTCATGCTGATTGAGTTAGAATAACAGACTGGAAGCTTTAAAAGGAGGGCGGTGCTTGAAATTATTGTTCTTCCTCTGTTAACTATGGTTACCTGCAAGGAAACACGTGCAGCCATCATTGCTTTGCACAAAAAGGGATTCACAGGCAAGGATATTGCTGCTAGTAAGACCTAAATCAACCATTTATCGGATCATCAAGACCTTCAAGGAGAGAGGTTCAACTGTTGTGAAGAAGGCTTCAGGGCGCCCAAGAAAGTCCAGCAAGCGCCAGGACCGTCTCCTAAAGTTGATTCAGCTGCGGGATTGGGGCACCACCAGTGCAGAGCTTGCTCAGGAATGGCAGCAGGCAGGTGTGAGTGCGTCTGCACGCACAGTAAGGCGAAGACTTTTGGAGGATGGCCTGGTGTCAAGAAGGGCAGCAAAGAAGCCGCTTCTCTCCAGGAAAAACATCAGGGACAGACTGCTATTCTGCAAAAAGTACAGGGATTGGACTGCTGAGGACTGGGGTAATGTCATTTTCTCTGATGAATCCCCTTTCTGATTGTTTGGGGCATCTGGAAAAAAGCTTTTCCGGAGAAGAAAAGGTGAGCGCTACCATCAGTCCTGTGTCATGCCAACAGTAAAGCATCCTGAGACCACTCATGTGTGGGGTTGCTTCTCAGCCAAGGGAGTGGGCTCACTCATAATTTTGCCTAAGCACACAGCCATGAATAAAGAATGGTACAAAAACATCCTCAGAGAGCAACTTCTCCCAACCATCCGAGAACAGTTTGGTGACGAACAATGCCTTTTCCAGCATGATGGGGCACCTTGCCACAAGGCAAAAGTGATAACGAAGTGGCTCGGGGAACAAAACATCAACATTTTGGGTCCATGACCAGGAAACTCCCCAGACCTTAATCCCATTGAGAATTTGTGGTCAATCCTCAAGAGGCGGGTGGACAAACAAAAACCCACAAACTCTGACAAACTCCAAGCATTGATTATGCAAGAATGGGCTGCCATCAGTCAGGATGTGGCCCAGAAGTTGATTGATAGCATGCCAGGGCGAATTGCAGAGGTCTTGAAAAAGAAGGGTCAACACTGCAAATATTGACTCTTTGCATAAACTTCATGTAATTGTCAATAAAAGCCATTGACACTTATGAAATGCTTGTGATTATAACTCAGTAACAGTTAGTAACATCTGACAAAAAGATCTAAAAACACTGAAGCAGTAGACTTTGTGAAAATTAATATTTGTGTCATTCTCAAAACTTTTGGCCATGGCTGTACTTCTTTAATAATTTTTTTTTTTTTTTTTTTTTTAATGGTTAGTGTTGGTAAATTGCTGTGGTATAAAGGGTAAATGGTTTATGCTATGGAATTCAACACTTCAAGACATGCTATTATAGGATAATATTTCTAACATATTAACACATTGCAATAATTCTGACTTGATGTAGTGCAAAAGAATTCACACCAGAGTAAAGTGTGACCCCCTTGTGCAGCAGTAATTGCAACTAAACGTTTCCGGTAACTGTTGATCAGTCCTGCACATCGGCTTGGAGGAATTTTAGCCCATTTCTCAGTACAGAACAGCTTAATCTCTGGGATGTTGGTGGGTTTCCTCACATGAACTGCTTGCTTCAGGTTCTTCCACAACATTTCTATTGGATTAAGATCAGGACTTTGACTTGGCCATTCCAAAACATTAACTTTATTCTTCTTTTAACCATTCACCTTTGGTAAAATGACTTGTGTGCTTAGGGTCGTTGTCTTGCTGCATGACCCACTTTCTCTTAACATTCGTATCATGGACAGATGTCCTGACATTTTCCTTTAGAATGTGCTGGTATAATTCAGAATTCATTGTTCCATCAATGATGGCAAGTCGTCCCAGCCCAGATGCAGCAAAACAGGCCCAAATCATGATACTACCACCACCATGTTTCACAGATGGGATAAGGTTCTTGTGCTGGAATGCAGTGTTTTCCTTTCTCCAAACATAACGCTTCTCATTTAAATCAAAAAGGTATATTTTGGTCTCATCAATCCACAAAACATTTTTCCACTTGCCTTCTGGCTTGTTCATGTGATCTTTAGCAAACTGCAAATGGGCAGCAATGTTCTTTTTGGAGAGTTGTGTCTTTCTCCTTGAAACCCTGCCATGCAAACCACTGATGTTCAGTGTTCTCCTGTGTGAGAGGCCTTAGAAGTTACCCTGGGTTCCTTTGTGGCTTTGCTCTGAAGTGATCTTTGTTGGTCGACCACTCCTGGGGAGGGTAACAATGTTCTTGAATTTCCTCCATTTGTGCATAATGTGTGAAACTGATTGACATTATCTTCCCTCACCAAGCACATTTATTAAAGCTCATAACGTAAGTATTTTCCTTTTCTTAGCCGGCACAAATAAATGGCCTACTGCTATTAGCAGATAATGCATTTATACTGGCAGGATACAGTTTATAAATCATTACACCTCTACAAGCTGAAATATGAAACCTCAGCTAAATGTGGGTCTCGTATTCCTACTCCACTGAGATTGTATCCCCTGCTACTATTACAGACATTATTTCACAGACTAGACCGTGGAACATGAAGAAACTCACCAGGGTGCCACAGATGGGAGCTAAGATTAGTCGCTGATCTCAGGCTATTGTTGTGGTTTGTTATATAATAGTAAAAGGAAAAATATATAGTAAAAATGTTGGGGGGAAATGACAGCTAAAGGCCACCTGCAGATTAGCTGAAACACAGCTGACTTTAGAGTTTTATATAGCTGAATGCTGGCAGGTATGATTTTGCAAACGAGGTAAATTCACCCTGAAAGATACAACAGTTGCCCTTAAAGGAAAATGTTACCATGAAACACATTAAACGTGTTTATACTGAAATATTTCTGATGTGTTTAGCGAATCTGGTGCTAATTTGTTAATAATGCATGACACAGGTCATGAGCTTCAGTTAATGTTCACATCAAACATTAGAATGGGGAAAACACATGATCTCAGTGACTTTGACCGATTAATTTTAGTCTGATCAGATCTGCTGATCTCCTTGGATTTCTTTTTTCACACATTACAGTCTCTAAAGTTTACACATACAGGTGCATCTCAATAAATTAGAATGTCGTGGAAAAGTTCATTTATTTCAGTAATTCAACTCAAATTGTGAAACTCGTGTATTAAATAAATTCAGTGCACACAGACTGAAGTAGTTTAAGTCTTTGGTTCTTTTAATTGTGATGATTTTGGCTCACATTTAACAAAAACCCACCAATTCACTATCTCAACAAATTAGAATATTTCATAAGACCAATAAAAAAACATTTTTAGTGAATTGCTGGCCTTCTGGAAAGTATGTTCATTTACTGTACATGCACTCAATACTTGGTAGGGGCTCATTTTGCTTTAATTACTGCCTCAATTCGGCGTGGCATGGAGGTGATCAGTTTGTGGCACTGCTGAGGTGGTATGGAAGCCCAGGTTTCTTTGACAGTGGCCTTCAGCTCATCTGCATTTTTTGGTCTCTTGTTTCTCATTTTCCTCTTGACAATACCCCATAGATTCTCTATGGGGTTCAGGTGTGGTGAGTTTGCTGGCCAGTCAAGCACACCAACACCATGGTCATTTAACCAACTTTTGGTGCTTTTGGCAGTGCGGGCAGGTGCCAAATCCTGCTGGAAAATGAAATCAGCATCTTCAAAAAGCTGGTCAGCAGAAGGAAGCATGAAGTGCTCCAAAATTTCTTGGTAAACGGGTGCAGTGACTTTGGTTTTCAAAAAACACAATGGACCAACACCAGCAGATGACATTGCACCCCAAATCATCACAGACTGTGGAAACTTAACACTGGACTTCAAGCAACTTGGGCTATGAGCTTCTCCACCCTTCCTCCAGACTCTAGGACCTTGGTTTCCAAATAAAATACAAAACTTGCTCTCATCTGAAAAGAGGACTTTGGACCACTGGTCAACAGTCCAGTTCTTCTTCTCCTTAGCCCAGGTAAGACGCCTCTGACGTTGTCTGTGGTTCAGGAGTGTCTTAACAAGAGGAATACGACAACTGTAGCCAAATTCCTTGATACGTCTGTTTGTGGTGGCTCTTGATGCCTTGACCCCAGCCTCAGTCCATTCCTTGTGAAGTTCACTCAAATTCTTGAATCGATTTTGCTTGACGATCCTCATAAGGCTGCGGTTCTCTCGGTTGGTTGTGCATCTTTTTCTTCTACACTTTTTCCTTCCACTCAACTTTCTGTTAACATGCTTGGATACAGCACTCTGTGAACAGCCAGCTTCTTTGGCAATGAATGTTTGTGGCTTACCTAGTGAACCAAACTGAGAGACCATTTTGAAGGCTCAGGAAACCTTTGCAGGTGTTTTGAGTTGATTAGCTGATTGGCATGTCACCATATTCTAATTTGTTGAGATAGTGAATTGGTGGGTTTTTGTTAAATGTGAGCCAAAATCATCACAATTAAAAGAACCAAAGACTTAAACTACTTCAGTCTGTGGCATTGAATTTATTTAATACACGAGTTTCACAATTTGAGTTGAATTACTGAAATAAATGAACTTTTCCATGACATTCTAATTTATTGAGATGCACCTGTAATGGTGTGAAAAGCAAAAAAAAAACATCCAGTGTATGTTCAAAGCAGTTAAAAGCAGAAATGCTTTCTTGACGAGAGAGAGATTAGAGGAGAATGGCCAAGCTGGTTCGAGCTGACAGGAATGCTATAGAAACTCAAACAACCACTCTTTACAACTGTGTTGAGCAGAAAAGCATCCCAGAACACACAACATGTCAAATAGCAGCAACAGCAGAAGACCACATCGGGCTCCAGTCCTGTTAGCCAAGAACAGGAATCAGACTGGACAGCGTAATATTCAAATGTATTTGATTACTAAATTTACTAAAATGTGATTATTTGACTCAACTTCTATATTAACATGAACACATTTAATCTCAAAGATCCACCGTACCCATACTCTACCCTCAAGACCTGCCTTTTACAAAGCTAACCTAAGCTTCACAATGCTCAAAGCTAGCATATTTTGAGCTAAAACTTTATGTAAAACTTTATTTAAACTTTAGATAGCAAATTTTCAATATTTCTACTGAAATTAAAAAAAAAAAATAATAACAGATTGCACAATACAGAGTACCACCCCCACCCTGAGCACCCTCAGTCTAACTTTTGTCCCTTTCATTTCCTGCAGACAGATATAAACGCACAAACACCTACATATTGCAACCCACAAACACACGTCAGGGGGGAAAAAAGTACTCTTCATGTCCTCTTGCCATTAACACAGACCAGAACAAAAGTCAGGGCTTTTGCAGCACATACAGTCATGTGAAAAAATAAGTACACCCCATGGAAATTGTTGCCTTTTTTTTTTGTTTTAACATATTTGGACAAACAAACATTTGATCCTCTTTGAAACAGTGCCTATTAATAAAGTTGATACACTCTATCAAAAGACACATAAAATTAACATTTTATAGTAATTTTCACAATTCATTGAAAAAAAAAACAGATCAGTCACATGGAAAAAGTAAGTACACACCTACATTTATCACACCTTCAAATCCATAAAATTAGAATCAAGTGTTCAAGATTGGGTGCCGGTGATTAGTACCTGCTTAGGGAGTGCAGGTGGAACCTGTCTTATTGATACCCCTCCCATATCTAGTGTCTGGTGTTCCCTTTGTTATTGAGGTGTGTGGTGTCATCATGCCACGATCTAAAGAGTTCAATAAGGCCTTCAGAAAAAAGGTTGTGGATACCTATGAGTCTGGCAAGGGATTTAAAAAGATCTCCAAATTATTTGAAATACATCATTCCACTGTAAGGAAAATAATCAACAAATGGCGCAAATTTCAAACGACTGCCAATTTGTCCAGGACTTGCCGTCCCAGCAAATTCAGCCCAAGAGCAGACCATCTGATGCAAAAAGAAGTCTCCAAGAACCCCAAAATGTAATCACAGGATCTGCTAATAAGTCTGGCAACTGTTGGTGTCAAAGTGCATGCTTCTACAATCAGAAAGAGATTGCACAAATTTGACCTGAATGGGAGGCGTGCCAGGAAAAAGCCTGTGCAAGACTACAGTTTGCCAATGAGCATACAGGCAAAGACCAGGCCTTTTGGAATAATGTACTCTGGACAGATGAATCAAAGATAGAGCTGTTTGGCCACAGTAACACGAGAAATGTTTGGCACAGACCAAAGACAGCTTTTCAGGAGAAGCACCTCATATCAACTGTGAAGCACTGTGGTGGAAATGTTATGGTTTGGGGTTGCTTCACTGCCTCAGGGACTAGACAGCTTGCATTCATTGATTCAACTATGAATTCTTCAACTCCTAAAAGTTGAAGTTGAACCGTAAGTGGATCTTTCAACAGGATAATGATCCTTAGCACACTAGCAAATCCACCAAGGAATAGCTCAAAAAGAAGAAATGGAGGGTTATGGAATGGCCTAGTCAAAGCCCAGATTTGAATCTCATTGAAATGTTGTGGGGGGATTTGAAACGGGTAGTACCTGCAAGAAAACCCTCAAACATCTTGCAACTGAAAGAATATTGCATGGAAGAGTGGTCAAAATTACCAGCAAGCCAACGTCAGACACTGGTGGACAATTATGCAAAACGCCTACAAGAAGTTATTTCTATTTAAAGGGGGCAATACTAGCTTCTGAGGCCAAGGGTGTACTTACTTTTTCCACAGAAGAATATTACATCTATTGATATTTCTGTTGAATAAATGATTGAAAAAGCTAATGAAAGGGAAAAAGCTAACTTTATTAATAGGCACTGTTTCAAAGATGATCAAATGTTTGCTTGTCCAAGTATGTCAAAAAAAAATTCAACAATTTCCTTGGTGTACTTATTTTTTCACATGACAGTATAGACTTATTTTTCAAGTCATATTATACCACAGTGCTGTAGAATTTTTAATTCTGATTGGTCAAAAGTGTTGATTAGTTTTCTATAACAGCAGCTACGACAAATGCCAGCTGTAATTCAAATCAGCGGTTTTATATGGATGCGCTCGTTCGAATAGGTTATTGTTTCTGAAGTAACAGCTCTTTCGGAGGGACCTGTAATGTTGATGATGATATTTAACAAAGAAAGATTTATAATCATTAGGTTTTCTGCAAGGAGACATTTATTTAACGTTTATGGAAGGAGTCTTCAGAGTCAGTGCTTTGTAACAGCCAGTAAGTTTTACGACACGGGAAACTCTCCAGGTTTTTGTCTTAATAACTTTGAAAGAAAGTGAGGGAACAATTATAGTTGCTATAACACTATAGTCTAGTGATAGCAGGACTTTTTCACGGGTGTTCCACAACATTGAACATAACTATAAATGGATAAAAAATTTTAAATGTTCTTTAACAATACAAAAGAAAACAAAAATTTAACTGTTTATTTATTGCTGTGGTATAAGATGAATAACATCCTACACTGTTGTTGATTATTTTCCCACAACTGCACACCCTATTGTGCTTTATTCCTTAATCAGTCCATACAGGATTTCCTTAATCAGTCCATACAGTTTTTTGGGGATTTTTTTTTCTCAAAATTTGCGATGCAACTTGTGGAGTTTTGTGCTTTTTTTTTGCGGAAAACTACTTGAATTGTCGAAATCGCAATTGCACAAAATTGTTTTGCGCGGTCTTTCACAGTGATGTTTGTTGGTAACTGAGAACTTTTAGTTGTACTCATGTTCGATGCACGTGAACTGAAGGGGTCTTTGGCTGAATGCGCGTTGTGATGACATCACATGACGCGTCTTGGCCCACACCTGCGGAAAATCTTCGGTAATTTTGGAAAATAGCAATCTCCTGCGAATACTGCAGAGTTTCCTCGATTTTGCGTTCATTTCTGCGATCGCAAAATCCTTGAGGGACTGTTTAATTAAATGGCTACAAAGCATCTCTATCTCCACTGTGGATGGTTCTGGTCTAAAAGATAAAATGTTCTTTGCTAATGTCTAAAAAGGCCAAAAAAAAAACTTTAAACATAAAAAAAGATATTTCTATGTCCTCACTCCATATCCTTTCTTTCACTATGCTTATTTATAGTCATTATTGGTTAACTGACCCCTCCTTCTCTCTGTCTAACCTCACACAAATTGTAGCCTACACTCAAGTCGTGCTTGTTAAACGTCCTCTGAAACGATCATGCTCTTTTTATGCTTCCTCACAACAATATGAATAATTCAAAGGATATAAAAAGCAAGGATAAATAGCACGTTGCATGCATCACTGTGGATTCTGTTTGCACTCTGGAGCTGGATCTTAAAACTACCAGGGAAACGACACAAACACAGAATTGCAGATCTAATCAAAACTCCACAGATCACTTTTTCAGGTCCCTCCCAGTTACATCCTCTTTAGTGGGTCATGTGGCTGTAATGTTCTAAACCTCATCATTGCATCTGCATGAAGTGGGCTGAAGAGGGAACATGCATCGCATATGCAGAGGTTATGAACAAACTCTGATGTCGTGGTCAGTAAATGGAAACCTTGGCAACTCCATTACACCATTTCTGCAGTGTAAGCCCGTGAATATGTTTCCCTTGCTTATAGTTCATTGAACGAAACTCCACAGCAAGATGAAGAGTCTTCACACTCTGTTGGAATACGTAGAAGACGGGGGCTTTTTTTTTTTTTTTTGAGTATAAGAAGTTAGATGGTAAGTGTGGAGAATACTATTTTAAACTAACACATTGAATCTGAATTCTAGATGATTGCTCAGTGAACTGTTGATTTTTCAAAGAAAGTAAAAAGAATTTATTTGCGAGACTTAAATCTGCATATTTGAAACTCTATTTAAAATAATTTTGGAGAGTTGCCTACTCTCTTTTATTATTCACTATCAGATCCAATAAAATATATAGTTTATAGTACATACCATAATATTTTGTAGTAGTTTTTAAACATATTCAGGATCTTAGTGTAGTTGTAAATGTGTTTATCTTCATTTTATTGATTGCAAACATGTAAGAAAATGTTTCTCTATCGATCAGGGAAAGATATTCTACTAGCCTCTTATCTCCTAACAGACTCCTAAGATCAAGGAATGCACTAGGATCTCCAAAGTCCCTCCATCGTTCTGCAAACCCAACTGGAAACCTCTCTCACCAGGAGCACCCGGTCTCAAGCGTGCCTTCTTTTCTTTACTCTACTGCCCCCTGCTGGAGCAATGGCAAACCAACACATACACAAACATTACAATTACACAGGAAAGCTGGACAATCGGAACGACACCGCTAGTGTTGATTTAGGTCCCGAGAAGGTGGTGTTTCTGGTTATATGCAGCTTCATAGTGCTGGAAAACTTGATAGTGCTGATAGCAGTATGGAAAAACCATAAATTCCACAGCCGCATGTACTTTTTCATTGGGAATCTTGCACTGTGTGACTTGCTTGTAGGTGTGGTGTACACTGTAAATCTGTTGATGTCTGGGGAAAGAACTCTGCAACTTTCGACAGAAGAGTGGTTCATCCGTGAGGGGAGTGTGTTCGTAACTCTGGGAGCATCCATCTTTAGTCTCCTGGCTATTGCCATTGAAAGGCATCTCACCATGATCAAAATGAGGCCTTATGATGCTACTAAGAACTACAGAGTGTTTCTGCTCATAGGGACATGCTGGCTGATTGCTGTGGCTCTCGGAGTGCTGCCCATCCTGGGCTGGAACTGCCTGGACAACCTTCCAGACTGCTCAGTCATTTTACCGCTCTATACAAAGAAGTACGTGGCATTCTGCATCAGCATTTTTACTGCCTTGCTGCTGGCCATTTCTGTACTGTATGCTCGCATTTACATCCTGGTGAAGTCCAGCAGTCGCAAGGTGATGAAGCACAGCAACTCCGAGCATTCCATGGCCCTGTTGCGGACAGTCATCATCGTCGTCGGGGTCTTCATCGCATGCTGGATGCCCATCTTTGTCCTCCTGCTCACTGATGTGGCCTGCAAGCCAAGACAATGCCCTATCCTGCACAAAGCCAACTGGTTCATTGCTCTGGCCATGATGAACTCGGCTTTGAACCCGGTGATCTACACTCTGGCGAGCAGGGAGATGCGACGGACGTTTTACGGGCTACTGTGCGGATGTTTACTGACACCATGTACGGTTGCCGGAAAAGCGGATGGAGAAGGCAGCAGAAGTAAGAGCTCTAGCCAGAGTCAGAAACCAGCTGAAGATCAGGAGAAATAAGGGAACGTTGTCATCCAGCCATCATAGAAAGCCCAGACTCCTGAAACGAGGCGTAAAACTCAAAGATCCATTTAAAACTAGTATATAGCCAGGAATGTTGGTTTTATCTTCAGAAGTTCCAGCAGAAAATGGAGCTTTTTCTCTTGAGTTGATCAGGCAGCTAATGACAGAACCTTGCTAGCAGAGGATTTCATTCCTGGCTGGTCTAAGCACCAAAACATACATTCAGTCAACTAGTCTTATTCTTCTGTGCTTTATGAATACAATATAAACACCAGTATTCTTTAAGCACATCAAACTGCCAATGCATAACTTGTTTTTGTGACTAAAATCAATCTACAAGCTATCAGACTCTCCAAACACACGCCTTTTCTGAACTTAAACACCAACCCTGAGATCTTTTGTGCCAAGGCTGAGGAAACATTTGGAGCAAGACACCATGATATTTTAAACTGGAATGGAAATTTCAACCATGTCTTTCAACCATCCTTTTTTTTTTGCTTGTTATAAAAACTGCTCTTGCATGTTGTAATTTCTTTGCCCATGATGCCCATGAATTCCAGATGGTGGTGGGGGAAAAAAGGACAAGGCTGCCACGATTTCCTTTTTTTGTCGCTCCATTTGGTCTATATTTTAGCAAATGAAACAGCAGCTTAAACTGAATGAACTTAGTTGTACATTACGGACTGAATCCATGTAGCTTATACAGATGTATCCATAGAAACAGATGTAGACCCTAGGAAGTAGCAACTTTTAATGTCAGATAATCCAAATTGTACTTACCTTAGACTTGGCTTCACATTTCACCACAATTAATTCTACTTATACCACAGTGATGATGAATGCCAGATTCTCCACTCGTTTCAATATGTTATCATTTCTATATTAACAACTGATTTTTAAAAAGTGTATAATCACTGATGGTGAAGTTTTCTGTGAGGAGACATTTATGTACCAGTTTTGGAAGGAGTCTCGTGTCGGTGCTTTGTAACAGTCGGAAGTAAAGCCACAACTTTAAGTTTTCAGACATGGGAAAGTCTTCAGAATGGAGGGATTTGCAAATTCTCTGTAACAAGACAAGATACATTTTTGAATTATTCATTTTCAAACGAAAGAGAAAAAAAAGAGAGTGAACAACTGTTTTGCAAATTAACTTTAAATGTAACAATAAACAAATAAAAAGTTTGATGCAGCATTTTTTAAATTAATAAAACATTTGTAATCATTGACAAATTGCTGTGGTATACAAGGAATAAAACAATCAACTTCAGGTTGGTAACAGTAAATCCACCTCCATCACTGATTACTTTCCTATAACAGCATGCCCCCAAGTTTTTTATTCTTTGCATGTTTTTTACCACACCAAGCAGCCCAGTTGCCTGTGAGATGTTCCATTTGTGATTTCAGTCACTCTGAAGAACAAATAATTTCTGATCATGATTAGTGTATTAATATTGCTGTTCAATGTGAGTATGACGTTATGAGTCTATGTATAAAAAACTGTCTTTTTGTTTGAGTTATGTTCGGATGTGAGGTATCAATGCATGAAAAGGACTTTTGAAAATGATATTCTCAAACTTTATAAAACACAAAGCTGTAGAGTTCTGATTGCACCATGGTAAATAAATCTAGTGAACTTGTCCCAGTGTGTTGTGACTTCTTCAAATGGAATATCCCAGAGGTCTCCACCACACACACACACACACACACACACACACACACACACACACACACACACACACACACACACGCCCATGATACTCCAGTCAACCCAACACACGGACCAACACACGGAGATGGTTCCCTCTGCTGGACCTAAACGTGAAGTTCAGGGAACATGTCTGAAGGTTTCAGTCTTTCAGGTTGCTGAACATTCTTGTAGAACCTAGTCAAGTGAACTGAACTTGTGTTATAATATTGAAGATGTTTTTTTTCCCACTCAAGACACATCATCACACCACTCCGTTGTTGATTATTTTCCTATAACAGCACACCCTCTTCATGGTTTATAAGAACATACAAACATAAACACACCAGTGTGTAAAGAATGGGGCTTGGTTAGGAAAATCCTATCTGATGTTGATCTTTCATAATACATTGTGACAAAGAAATTGGCATGATGTAAAAATCAGCAAATATTGACTTTAAATATCAAATGGTGGAATTAGATAATATAGAGTGCTCAAATCATGCAGTATTACATGAAAAAAAAATTGTGAGATTTGTACTGACTGCTCATAAGTCGTTAGTGGCATTATATTTCAGATCAGGTCACCATTTTAATGCCAACAGTCATGATAACGCATAATAATAATCCCCCGATTAATAATTCTGTAAACATTGGTTTGGACTTTATCATATGATAAAACTGACTTCATTCAAGAGAAAGTAAAAAAAGAAGCTGGTGATGGGAAGAAAGTTTACAGCTGCTATAACAAAAGTGAAAACATTATTCAAGAACAACACAATCCACAGAATTAAATGTAACTATAAATGGATTTTTTTTTAAAAGTATTATATGTAGTTCTTTAATAATTTTTTTTTAATGTTAGCATTGGCAAATTGCTGTGGAGGATTAAAAAATCTCCAGGGCATGCTGTTATTGAAAATCATCAACTTCAGGCCACGTCACACCACACCACTGGGAAATATGGCCTGTGTTGAACATACTGGAACATAATAATCTTTTACATTTTATGACACAATAACAAGAA
Organism: Cranoglanis bouderius; assembly: GCA_023630585.1. NCBI lineage: Eukaryota > Metazoa > Chordata > Actinopteri > Siluriformes > Cranoglanididae > Cranoglanis > Cranoglanis bouderius. The sequence continues at coordinate 7,966,680 of CM042541.1, forward strand.
AGCAGCAGAATATAAGGTTTAGGGTGCCTTTAAGAGTGTTAGGTAGAATTGTTTATAGGTCTTATTATAGAGAAAACTTTTTTTTAAATCCTAAACTAAACATGATTCTTTCATAAGTTCATTACAAGTTTCTTTTTACATTAGAACTGAACTATAATAGATTTAAAGGGAAACAAAATGGCAGCATTTTTTTACTAATATAAAAAAAAACTAGTTCGGCTTTTCGGAGCCTTTTAGAGTATGTGGAATTGTATTACATATGCAATCAAATCCATAGTGATTTTTTGTGCCTCCATGTAGAAATTGCAAAAAAAAAAAAATTGCAAAATGCAAATTTGCTTCTGTATAACTTTATAGATTTAGAGCGCAACTGGGAGAACCTGAGTGTCCTTCACAGAGCCCTGACCTCAACCCTAGTGAACCCCTTTGGGATGAACTGGAACTGGAGCATCCTCGCCCGACATCAGTGCCTGACCTCACTACTGCTCTTGTGGAATGTGTGAATGACCACAAATCCCCAAAGCCACACTCCAAAATCCAGTGGGAAGCCTTCCCAGAAGAGTGGAGCTTATTATAACAGCAAAGAGGGGACTGCATCTACACAAACTTTTGGCCATATAGTGTATTTGTCAGTGAAGAATGAAGTGTATGCATATATGAAAATAAAACAGTATCAAAACATTTTTCAACTGCACAAATATGCATCCAGCCTCAAATAATCACGATTCCACAAATTAAAAACAAAGGATATATTCAGATTGTAAAGTACATACATGAATGGCTCTCACTGTATTTGTGCATTACATTAGATATGATGTTGTATATTTTATTGTCTGCATTTTGTGCTACTTATTTTGCCTCTACTGTATTTGTAGAACATGCTTTGAGACTGCATATATGCATCTTACACTTGTATTTCTAAAAGGGTTTTGAAACTGTTTTACTGTTTATATGTATGAGAGTTTACACACTACAGTGTTGTGTGGATTGTAGTGCTGGACGAATAACTACAATAATAAATTGGTGTTGAGGCCAGAAATTCATTTGTTTTATCATTCAAATGTGAAAACAGATCATTTTAAACCTTTTCAAACCATCCTCTATACAGTGAAGCCAAACATTCAGAAAATTTAAACCTCAGTTACTTTCAGTCGTTGTTACTGGTGTTTTGTGTATTTTATGTGAAAAATATATCAATACATCAATACCAGGTGTCCAGTGTGATTAAGAAATGATCACAATATCCAAAAAGAACAATCTTGCTGTTTTTTTTTTGTTTTTTTTTTTAATCTACTCCAACGTATATGAAAATAACCATTTTTGCCTATGCAAGTACTAGTACTGGAGTATAAATACATTCACTACTTGGTAATGCAGCCTACTATCTTAATCATAAGATTGATAAATGTAAATTATTATTATTTTATTATTATTACACAAATTTCTATGCATGACTCCAGGATTAATAAGATGTTCCTAATTCTACATATCTGCTCTTTTTTTTTTTTAAATATATAACGAACTTACAAGTGTAATTGCATAGGTGAATGATTAGTTTCATATATTGTGAAACGCTCTCCGGCGGCCACCTTATTAACGATAATGCAGAACTGAATCCGGTGCGCTTTCGTGACGTACGTGTGAGTTACTTTGGAAAGACTTGTTGAGTGCTGTGGTTAGTTTTTCCTTCAAAATGAGGACGCACAGTTATGGAAAAGTAAAAAAAAAAAATCATAAGTCCGATGTTGGAGCATAAAACTGTGTTGGCGAGGGACAATCTAAGCACCTGATTCACTAAAGCCATTGGCATACACATGAGTTTCTTAGCTTGCTTTAAAAAAATGTAAATAAATAAATAAATAAATAAATAAATAACCCATAATATGTGATTGGATGCTGACAAATTAATTACCCAATCATTGATCATGTTACTAAAATTGCAAACGATGTTAATATGCACTAATTACTTTAATAAATCTGGATTTATGCATTGTTTGTGCTATCCATATCATTTAAAATGATATCAATCTGTGTGTGTGTGTGTGTGTGTGTGTGTGTGTGTGTGTGTGTGTGTGTGTGTGTGTGTGTTTAAAGCCCACAATCAAGCCATGAAAAGCTGTAAAATGATAGAAACATCCATGGTATAAAAGAAGCCCTGAACATATTTAACTACACACCTTTTTACAAGTTTAAAGAAGGAACCAAATTCAATCATTAATATTCGGAATAAAAGCATAAATATTGTACATCGTCAGCATACACAAGCACCTGTCAGTGGGCTTTGAGGGCTACAAACGATGACCACAAGAACAATTAACTTTTTTTTTTTCAAGTCATGCGAGTGCGCTGCCACAGGATTCAACATCATAGAAAAGTGTCAGTACTTTAAAGCTGTGTGTGTTTGTGTGTGTGTTTGTGTGTGTGTAAGTGTGTGTCTACGGTTTAAGCGAATACACTGATATCTTCCTCCATAAAAGCAGACCCATCACTGATTTGATAGGATCAAACAACCTGCCACTGGCACTAGCTGCAAGTTAAAGAACGATTTCTAAAATAGTTCAATATAAACAACTTTTTTTTTTTCCTCAAATATTCGTATCTCGTCTAACTCTTACCAACAAACATGTAAATCCGGTTGTGCTTGATAGACAAAACTAAAACTTTTTTCGGTTATTCTAAAATACTTTTCTTTTTTTTTTTTAATCTTATCTCCCGTAGAGTTCGCAGTCATCCAAATATTCTGCCTTTTGAGTTTAAAACACCGATAAGCCCAAATGCACCCATGTCTTCTCAAAAAATATAGAATTTCAGTCATCACAACAAAATAATTAGAACAGTTCTATGAATCAGGCGTCGTCTTTATACGCGCGGATCTCTTTCACGCAGTCCAAAAGCGATCGGACAAATGACGTCGCTGCAAAACCGACTACGTCCACTGTCATCTTCATACGCTCGTTATTCGTACTCATCTTCAAGTATCAGGTTTCAGGGTTGACCCCGTTCCCCCCTGTGCAGTTTGTTGGCTATTTATTTACTTTTTTACGAAGGGATGTCGTCACTGTTTTCTTTCGACAGGCTGCTTCAAGCACAGTTCGCTTCCCGCCGAGACGATTGGCAGGTTGTTGTCGCGGTGATGGCCGATCAGGTGGCTGATGCTGTCGAATATGTGATCTTTAGTTCGTACCTTTTGAAGATAAAGAATCATTTGTGACAAGTCACGAGTTTAAAAAGTTTCAGACATTTCTTTCAGACTTTGAGATATTCTGTGGAACAATACTAAAACTGAAAATCGATGCTTAATTTCTAGCATAACAAATATTTTAGGAAAAAAATAATTTTAAGAGACTTCAAGTTTCTTTGATGCTCACCGTGCCCTCTGGATCGACGAGCAGTAGATGTTTGGCGAGGCCATTGTGCATGCCCGTCAGCACGTACGAGCCCGGGTTGGTAGTGCTTTTGCGCACCAGGAAATCTCCGTCATTGCGCAGGAGTTTCTCGGCGTTGTGGCGGCTCATCTCTCCGTGGTACCAGCTCTGCTGCTCGAGCTCGGAGAGGGAGCGCAGGGCCGAGCGCGTCAGCACCGGGCTGCAGTTATCCACCGACGACGCCTTATTCAACACGGACACTGACGATGACGGGGACTGAGTCACGATCGCCTCTTCAAACGGCTCTGTGCAGAAAGAGAAGTGATGCAAGCCGATAAATCTCAGTTTTAACTTACAATATGGTTAAACCTTAGAATCACCTTTTCTATTTCATTCAACATTCCTTATTTTGTTTATTAAAAGTCTATAAATATTTTTGTTTAAAAATTGTATTTTAATACTCGGGATATGTTACTACCTAATATTAAAAAATATACTGTAACAAATTGGAAAAACAAATTCTTAATTTGAAACCTATAATGTTGCGTGCTGACTTCATATAAGAACAAAAAAAAAACATGGTGAATGATTGCACGTTTATTAAAAGAGTCTTCAGCACTTTTATGGTCGGTAAGTTTTCAGCCCAGGAAAGTCTTCAGGACAAAGGAATATGCGATTTGCGGTGTGTCTCACTCACATGACATTTATTTGTCGTATTATCTTCGAGAGGGAGAAGGAGAAAAAAGAAAAGAGACTCTGATGAGGGAACTTATTTCCTGGACGTTCCACAACATTTTAAAGTAACCATAAACGGATAAGAAGTATGATGTTTTGTTCTTTAATAAACAAACAATTGTTAGTGTTGGCAAATTGCTGTTGTATGAGAGGAATAAAACATTTCAGGAAGTGCTGTTATAGGAAAATAGTCCATTTTGGAATGATAGCATTAACAGTAACTGCACTGGCCATCGGACCAAATCAAATGTAGTCGAAACTGCTGTACGTGTCAATGTAAAAATTTATATTTTGAGATAAAAATTTTATCTGCCAAATGCTATCGATTCGGCATCAGATAGATTTCCCTGCTTCTTAACCTGCAGTCATGGAACCCATCAGGTATCTCCTGTGGATCCTGTGTATTAGTTTTAAAATGAAACAGCCTCAAATTTATTTTTTGATGGACAACAGACAGATCTGAACAAAGCAGGTCCGTTTTGAAGATGTATAAAAGTCTCTGAGCCTTACTCATGTCAAAAAGGTCTTTCCTGGGGCTGTCTTTGGCTGTGGCGCCTCCACATGGTTCACACACTGCCTCTGTTTCCCCCTGCAGCACCGCCAGCACCTGTTGGTCAATGTGCTGCGTGTTCACGTATGTAGGAACCTCGCTCAGCTTAGGGCTCTGACCTTTGACCTCGGGTAAACTGTATATGTCACAAGATCCTGAAAGTGAACATCCAAGAAAGAAGGAAAAAGAGGTCAATAAGTGAAAACATGCAGTATGTATATAGAACAGATTAAATAGCCGATTAAATTAACCACAATATGGACCTTTGTGGATGAATTAAAATCCCATCAGAATGTGATATAGAGAGAGAGAGAGAGAGTGAGAGAGAGAGAGAGAGAGAGGACAAAGATAGACGAAGGAGAAGCTCCTCACCTTGTTGGACAAGTATAGGCCTGCCTTGATAGTACGTCTGGTCTACTCCAGCCCCCTGCGACAAACGAGAGCCAGCCGAGAGAGAGAGAGGGAGAGAAAGAGAGTGTGCGACAGAGAGAGAGAGAGAGAGAGAGAGAGAGAGAGAGAGAGAGAGAATATGAGTCATCCCCAGTAATAAAACAGCCACTCTGCATCACTGCAACCCCAGGCTGCAACACTAATCTACTGCAAATAAGCCCTTACATAAGCCAGAGTCATCACATCATCACACACAGGATGTACGTGAAGTGGACAAAGCAGAGCACAGGATTTTTGATTAGCGCTCACACACTCTGAGGCAGCTAACATCTCCATGGAAGTGTTTTTTTCCCCTAAGTGTCTCAAGATCAATTATCGTTGTCCTCCAAACAAGGCTAAAAATAAGTTTCCAAGTGGACTTAACTGTGATGTCAGCAATAATTTGCCTCAGGGTCACACATGCCAGGGTCATATAGCCAAAAAATGTGACTAACAAACAGTGAAATAACATCCGACCAGCTTTAGTAGCACTCACTGTGTAGGCCAGAATAGTACAAGTTGATTATGATTTAAATTTTTTGGCCAATTACCAACGTTCATTCATTTATCATCAGTAACTGGTTTAAATTACTAATTTGTTTATACTTTGAGAAATCAAACCAACTTAGCTCTTCGGAAAATATTGCGGAGAGGTGAAAACAATAATAACCACTGAAGTGGGCGGAATTGATCAAACTTTCTGTAGGAGTGGGAGGAATTAGAAAACTCCTGTGCACATCTCTACTTCAGACACATGTCTTGGCTAATCAATGACATTTAAAATAAGAGGGAAATTGTGTAATTCAGGTTAGATACCAGGGAAGATACCTAGTGATTGGTGATGTTTAGTGATTATTTGCAGACATACAAAGGATTAGGATTGCAATAAAATTAACAAAGGTAACATTTTAAGATTTATATTATGCTTACTTTGCTTACACACAAGGTCATGATTCTTTTATGGTTCAACCAATTCAGTGCAAAAGGGTGTAAAGTCAAAACAAATAAATATGATTGTCCATCTAAATTCTCTCCAGTGCCCAAGTAATAAGTAATTCATAAGTAATAAGTAATTATTAAGTAATAAGTAAGTAATAAGTAAGCACCATAATAATTATATTACTAAGGTGGTCTACACCGAAATGAATTGTATGTTGGGAGAATTAATGCATGCCATTAGATTAGATTTGATTAGATTAGATTAGATTAGCTGAGGAGACCTGGCTGCTCTCTGCTGTCTGATTGGTTAACCGTGCATCGATGAAGCCGCCAGGAGGAGGCATCTTGCCAGGGATGTTGTTATAATATGAGTGATCAGGAGGCTCCTCTCCTTCCTCAGTCCATGAAGGCTCCTCTACACTCAGTACCCTAAAAGAGAGAGAGAGAGAGAGAGAGAGAGAGAGAGAGAGAGAGAGAGAGAGAGAGAGAGATTTGCATTAAGAAGTTTGCCATGATCTGTCAAATATTACTCGATGCCAGATTTGGCATCACAGTGTGAGCGGATGTTATACTCTCCTAAAAATTCAATAAAACGATAAAACAAAACAAAACTGAATATGTATTAAAACAAATAAAATAAAATATAATGATTATATAATGAATGTATGAATGATTATATAATGAATAAATATAATGAATAAAACATTAAATACATGATAAACAAAAATCTTACAATAATATATTTATTTGCCATGTATATACAAAAAATGCATAATACTATATGAATATTAATGTGTTAATATATTAATAAAATATATATAATCAAAGCATTTGTTAATAGCAAAAAATAAAATATTTAGAAGGAGTAAAAAGCAAATAATACAGCAAATGGTATAAATGGTATATGAATGAAAGAAATTACATAATTTATTAAATAATTATTAAAAATAGAGGAAAATATTCTTGGTGAGAAATTCTTTTTAAAAAAATTATAAAAAATTAAATATTAGTACATAAAAACATTCATACAAAACCAGTCACACAGTAACGAGCCTAAATACAGCGCTGAAATGTGTGTGTGTGTGTGTGTGTGTGTCTGTGTGTGTGTGTCTGTCTGTGTATGTGTGTGTGTGTGTGTGTGTGTGTGTGTGTGTGTGTGTGTGTGTGTGTGTGTGTGTGTGTGTGTGTATGTGTGTGTGTGTGTGTGTTTGTGTGCTGGGGTGTGTGTGTGTGTGTTACCTATCGTGTATAGCTGACAGCTTGCTGGAGGGACACTGAAGGTACTGCTGGAAGCGCAGGTCAAATGCCTGCCCTATCGTACTGATCACATCCTGGGCCAGACCATCGGAACATTCCAGAATATGACATGCTGCAAAACACACACACACACACACACACACACACACACACACACACACACACACTCAAAGTCATTTTATGAACACAGAGCAGCAAGCATAGTCGCAAATATATAAACACACACCATAATGTAGGTTAGTGCTCTCTCTCATACACACACACACACACACACACACACACACACAGGATTGGATATCAGCAGATAGCCAGGGAAAACGGAAGCCAGTTTGCTGACTCATTCCCCAGCTGCACTCATTATCGGATCTTTCCCCATGACGTCATCAGAAATGCGTTCTAAAGTATAGAGGATCGTTTTAAAGCTCGGACGAGAGGTCAGACACACAGGAAAGGGGGAAAAAAGAGACATGCCGCAGCATAAATTGATTTTTTCCCCCCTACAAAGCTAAATACAGCTACACAGGATCAATCAATGCCCTTCTGCTTCAGAATGCAGCGATGCAGGCTGTAAAGAGGTCAAATCCCTCACATGCACAAACACAACTCATGATTTTTACTGCTGCAATTTTTTTTAAAATCTCCATCAAGGACAAACTATGGTTAAGTACTGATTCAGTTCTATTCAATTTGATTTGTGTAGCATTTTTAAAAATAGGCATTGTTACGAAGCAAGATACAAACTTACAGTAGTGTGTGTGACAGATTCTCAGGAAGATTAGTCAGAGAGTTTAGATTAGTTAGTAAAGCGTGAAGGAAAAATCTTACCTCTGCGGTTAACTGGATCTTTTGCTACGTAAGCAACAAAATCGGTCGTGTCCTTTAAACAGAGCACAGAAGACATGCACAATCTTGTGAAAAAAGCTGCTTTACTGTACTAACCTTGTTAACTGATTTAACATAATATCTACAAATTGACGGATTTATTTAGTATGAACCATTTCTGTCCACTGATAACATTTCTGAAATAAAAATCCACATGGGACACATTACACTCAGTGTTTTCCAGCCTATAAGACATTTTTGTGCTCTACACTAAATGCTGCAAATTCTACACTGTGAATGAATTTTATTATGCCTGTTTGTTACAGTTATTTAGTTTAGTTATTTTGTAGTGTTATCTATTGTTACCTATTAATGTTACCTAGTTAGTGTTACCTAGTGTTACCTAGTTACTGTTACCTATTTAGTGTTACCTAGTTAGTTTTACTCAGTGTTACCTAGTTAGCATTACCTATTTAGTGTTACCTAATTAGTGTTATCTAATGTTACTTAGTTAGTGTTACCTATTTAATATTACCTAGTGTTACATAGTTAGTGTTACCTATTTAGTGTTACCTATTTAGTGTTATCTAGTGTTACCTATTAATGTTACCTAGTTAGTGTTACCGAGTGTTACCTAGTTAGTGTTACCTATTTACCAGGCTCATAAAATAAGCCTCAATTCTCCTCTTATCTACAAACACAATTAGGCTTACAAGTCACAGGGTAACACGGTACAGAAACACAGGTATTTTCAAAATGTGTATAGTTTTTAGGCTCTAAATTCTTTAGTCTACTGAGAATACAGAGACTTTAAATCTTATACAAATAGCTTAGTGGTAGAGGTGGGCTTGGTTAAATTATGCTGATGCAGAACGCGACATGCAGAGTATTTGAGTGAAAGCCACATGTGCTTCTGCCAGAATGTTGCTACACAACGTATAGAAGGTGCTGCAGATAAGTTGCATGCGAACATTTTTTTTCGGAGACTGGGTTGGTTTTGACAGTTTGTAGCCACGACTAGAAAATCTATCTCTCTGGAGTTGTGTATTTTAATGACGTCCTTCAAACGTTGCAATAAGTGACAATAAGTTTCAGTTCAAAAACTCGTGAACTAGTGATTTGAAAGAATTTCAGCATAAATACTGTGAAGACATAAATTAGGATACTGTAATATGTTATCGACCTCACAAAATGTGGGTCACAATGACGGTCTCAGATTACGAAATTCCAAGACTGAAATTTGTGATTATATGTACAGTTTATTTTTGACAGAGAAATTCCATATGTAACATGGTAACACTAATGAGACAAAACCTAAACTGTAACTTACCAATTAGGGTTCCTGACATACCATTTACAAACATTATATAAAATAAATTTGCATTATACTAATGTGACTTACACACTGGAACACTGTATGTATTGATTCTCTATTAGCAGACAAAATGTAGGTGTGTGTTATAATCTGGAGTGACTTGCTATCAAGGAAAAAGTGAACTTATTAATAGTCTTAGTTCCTTACCGGATCTCCACCGGAGGCGAATGATATCGACTGCATATGGTGATTTGCTATTATCTACCGGAGCAGACAGGAAAGAGAATCATTGATTTTTAGACCATCATGCAACTTCCTGCTGTCAATAAAACACAAAAATGTGTGTGTGTGTCCTGCAGATATAAATTGCTTTAGAGTTATTGTGTGTTCCTCATTACAAATGAAACATTAATATGATCCATTGCAACTTTTATCATGAGTATAGAAAGTGTTATAGTGATGTGGAAAAAAAAACAATTAAGTGTTTAATTTAGACAAGTGTGAATATGTGGTGCGTACCTGTTTGGAGTCGGGGGTCATTAGGTTTAAGCTGCTGATTGAGATGTTCAGGTTGATACTCATGCCAGCAAACTGCAGGTTACTTTTCCCCAAAATACTAGAAAGAGCTTTGGAGGGGGGCTTAAGAGAAGAGGATGGAGAGAGTGAGATGAAATTCAATTCATTCATCCAGTCTATGATCCTGTCATTACTCCAACTATCCATAATCTCATCCACTGAGAACGACAGACATTTTACAAGTACACAGAAATTAATTTAAACTGTGTGCTTTGACAAGTAAGGTACTGATGATATCTATTTAAATGTTTTGCAGAAATAAAATGTCATTCCTCCATGTGATGAAATTTCACACAACAAACATACAATCGTGTGGCAAAAAGATACCACTACTTGGGACTGTCCTGCCTCTTACTATAAATTTCAGATTTGCTTGCTTTAGCGTTTGTTAATACATGTATATTGCAGTTTCAACTGTTTAAGTTTCCACCCATTAGTTAAAATCCATCTTCAAAGACTGGCGTATTAATCTTAACGAAATGAACAACGTCGTCATTATCAACGTTGTCCATGATTTATTTTACACGTATGAAATTCTGAGATTTTAGTTTAAACTTCATTCATTACATTACCCACAATGCCGCTTGACTACCTGCTGATAGTAGTGCAGTGTAATTCATAGTATATCCTAGGTTATCTTTATAGTTCTGTATATTTTCTGCATATACATGGTACATTATCCATGGATAGTCTGGGTACTGTTGTATATACAATATACATATCTCTTACATTTATTTATGGCTAATACTTGTATATATTAATGTAGTGTAATTTCCCATTCATACTGTTATCTACTCAATAGCTACTGCACATATTAACTGCCCATAGCCTTGTTATTTATTCATTTACTGTATAAATATTTACATATTCAACCTGCGCATTGTTAATTTGCACAATGCTACTATGTGCACATCTGGTAGATGCTAAACTGCATTTTATTGCTGAGTACCTGTACTATGCAATGACAATAAAGAACTTCCCACCCACCCAGCCACCCAGTGTGTGCGCCATCGTCTCCATTGCTTGTACTACATTAATATGACATGATAATCTAGCATCACTCTGTTCAACAGAGGATGAAGCCATCCTACCCAGAAATCCCTGGTCAACTCATCCCAAATCATGTCTGCTGGACTGGATTTAAGTCAGGTCATTTTACACAACTTTTTTTTTTAGTTTGTCTTTGAAACCAAATTCAAGTATAAGCCTTTAGATTAAAATGCCTTGAAGATCATTCATTCAGATTAGGCATGTACAAACTTTTGACTAGCGCGCACACACACGCATACACACACACACACACAGACACACACACACATACACTCAAGCAAGCCTAGCTGAACTGAATGCAGATCCTCAGCACAAAATGAGTCACAGTTCTAACAGTGTGTATCGTGGGCTGTGTGTCCACCCACACACACACTGAACCGCACCACATCTCTCCTTCTCTTATAATCCCTCTCTCTTCCTCTGACTTCCCCCCTCTTCCTCTCTTTTCTTGTTTTTCACTTGCATTGTATTTTCCTTGGCCTCTTTCTCTTTACTCCACATACAGCACTTTCTCACCATCTTTTCGTTCCCCGCTCATTTGTACAATAGAGGGACGCTCTCTGTCTGCCGTGTTTCTATTTCTGCATCCCTGCTTCTCACTCTTCATTTAGTTCTCTTTATTTGTTCTCTCTCTCTCTCTCTCTCTCTCTCTCTCTCTCTCTCCATCTTACCTTTTTCTTGCGCAGTGCTCCTTTGGTGCCAGGTACTGCCTCACACACCAAACTGATGGCCTCCCTGAAGGAAAAGACAGACACAGAGAGAGAGAGAGAGAGAGAGAGAGAGAGAGAGAGAGAGAGAGAGAGAGAGAGAAGAGACAGAGTCTTTGTTAAAATGTAATCTTTAATAGAATGTATTGTAAAAAATAATACACATAAAATAACACAAAAAAAAATCAAAAGCACTGATGTATAGGTATGGATGCTGTCATGTTCCATTTTTTCAAACAACACGTTATGTTCAGGACCTGGGACAGCGACTGAGACACTACTTCGGATAGCAAATAAAAAATTTTAAAAAATTTTAATATTAATTTTAGCAAGTCTGGAGGCCACAGATCCACCACCACTGTTTGTGAACCCTTGCTCATCTACATGAGTCTAGTGTTGTGTGTGTTAAAACCAGCATCTGTGACCAAGTTTCTGTTCATTACCACATCACAAGGAACCTTTATACAGAATGAGCTCTTAAAATACAAAGCCAATTCATGTAACATCAGGGCAGGTCGAGTGTCAGCCTAGTTTTTAATTCTAAAAACTACAGGCTTTCCTGAACTGAAATGTTTTTCTTTTGTTTGTATCTTCACTACAAAGTCGGCACAGGAGCATGGCGAACAATTTTACAGCCGTTATGATTACAAACTGAACTGACAGGGCTTATGTGCATTTTCCTACACCACGTAGCTATCCAACAACTTGATCAAAGTGTGACCTTCACTCTATGAGGAAATCATACTTAGCTAGCTCATTGTTTTACTGTTTGCCAAATTTCAGCCGCGGTGGCATGCGACGGGTTTTCGCAATGTGACGATGTGCTTTTGTTTACTTTTGCCATGTGCCTTTGTTTTGGTTTTGATCCTGCTTATTTGCTGTGTTCACCTGTTTGGTGTTAGCTCTTGATTAGTTTGGCTGCTTATACCCTGGTGTGTCTGTGCCTCGTTGCGAAGTCTTGTCAACAGCATTGTTCATTTCTGAGCCTTGTTTCCCAGCATCTTGATTTCTTGTGTATTCTTGTTTTGTTAACCTGTGCTACCTGTGATTTGACCCATGCAATGGCTATGATTCTTGGTTTGCCCTAAATAAAGCTCACACTTGCGCCCTGCGGTAAACAGCTGCAGTAAACTGGCTTTTTTCTGTGAAAGAAACGTTGGAACGATTTCCTCCTTAATTTCTGTTGACATCATAGAGAACAAGAGACATGTTCATTATTATTCTGGGCTTTGATTTAGGCTTTAAAGAAACTCTATAAATAGTGCTTCATCTCCAAGTGTGCTGAATGGAGAGAATGACACACACGTGTGTGTTGTGTGTGTGTGAATGCAAGCTTAGTGGGGAACAGGAAGTCAGGTGGAAAAGTGGATGTGACATGCCATCTCTCTCTCTCTCTCTCTCTCTCTCTCTCTCTCTCTCTCCCACACAGTGTTCGATAAACAAGCAGTGTCCGCTGGGAGAAGTCCGGTCTTCTCCTAACCAACGTTACACGGTGACTCATATGCACACATGGAGTCACATTCTTTATCTCCACAAATATATTCTTTATCTTCACATATCTGAACAGACGAAAGTGGGGTACACGCAAAACAGGATTTTAAAGTAAGCCTTGTGTTCAATTGACAAGCAAATACTGGGTCTCATTTATCAATCTTTTAGTAATACTGTGTGTAAATGTTTTTGTTGCCAAACCAAACTAAAAATAAAAACAAACTAAAAGATTTACAAAATCTTTTTTGTAAAAAGATTTACAAAACTTCCCATAACATGTATGATTTTCATCATATGCTTGACATACAGGTGCATCTCAATAAATTAGAATGTCGTGGAAAAGTTCATTTATTTCAGTAATTCAACTCAAATTGTGAAACTCGTGTATTAAATAAATTCAGTGCACACAGACTGAAGAAATTTAAGTCTTTGGTTCTTTTAATTGTGATGATTTTAGCTCACATTTAACAAAAACCCACCAATTCACTATCTCAACAAATTAGAATACTTCATAAGACCAATAAAAAAAAAACATTTTTAGTGAATTGTTGGCCTTCTGGAAAGTATGTTCATTTACTGTACATGTACTCAATACTTGGTAGGGGCTCCTTTTGCTTTAATTACTGCCTCAATTCGGCGTGGCATGGAGGTGATCAGTTTGTGGCACTGCTGAGGTGGTATGGAGGCCCAGGTTTCTTTGACAGTGGCCTTCAGCTCATCTGCATTTTTTGGTCCATTGTTTCTCATTTTCCTCTTGACAATACCCCATAGATTCTCTATGGGGTTCAGGTCTGGTGAGTTTGCTGGCCAGTCAAGCACACCAACACCATGGTCATTTAACCAACTTTTGGTGCTTTTGGCAGTGTGGGCAGGTGCCAAATCCTGCTGGAAAATGAAATCAGCATCTTCAAAAAGCTGGTCAGCAGAAGGAAGCATGAAGTGCTCCAAAATTTCTTGGTAAACGGGTGCAGTGACTTTGGTTTTCAAAAAACACAATGGACCAACACCAGCAGATGACATTGCACCCCAAATCATCACAGACTGTGGAAACTTAACACTGGACTTCAAGCAACTTGGGCTATGAGCTTCTCCACCCTTCCTCCAGACTCTAGGACCTTGGTTTCCAAATTAAATACAAAACTTGCTCCCATCTGAAAAGAGGACTTTGGACCACTGGGCAACAGTCCAGTTCTTCTTCTCCTTAGCCCAGGTAAGACGCCTCTGACGTTGTCTGTGGTTTAGGAGTGGCTTAACAAGAGGAATACGACAACTGTAGCCAAATTCCTTGGCACGTCTGTGTGTGGTGGCTCTTGATGCCTTGACCCCAGCCTCAGTCCATTCCTTGTGAAGTTCACTCAAATTCTTGAATCGATTTTGCTTGACAATCCTCATAAGGCTGCGGTTCTCTCGGTTGGTTGTGCATCTTTTTCTTCCACACTTTTTCCTTCCATTCAACTTTCTGTTAACATGCTTGGATACAGCACTCTGTGAACAGCCAGCTTCTTTGGCAATGAATGTTTGTGGCTTACCTAGTGAACCAAACTGAGAGACCATTTTGAAGGCTCAGGAAACCTTTGCAGGTGTTTTGAGTTGATTAGCTGATTGGCATGTCACCATATTCTAATTTGTTGAGATAGTGAATTGGTGGGTTTTTGTTAAATGTGAGCCAAAATCATCACAATTAAAAGAACCAAAGACTTAAACTACTTCAGTCTGTGTGCACTGAATTTATTTAATACACGAGTTTCACAATTTGAGTTGAATTACTGAAATAAATGAACTTTTCCATGACATTCTAATTTATTGAGATGCACCTGTATATGAATCATAAAGAATGATTTCTTTTCTTAGGTCTTTGACGGTTGTTGACAGAGTTCTGTAAATGGACTGCAGGTGTCCGAGTTATGAGTAAGAGTGTGTTAGATAGAGAGTGAGTGAGATGGTCGTGGGCTGATGGTGGAGGAGTCGTACCTTGTTATTTGGGATCTTGTGGTGAAGTCGAGGGATCTCATGGACCGAAGCACTTCTATGCAGCCCAGATACTGTAACAAGAAAGCGGAGAGACCAGACAAACAGAGAGATATACTGTTTATTATTTCTCTTATTTATAGAATAATAGGAAAGATAGATGGAAGATGACAAGGGACACGTGCAGACATTGATCAAGGGGGTGTGTTCAGGACAGAGCTGGAGCAGCAGTAACACAAGGAACAGGAAAAATATGAAGTAGAATGCTATGCTGCTTTGTTTAAAAAAATAAAAATAAATAAAAATAAAAATAAAGGACAACAAGAAAACCTTTGGGTTTGCTTTTAGTGCTAGCAGCTTCCAAGAGATTTTTTGCCTGCTAACTTCCGTATTAGGCACTGTTTGTATGAAATAAGTAAATCTTACCTAAATGAAAGTAATGGAACTGTAATGTGTGTGAGAGGTGTAAGCTATTTTATCACACTTTTAATTCACTGTTTTGATTTGTCAAATTAATAAAATGTTTCTGTTAATTTGATGCACTCTCCTGTAAAGAAAATGTGCCCACAGTTTGAAGGATAAGCTGACCAAGAACTCATTTGCTAAGATTACAGCTCACTTTATGTGTAGTTCATAATTTTATCCATAAAAATTTCAGTCCTCTGATTAATCAACGTCTCCAACTAAGATGCATTTAGATCCATTGTCCTCAAAAAAAAAAAAAATGTTTAGGGGACTTATATGTTATATTTGAAGTCTGAATACCGATGTGGACAATTTCGTTATGAAATCCTCACTGGGTGAACATAACTCAACTCTGAATATGGCCCAATAAATGATCAATCAGTGCGTCAACCTTACTGTCAGGTATTTTTATTATGTGCATGTGTATTCTGTACTAGAATAGACTAATACAATAATACTGTGGTTCTTCAGTATTAGTAGTGAACTTGGGTGATGGAAATTCATGAATCGTACAAGAGAATATAAGAACAAACTAGAACGCCTAAAAAGAACACCAAAAATAAAAGACATTAACCAGGAAGTAAGACAGGAAGTAAACAAGCTTTAAACATCTTTTTTTTTTTTAAAGTTAACCCACTTCTTACATGTTTGTGGTGTTCACGTGTCACTGCAAAATCACATGTAGAGGAGGTTTTGGATGAATTAAATTCACCCACACACAGGCACTGGCATGGAAACGGAGACACACACATAAAAAAAATGCAAGCGAGTGTGTAGGAGACAGTGTGAGAAAGAACATGCGGATTACACACTGAGAACAGTTTGTCAGATCACACATCGGAGTTGATTAGGCCATGCGCCTGCTGCGATGATGAGACAAGGTTGTGGGTTGAATAACACGTATCTCGAATGGCACCTTTAACATTACATAACTGGTACGGACAGCTTGCTTGGTCTGACCTCTGAGATAAATACCAACTGATACAGAATAATTATCAATCATTATTACACTGACTGTATCGCCAAACAGAGTGGCACCCAAAAGTACCAGTGCTGGAATACAAAGTCTAACATCCGCATCAGTGTCGGCCCTGAAGTTTCTTGGAGCTCTGTGATGTGTGTTCTGAAGAAAAAAATATTTTTGCACAATGAAAATGTCTTAAGCCACAATCGGTCCGAAGCTAAAATCGTTGTTCGTAAAGAAAAATAATCAAGTACACAAAGCACCAAAACCACAAAACAGCCCACACAAACAAACAAACAAACAAACAGACAGACAGACAGATAGATAGATCGATAGATCGATAGATAGATAAGCCCAAACAAATAAATAAATAAATAAATAAAACTAGTGGGCGGTTAAACTAAAAACATATATATTCATATCTCCATATATATAAATACACAATACAATAATCAATATTATTTCCAGTTATATTTCCCAAGATTGTTTTGTATCCACGTATCACAGAATTATCAGGGATTTCAGGACTGATGTCTTACTTTTTGCAACATGCAACATTTATAAGCAATTTAAAAAAGCAATAAAATAAAATAATAACATATATCTATATATATATATATATATATATATATATATATATATATATATATATATATATATATATATATATATATATATATATGTTATAACAATAACCTATATATATAAAATTTGCAACATTTAAAAAAGCAATGATGCAAGCAATGGTAAAAGAGATTTTAAAAATTCTATTTAAAAAAAGAATACACCAAAAAAAAAACTGAAAATAAAAATAACTGAATAGCTGTCACTAATTAAAACATTTCTAAACCGCTTTGTTGACCACACTGAGGCTGAAACTCTAACAGATCACTTCTTCTGCATCACGTCGGAAGACTGCAGCATTTATTCCCTCCCCATTCACTTACGTAATTAATCAACACTCCTTGCGTCTGACTTTAATGCTCAGCAGTTTACCACTGCATGACTCACCTGAACACAGCGGTGACTCACCTGGACCTGTCTCACTCTAACCTCAAGCCCTCACGGCATCGGCAGATGAACGGATGAATGAATCATCTGTCTTCTGTTTCCCTAATCCGAACAAAGCGAGTGATTCACCTGCTCCACTTACGCTGTTATCAGTGGCTCCTCGGACCTGTCATTCAGACGGCTGCACGTTTCAATACATCCAAATTTAAACGCGATAATAATTCTTAGTGTGAACAATAATAATAATAATAATAATAATAATAATAATAATAATAATAATACGCCATATACATAAACATGATCCAGACAAAACAGAGAATGAGATTTGCGGATATGGATATGATTTGTAACATAAATCCTGTCTTCAATTACATTGCCAGTAGCGCTTAGTCCATTAGATGTTCAACCACAAATGGATATTTCCGCTTGTTGAAAAGACGGAGACACTAGAAACTATAAAAAGCTCCATTCTGATTGGTCAGAAGGTGTTGATTCATTTTCTATAACATCAGCTCTGACAGTTGTTCCGACTGCAAGTAGACTCCAGTATCATACTGTTGCTATAGTAACAACATACACAGGGACTTGTACATCACACTGTATGTACACATAATACTAAATGTATAATCGTTCATATGCTGAAGCTTTCTGTAAGAAAACATTTATTTAACATTTATGAAAGGCGTTTCCAGTGTGAGTACAGTGTAAGTCTGTAATATTCAAGAGTAAAGCTGTTTCTTTAAGTTTTCCGACACATGAAAATTCAAGAGTTAGGAAAAAACAGAGGTTGGTGAGTGAACAACGTTTATAGCTGCTATAACATAAGAGATAACAGGAACCAACTTGTTTCCTGGACGTTCTACAACATTAAACGTAACTACAGATGGATGAAAAGTATGACAAGTCGTTGTGTAATAAAAAAATGTATAATTGTTGAAAAACTGCAGTGGTATAAGCGGAACAAGCATGATCTGATCAATATCTGTCTTTTATTACATGTGCATGCCAGTTTTGCTGAGCACGTTTTTATTCACGCAGTAATAATGACCATAATGCCAAGCACTGAAAAGTAACCACAACGATCATCCCGAGACATTAATGATCAGAGATGGCACAGGTTTAGGGTTTCAAGGCCAAAAATGCTCCCAAGATGGCTTAGTTAACCTCAAAATAACCATGATTTTAAACATTTGATCATTATATTGAACAGCAACAGAGTTGCTTTTAAACTGACAAAAAAATTATGATAATGATAATACGTGGTATCTTATCAAGCCAATCAACAGCCCTAAATTTATCATACTGCTATAATCATCTTTACTCCATATAGCGTTAAAGCCTTTGGCTGTAAATGGTAAAATAAATCCTTTTGACACTAAAGATCCATCAAATAGCCCTGTCAATTACACATTTCCAATTTAATTACAGGTAAACTGTACAGAAACTCCATTTTCCAGCCCAAAATTCAGTGGCAGAAAAAAAGTTATTTTTTGCTTTCAAGGAAACATCATAAGTTAAAAGTATCACAGGAGCATATTGGTGTGTTTTGTACATATTAAAACAGAGTGTCCGAAGAGTCAGGAACCAGTGGGAATATGTTGAGCATGCATGCCTATCCGAATATCTGAAAAATCTGCAAAAACATGATAGAAACTGCGTAAAGCCTAAGAGTGAACATGCAGTGCATATGTTTTAAATAATAAATGCAAAATTATGTATATGTAGTTTTACTCTCATTGGTTCCTGACTTTTTGGACACATGTCACCAACTCTGTAGACACATAGTCACCAACTCTGTTCCTGGAGATCTACCTTCATGAAGACTTCATGAAGACAACATCGTGCCCACCTGACCAACTAATCATTGCCTTAAGAAGTTCTTGATCAACTAAAACAGGTGTGTTAGATTTCGGTTGGATATGAAACCTGCAGGAAGGTGGATCTCAAGGAAAAGGGTTGGCGACCACTGATGTAGACACATGGTCCATCTTAAAAGAGGAAGTGAACATGAAAGAAGTGGCTGATTTGTGGAAGTACAACAGTTCCACCCACCTCGAAGCAGCCAGATTTTAAAAAATAATTTAAAATTCTCAGCTGAAAACTCCAACATGGTTTAAATATCTGGAAATGGTGGCCCGCTGGCTAGATTCGGCCCATGGGTGAGTTTTCTCTGCTCTCACAATTACAATTATGTTAAAATTATGCATGATATGTAGAAAAGGTAAGGTACTGTCCTACCATCATGACCAAATGAAATGTATAACTTCATATAGCCAATACTCTCACACACTGGTGTTTTTGTGTGTGTGTGTGTGTGTGTGTGTGTGTGTGTGTGTGTGTGTGTGTGTGTGTGTGTGTGTGCATTCAGATGACATCATCAGTAGAAAAAGAAAAAAACGGTGAGTAATGCGAACGTAAGTGAGGAAGAATACTAAATACTGTTACTGAAAAGTAGGGACACAAGATGACCATGTTTGAGTAGCAGTGGCTTTTTAAAGCTTGTATTTTTAAAGAGTAGTTTTAATCTGGACTACACTTTAAATTTTAAATATGCAAAGACATAGATGGAGTTTATAGCATGTTATAGCTTCTTCCGTACCATTTCTTGACTGTAGCTGAATATCAAATGGTACGTACTACATGAAGTGCACAAGATAATTATGTTATACCCTAGTTAGAGAGCAAGAGACACCGGTCTATTAATGTTTTTAAAATGAAAACTTTTAATGTAATAACCTCCCACTGAATTATTATACATATACATTATTATTTGTGTGAGCGGTTTAATTTGAAGCTAATAATAAAAAATAAGTTGACATGGGCTTTAGATATGGAAGATACGCTGTGTGTGTATGTGTGTGTGTGTGTGTGTGTGTGTGTGTGTGTGTGTGTGTGTGTGTGTGTGTGTGTGTGTGTGAAAAACAGAGCACAGTCATTTCAGTTACTGCCTTTTTACTGCATCTTAGCGTTATACATTCACTGACACACATGGGCCGTCATTAGATCAATACGTGATGGCCGCTAGCATGGACAGACACACACACACACACACACACACACACACACACACACACACACACACACACACACACACATTACCTTCCATTGACATAATTACACCTAAATCTAACCCCAACCTTTGAAACAAAATTGTAGACATTCCTATCCATGTGCAGACATTTGGACCCTACCTATAAAAATAAATAAATAAATAAATTTTTTTATTTATTTTATTGAAAAGGTTCTGGCATTCCGTCTGCCTTTTCCATCCCCCCTTCATTTGTTACCTTTCATTTCATACAGCTCAAATGATCCTACTTCCTGTACACTACCTCCACCTCTCTCTCTCTCTTTCTCTCTCTCTCTCTCTCTTTCTCTTTCTCTCTCTTTCCCCCTGTCTCTCCATTTCTCTGCATGTTAAGCGTACAATGCTCCAGTGCTGAGGCTGTAGCTGCGGGTGATTCACTCTGAGAAGGAAAGAGAAAAAAAAGGAACAAGGGTATGAGGCATGAATCATCCGGTAGATATCGAAGTCACCTTTACCTCAGTGCCTCTCTAATGACACATTGCACGATGAAGCGATGGAGCCGGAAACGCACTGCTTGTGCTCAAAATACGCTCGGAATACGTTTGGTGTCGACAATATGATCGGAGGATCGGATTGTTAAAAATGTTTAACATGAATTTATTTACGCCTGATGATGTAGGATGGCACGGTATCATTATGTAGTTAAATTACCGTTTATTGATGCCTTTCTTTCTACAAAACTGGTTCGCTGGCTTGGCTTGTGTTGCGTATATTCCTGTAAAAAAAATCAAGATGACGTGATTTTAGACTTATAGTAAAGATTCTTATAGATTTCTGATAGATTAGATAGATTTCAGATTCCTATAATTTAGTTGTATCCCAGAAGTCTTTAATCCTCATGAGCAATACAAAATCATTTTGCCTATAAACTCATACCAGGGTCACCATTATATTTTATGAATGTGATAGGAGAGCAGCTCTGCCGCCTTAGCTCTGGTCACCGTGGTTACACTATTTGCATCCCGCTTCCGCTTGATGAGATAAACTTGGTGTTCGTTTGAATAGATTGACTGGCGTGGTAAAAATAGCCCGTCGCTTAGAGAACACGTATGGTGCATATGCAGCAGATAAAAAAAAAACAATGAAAGAAAGAGAGAGAGACAGAGAGAGAGAAAAAGTAAAAAAAAATAGAGAGAGAGTGCAGCTAAAGCTAATAGTACATGGAGACAGACAGTTTGAGATGGTGAAGCAACCAGCTTCATATTTGTCTCTGAGCACTGAGTATAAGGGATATAAAAATGAACACAATGCTAAACTGCATACAAACCATAGCCATGTTAAGCATCCTGGCATCACTGCTTGTTTTTTTCCTCCCTGAATGTAGTTTGCCTGACTGAGCCTGTGTTATTTAATGCCTGTTTTCATCCCTCGCCATTGCTTCTCTTTCTGTGACTGCATAAAAACGAGCACAGCTGTAGCTGTTTGCTCTCCTTTTTTTCAGAAGCTCAAAAGAGGTTAATAAAAAGATGAACAGATATAAAGAAAGGGCCATAAAAAACCCCAAAGAAACAGGAGTGTTAGGAATGTCATGGAGAATGAAAGATGAAAGAGAATAGAGAGGCCATACCTTTACAACGTACGTCACTCCAGGTCCGGCGATCTTGTCGCTGGAGTGCAGCCATCCTCGTGAGGGTTTATTCACTAGGCCTGCGCATTCTCCACCAGTGCCACCCACACCACCTGCATGCCAGTCCTCTGTGCCAGGCTGCACCTCCTCCATCCTTCCCTTCTTCCCGGTGCTCATGGAGCCTGGCTCATGGTGGCCAGAGGTGGCAGAAGCGCACGAGATGCCCCCAGTGGCTGCCGAGAGGCTGGAGGACGATGCCGGGCTACCAGAGGACCCTCCTCCTGCTCCCCCTCCTCCTCCTCCTCCACCTCCTCCCTGAAGTTTGGACACAGCCAGGTCCTTGACGGCCGATGGCAGGCCTTTGATGCCCAGAAGGCCGGAGGAGTTGGTGAATTTAAGACTGGACACCTTGTTGATGAGGGTGCACAGGGCTGTGCCTGAGTCCTCGACCGTTTCAGGGGGCGGGGCCTCAGCAGCGGGAGCGTATGGAGGCTCCGGAGCAGGCACCGGGGCGCCAGCAGGCACCTTGGCGTTCATGGGAAGGCCGTGGAGCAGCAGCTCGTCGACAGATGTCACCGACTCATTGCGGAAGCGGTTGTACTTGGCGCGCTGCAGCATGCCCCCGGCTCCGTGTGCCTATGCGCGCACGGGCACAAGCGATGCCGTGCTCGCCGGCCACCCCTCTGGCATGTCTGAGCCAAAAAAAGCCTCACGGATTGGAAAAATACAAGTAAGCCTGTATTTGTCCGTTTACTTCACTCTCTTTCAGCGCCGAGCTGTAGCTATGGTACCAGTGGTAGTGCTGGTGGTGGCGGTGGCGGTGACTATGGTGAGTATCTGCTCAAGCAAAAGCTACGAAACCCCCCACACACTAGGCCACCTCAGGGGCCAGAAATACACCACAACTCAAACAATCCATGAGAGGAAAAAAAAAACACGGAGGAACAATAGAGGGAAGTAAGTTGACGCTCTTCTTCAGCGATGGCGTTCAGGCGATAGAGGAGAAAAGAGCTTTATGAAGGAGATGTCTCTCTCTCGCTCTGCAGCCTGGCAGATCTGTGCACACGCATGACTCACTCGCAGAGAGAGAGAGAGAGAGAGAGAGAGAGAGAGAGAGAGAGAGAGAGAGAGAGAACCCTTCTCAACAAAAGACTCACTCAACGCCGCAGATCACTTCCTGTTGCAGGAAAAAAAAACCTCCCACTTGCAGCACATCAGAACCGATCGATTCTGAAATTTCCTTATGACGATATTTTGTCACCATCCACAGGAATGCCTTACTTTAATTGAGACCAAAAAAATACACAGAATGAAAAGGGTTAGCGAAGGATACTACCGAATAGTGAACAACAGGTATTAGGTCCTTGCTGGTTGGATCTCAATCTTCTCAATTTAACAAAAATGTCCCTAACAACAACAACAACAACAAGTGAGAACTAATATTAAAAAAAGATTAAAACAGCAAGCAAAGGAAGAACACAAATAATTAAATTAATTAAATAAATAAATGAATGAAAACAACCTAAATTAATATCATGACTAGGAAAAAAATGTGTTTTTCAAATGACAACATTGAACGGTATTGTAATAGAGCTAGTGCTGAGATGACGGTTTCTATGTCCACGACAAAGAAGCAAAGTTGAGCTGCTCTCCATGATGACGACTAATTTTCCAGACACCTGACAGAAAGGCAAAGCTCAGTGATTCTGTGCCATAAATACAAACCATCAGAAGATCACGTGTTAAGCCTTAAGGGCAAATCGCAATCTCTCATTGAGAAAAAATATATAATCACTTTGGATCCGGTTTTGGAAGAAAATGCAGACCGATATATGTGTGTGTGTGTATGTGTATATATATATATATATATATATATATATATATATATATATATATATATATATATATATATATATATTTTATATCTAAAATGAAAAATTTATCTGCGTCTGAGCCTCTGCCGTGTTGATGTGCCTCATTCTAAACAGCGCTTATATCACTGCGTTCTCCATGGTTACCAAATTCTCTAAATCACAGCATAAAGCGAGAGACGTTTTTCACCTCTTTGTACAACAGTTCGTCTCCATATTTTTCCCCCCTACATATTCAAATACATCACCGAAATGACAGTCCTTGCTACCTAATCACAAATTCCCTTAAGTAACGATCACCTTTAATCATAAATTCCTCTAAGACAAGCTTAGTTTTTTTTGTCTTGTTGAATAATTGATTGTCATATCAAAAAGGCATAACGCTAAGAAGTGAGTCCGGGATCTGAATGAACGGCGTGATAAATCAGAAGAGCCGATCTTTCTCTGCTTCATTGAGAGCCAGCTGGCAGAGAGAAGCCCACGGCGTTAATCCAGAGTGGAAAAAAAAAAACGCCATTCATGTAAAAACCGTCCACAGGAAGTGTGCATCAGGAGAGCGTCAGTCATTCATAAGCTTCTTCTTCTGCGTTCACTGCTGCAGCATTCGCACTGCGGTCCCTCCCAACGTCTTGCCTTCCTGCCTGCCTACGAATAAAAAAAAACAGATACAGATAGAGAGAGGAGAGAGAGAGAGAGAGACAGAGACAGGGAGGCAGCACGTTTCTGTTCTCTAGAGGCAACACAAAAAGAGAGACGATGCTGAATTGCATGTGAGGAAGGTGATGAGGGAGGCGAGCTGAAGAAAGGATGCTGAAGAAAGAGAGGATGCTAGAGAGTGGAGGAGAAGAAATGCAAACGGCGACGTGGCTGTGAATGAGGCGGTGGATGAGCGCAGCCTCGTTTTCTGTGAATGGAGTCGGGCCTCGGCTTCCTTCTGCAAGACGATCCCTCGGGATGGAGAGCAGTCGGCCAATCAGAGGCAGGCGGGATGACTCATTCAGGGTAGGCTGGCTGAATAGTGGGCTGAACCATTCTCGGCTCAGGTGATGGGAGAATCCATTTATCGCACGCACACAGCCGGTGCAAAAGAAAAGAACGAGCCTGCTTTGTTCTAACAGCGTCGCTTTTCTCAATCTCAGTGTTCCCTGCGAAGGTTCTCTGTACTATTTCTGTTTGAGTTTTGTTAAGCGGGAGAATTAATAAAAGGGGCAAATTGAAGCTGACCTCCCCATCCCCCCCTGCCCAACCCCCCTGGGCATTGACAGTATGAATGTCACAGAGCACACTATTCTGCAGATGATTCATCTTCAAGGGTGTTAAAATAATTGTGTTTATCAAGTATTTGGCAAAATAATAACCAGAATAAGGTTATAAATATACAGGATGTTTATATTTTTTGAAGAAGAGTACATCTCTTAGATATCAGACAATGCCTGGGTGTGAATTTGTAAGAACCCAAAAATATTAATAACTGTTTTAAATTGATTAATTTTCCCTACAGAAAATTTCATTCATGAGATAACTCAAGCTAACCTAAGTAATAATCTAAAATATAATAATCCACTTTTGCTATAAAAATCACTTGATATCTTTATTTACAGTCATGTGAAAAAATAAGTACACCCCATGGAAATTGTTTTTTTTTGTACATATTTCGACAAGCAAACATTTGATCCCCTTTGAAACAGTGCCTATTAATAAAGGTGATACACTCTATCAAAAGACACATAAAATTAACATTTTGTAGTAATTTTCACAATTTAAATTAACATTAAAACAGATCAGTCACATAGGAAAAGTAAGTACACACCTACATTTATCACACCTTCAAATCCATATAATTAGAATCAGGTGTTGAAGATTGGGTGCCAGTGATTAGTACCTGCTTAGGGAGTGCAGGTGGAACTTGTCTTATTTATACCTCTCCCATATCTAGTGTCTGGTGTTCCCTTTGTTATTGAGGTGTGTGGTGTCATCATGCCAAGATCTAAAGAGTTCAATAAGGCCTTCAGAAAAAAGGTTGTGAATGCCTAGTCTGGCAAGGGATTTAAAAAGATCTCCAAATTATTTGAAATACATCATTCCACTGTAAGGAAAATAATCTACAAATGGCGCAGATTTCAAACGACCAGCAAATTCAGCCCAAGAGCAGACCGTCTGATGCAAAAAAAAGTCTCCAAGACCCTCAAAATTTCATCACAGGATCTGTTACTAAGTCTGGCAACTGTTGGTGTCAAAGTGCATGCTTCTACAATCAGAAAGAGATTGCACAAATTTGACCTGCATGGGAGGCATGCCAGGAAAAAAAGCCTTTGCAAGACTACAGTCAAAGACCAGGCCTTTTGGAATAATGTGCTCTGGACAGATGAATCAAAGATGGAGTTGTTTGGCCACAGTAACAGCAGACATGTTTAGCACAGACCAAAGACAGCTTTTCAGGAGAACCACCTCATACCAACTGTGAAGCACAGTGGTGGAAATGTTATGGTTTGGGGTTGCTTCATTGCCTCAGGGACTGGACAGCTTGCATTCATTGATTCAACTATGAATTCTGCATCATATCAAAGAGTGCTTAAAGATAATGTGAGGCCATCTGTCCGAAAGTTGAAGTTGAACTGAAAGTGGATCTTTCAACAGGATAATGATATTAAGCACACTACCAAATCCACCAAGAAATGGCTCAAAAAGAATAAATGTAGGTTTATGGAATGGCCTAGTCAAAGCCCAGATTTGAATCTCATTGAGATGTTGTGGGGGGATTTGAAATGGGCAGTACCTGCAAGAAAACCCTCAAATATCTTGCAACTGAAAGAATATTGCATGGAAGAGTGGTCAAAAATTCCAGCAAGCCTGGTGGACAATTATGCAAAACGCCTACAAGAGGTTATTTTTGCTAAAGGGGGCAATACTAGCTTCTGAGGCCAAGGTTGTACTTACTTTTTCCACAGACGAATATCACATCTATTGATATTTCTGTTGAATAAATGATTGAAAAAGCTCGTTTTCCTTGTGGTTTTGTTGAAGTATATCAACTTTATTAAAAGGCACAAAGATGTTTCAAAGATGATCAAATGTTTGCTTGTCCAAATATGTCAAAGAAGCCAAAAATTTCCATGTGGTGTACTTATTTTTTCACATGACTATTTAGACTTGATGCACGTTAATATTAACCAAAACATGTAAAATACTAATACCATAAATACCATGAGGCACCCATCTCATTATTAAATTATTTAATACTATATCAGAGCTCTGATATTGACATTTCCCATTTTCTCTACGGTCCACAACACAACAGGGTCAGACGTCTCTCCTCACACCCATCCACGATTCCTGTCTATAATCCAGATGAATTTTCAGGTCACTAATGTCTGTTAAATCTTCATTTTAAGGCCCAGTAGTACAATATTTAGTTGTTTTGTTTGTACTTGCACACTGTTCCCCATTGCAAGTGTTAAAGCATTGGCACTCAGACATTGGATGACTCAGCGAGGTCATGTCGCGCCGAAATACATCAGCGCCCCAAAATTGAATTATTGAAGCATGTTTATATTGGCTGTGACATTCAGAATGTTCTGTGCACGTTCTCTTTCTTTTTTCTTTGTTTATTGTTGTAGACATGATGCTGACAAACAAATAAAAAGTGACTTTTGGTGCCAGGTTGGTTTTGATTCTTCAATTCTGATTAGTCAGAAGGTGTTGAGTAATTTATTTTTTTCTAACAGCAGCTCTGACGGTGTTTCCGGCTGTAATTCAAATCCATCAATTTTCCAGTCCACTTATCCTACACAGGGTTGCGGGGAGCCTGGAGCCTATCCCACTAACTTTTTCGATTTGCAGTTTCTCAGTAACATGACAAGCTGTTGTTTTTTTGGTTTTTTGTCTTATTAACGTCAAGAGAGGGAAGCCAGTGAGAGAACGACTACTTATAGCCGTTATAATACAAATGATAACAGGAACTACATAGTTTCACAGTGTTCTACATTAAATGTAAAAATAAACGGATAAAATAAAAAGTGATTGTTGGTAATTGTTCCTTATTATGCTTTAAAAGGGGTGACAGTTACATTTGAACAATGAACAATTATCTTATTATTATAAATTTCTCTGTTACATAAGAATTATTTAGAGAGAGAGAGAGAGAGAGAGAGAGAGAGAGAGATGGAGTGAATGAAAACAGTGTGTGTGAGTGTGTGCGCAATCTCCATAGTCGTGACTTAAGTGTGTCGGGTCCACTCCTACACCAACTCATTAAAGTGCAGGAAATTGAGGGAGAGACGGAGAGAGAGAAAGAGATGAGAGGAAGCTGAGGGCTTTCCCTTTCAACCTCGCTCTTTACCAAACACCGGCATTATTTTTCCCTAACGACTATCTGCAACTATATTATGCACATAAATTATACAAGATAACAAAGGATTACAGCTGTATTATCTGGTTATTAAAGAGCTGCATGACTGCACACCCAGGCTGCGTTTTCGTTAAGGATGAGTCATATGGAAGGAATAACACACAGGAGCATGCTGTTATTGGAAAATTATTCATAATAGCGGATTGGGGAGATGAAGCGAAGTTCCCGTTACCACCCAGAAGTTTACGATTTATTCATCTTTATTGATATTATGTCATTATGCTGACAAGAAACTGCAAAGCGAAGAATTTCCTGTTGGAAGTTGCAGCATTACCTCTGAGTGTTACAAAGCGCTGGTACTGGAGACTCCTTCCAACCTGTAAAATACATGTCGGAGACTCTGCTTGCTTAACTGGCAGTTTTGTTAGTATTAACTTTTATTCGTATTTCAATTTAGAAATGTAGAAACTGAAAGACTACCTTGTCTGAGAAGTCGGCAATAACATGAAGAGGGAATTAACTGTCTTTTAACAAATTTCTAACAGCCACTGTTTCACTCCAGAAGGTTCATTCCAGGTGTTAAAAATATATAATGTAATATTAATTAATTACAATAAACTACTATGACTAACAGTAGGAATGACACAGCGAGGTCGAAACTTTTCCTACTGTTTATCATTTATCATGAGCAGCGGCCATTTTAGTACTTTGATAAGCTAACGGTTGCTAAATAACCTTAGCTCCTTCCAGCGGGTAGTCATGGTGACGGGTTTATTTTTTTATTTTTATTACACACCTGTTTTTCTCGTAGATTTTACATTTTCCATCGTTTTCCAAAGTGAAATGCTGTCAGACTGCTGATGTTTGTGGTGTTGAGAGAAGTCTGTCGGTGAGTAAAAGCAAAATCTCTTAATTTTCACATTTTAAGTCGTCTGTCAGAGAAACTGATTCGAATCAATTTCTCTGTGTGAAAACAACTCCGAGGTTTTAGAGTCGACTCTCTATTTCCGATGCATGGTATCAGAGAACTGAGTCTCGTGGGAATTCATAGTACCAGAGAACCGACTCTTTCAGAAATTGATTCTAAATTCTCAATGCCTGGGATCAGAGAATCGACTCTCTTCGGTATCGATTGACAACTAGCATTTAACGAAAACCTTCAGTCAACTACCAGTGTAGTCAGTGACTTTCTTTGACTTTTTTCAATATAATTAGGTTATATTTACGAATAAATAAGTAGTATATAAATAAAATGACGTGTATTTTTCTATATATGTCTCACACAAAATAAAAAGTTTTGACCCTGCTCAACAGCTGTCAAATTTGCCATAAGAAAAGTACCTATTTAGCTAACTGGCCTGCTAACACCTCCTAAATCAAGATGTCACATAGAAATAACAAATAAATGTAGATACAACAAAGAAATAGCAGGAGAAATCATCAAACAAGGAAACAAATGGGTTGGTGTTATGCTGGGTGGTTGACAATTTTGCAATACCAGCAAACTCCAAAGAGTTTTATTGCTCTTATACCACAACAGTTTTCCATTGCTAGCGATTTATTTTTTTATCCATTTATACAGTGCTGTGAAAAAGTATTTGCCCCAACCTGATTTCTTCTGTTTTTGTGTATATCTCATACTAAATAGATTTCGATTTTCAAACGAATTACAACATAAAACAAAGGCAACCTGAGTAAACACACAATACAGTTTGTATTTATTTATTTATTTGTTTGTTTATTTATTTATTTGTTTGTTTGTTTGTTTATTGAAGCCGGGGGGGGGGTTCCAACACCTATCACCCATGTGAAAAACTAATTGCCCCCTTAAACTTAAAATCTGGTTGTGCCACCTTGGCTTTAGCAGCAATAACTGCAACTGTAACTGGAGATCAGTCTCAGATTTTGCTGTTTTTTAGCCATTCAGAGGTGAAATTACTCCTATGCTTTGGATTATTGTCCTGCTACATAATCCAGTTGCGCTTGAGTTTCAATTTACAGACTGAAGACCGGATATTCACCTTTAGGATTTTCTGGTAGAGAGCAAAATTCATGTTTCCTCAACTATAGCAAGTTGCACAGGCCCTGCAAAGCATCCCCATACCATCACACTTCCACCACCATGCTTGACTGTAGGTATGATGTTCTTTTTGTGGAATTCGGTGTTTGGTTTACGCCAGATGTAATGGGACCCCTGTCTTCCTAACAGTTCCACTTTCGACAACATTCTCCCAAAAGGTTTGAGGACCATCAAGGTGTGTTTTGGCAAAATTCAGACAAGCCTTCATGTTCTTCTGGGTTAGCAGTGGTTTTCACCTCGCTACCCTTCCATGGATGCCATTTTGGCCCAGTGACTTTTATTGATGCAAAAGAGTCCTATAGTTCCTTCGATGTTGTCCTTGGCTCTTTTGTGACTTCCTGGATGAGTAGTTGCTGTGCTCTTGGAGGACTTTTGGAAGGTTGGCCAAAAGGTTCTGGGAAGGTTCACTACTGTGCCGAGTTTTTCCATTTGGAGATAATGGCTCTCACTGTGGCACTGGAGTCCCAGATCCTTTGAAATAGCTTTGCAACCCTTCCCAGACTGATGTATTTCAATCACCTTCCTCATCATTTCTGGAATTTCTTTCAACTTTGGCATAGTGTATTACTGGGTAAGACCTTTTAACCAACTGAAAAACTTCTATTTAAGTGTTGATTTGATTGAATGGGGCTGACAGTAATCAGGCCTGGTTGTGTCTATTCCAGCTGAACCCCATTATGAATGCAGTTTCGTAGATTTGGGGAATTAGTAACTACGGGGGCAAATACATTTTCACACAGGCCCATTCGTATTGGATTTTTTATTTTTTTTTTTGCTTCAATAAATGACATCATTTACAAACTGTATTTTGTGTTTACTCAGGTTGCCTTTTTTATCTTAGATTTTGTTTGAGCTATACACAAAAACAGAAGAAATCAGGCAAATACTTATCAGTTGTTCCCTTATCAACCTCTTTTGGAACAACTGTGGAGAGAGTCAAAAGTTTCTTGGTGTGCATATGACGGAGGACCTCTCCTGGACTCTCAATCCCACCTGCCTAGCAAAGAAGGCCTAGCAGTGACTTCCTGCGGAGGCTGAAGAGAGCAAAACTCCCCCCTCCCATTCTCACAACCTTCTATAGAGGGACAATAGAGAGCGTCCTGACCAGCTGTCTCACCGTGTGGTATGGGAAGTGCAAAGTCTGACCAGAAGGGAATTGTGAGAACAGCTAAAAAGATTATCAGGGTTTCTCTACCAATCATCGACACCTCATACAACAACCACTGCATCCACAAAGCCATCGCTATTATGGACGACCCCTCTCACCCATCCCATGGACTCTTCACTCTCCTGCCATCTGGCAGAAAGTACAGGAGCATCCGTGCCACCAGCAGTAGACTCTGCAACAGTTTCTTCCCTGAGGCAGTCAGATTACTCAACACCCAGCTGCCTCCCAATGCTAACCTGGGCTAATCAAACACCTAACCTAGTATGACTAAATACCACTGCACACCTGCACTTTATAAAGCTGCATCAGGCACTTTCTGGAACACTAAATGTATTGCTGCTACCCTACCAATAGTTTACAGTCTACTGCCCATGTCTTGTGTATTTATTGTCGTGCACTCATCTCACACTGTTGTGTATTTGGACTTTATGTAGTCTTGCATGCTGTTATGTGTTGCACCATGGTCCTGGAGAAACGACATTTCGTTCCAAGTATGTATACAAGCTTTGTTTTTTGATTTGTGTTTGCTCTCTCTTGGACTTTTTAAGACAAAACAAATACAGTTTATTACAGAGAAACCACAATGTGCTCCATCATAAAGACTTTACCATGGCGAAAAACTTAAAGTTACAGCTTTACTTCTGACTCTTACAAAGCAGTGGCCCTTGAGACTCCTTCCAAAAATGAAAAGATTCAGAAAGAACGATTCACCATATAAACAATTATAGGGTTTTGTTCAATATATCCACATTTATTATTAGGCTTGGATTAAGTGCAAGTGACAATGTAAGTAGTTACCATATAAACGACATTTTAAAACATGCATGTTAATATAAACCTACAGCTAGAACTGTTTTAGAGATGCTGTTTCTAAAAATTGACCAGCACCCTTTTCACACTGTGGTAGAAGAGATTTAGTTATATATTGTTTGCATGGATAAAAAAAAAAAAAAAAAGTACTCAATTTTACATGCATCAACAGCATGACTGGACCATTCAAAAGAGTCTCGATTCCACAGGAAAACCACAAACCTGCCAAGAGTGGGTCCAGTTTTTTATGTTGTCGATGATGCATTAGGACAAGTTTCCATTCTCACTACAAATGTATTTTGGCCACACGCATCCCAGACCACCTCTGCAGGTCTGTGCTGGTCTGAGTGATCAGATCATTAGACTCATTGGACCAAGCTTGGGATTTGACTCACAACCTTTCATCACAAGCACAGAACACAACATTGCTTTCATGTTCATTCTTGAGACAGACCAAATCAATGGAACAGAAGAGAATTATTGAGTGTATCCACAGAAAATTGAACACAGAAGTGAAGTTCAGTAATGATGAGTTTATTCAAAAACTGTGAACAGAAAATTTAAAAACAAAAAAAATAAACATTCACATTTACAGGAATACTTTAGTGTACGACCAGTGACAACAATGGTTCCTTTTATTAACGGCAAAAAACACACACACACAAAAAAAAAAACAAGACTGAGGTCAGTTTGTTATAGGCACAAAAAATGAGTTCAGCTTCTAATGCCTCGAAGATATTTAATTGAGCAGAACTTAATCTGCCAAATTACATTCAATACTGGTTGATATAAATTTCTTATATAAACAACAAAAACACTATTGTACTTTATAATTCTGATTTAGATTAAAAAAAACAGAAATGATTTACAACTCCAACATACAGCAGAAGAGGTTAATAAGATGAACAACCTTCAAACCTCCAAGTTTTACTAATATATTTTTCTACAGTATTTTGTCATTTGCCTTGTCTAGTTGGTGATTTGTTGAAGATGTTATCATTTTGTCCAAAGGTCTTGTTATTGGGCGTCATGGTCATAAAAAAAAAAAATCATAATAAATACAAAAAAAAAAAAAAGGCACTGGCTTTCTGTTGAATGAAATTATAGGACTACTGGATTGACTTGATTAAAGTGCCTTAATTGATCTTAATCTGTGAAGTTAAAGGTTAAACGTTTAACTTGTTTAGCTCAAAAAAGCCTTGTGCTCCCAGTTTTCTCATTTGACACAGCAATAAATGATTTCATTCCATAATTCATTCCCATAACATTATATTACATTAATATAGCAACTTCTTCCTGGCAAATTAAACTGCCTGAAAGCTCCTGGACACGCAACTTTTTTTTTTTTTTTTTTTTAAACTTCTTTGCCACAATGTCTAGGTAAAAAGCTTGATACTTGAGCTCAGAATTTTAGAAGGATTTAGCATTTAGAAGATCAAGGGGTGTTTTATGTGATCGCACCGTTCAAAACAAAAAGTTCATTTTTAAAACTTTTTAATTACGGAACAACTTTAATGGCCCACAACAAATAGCTCATTAGTCTTGTTTTTTCCCTTTTTTAAGACCTGCAAGAAATTGCATCTTTCCATTTTCAGAGCCATGTCATGTTTAGGTTTTATTTCTGAAATGCAACTGTTGTGTGTTGAGTTTACTGCATGATTCAGTGCCATGACTGAAAATAATCTTTTTTTTTTTTTTTTTTTTTTTTTTTTTTTAAAGTCACAAAGCTGAGGACCGGTTTCCCCAAATGAGTGTTCCCACTTCATGCTGCGCTCTTCTTCTTCTGCAGTCGTGTCCTGGTGGGCTCGGTGTGCACCAGTGGCTCCTGGACCACCGTGGCTGGATACTTCCTGCCCAGGAGCTCCACCTCCACCTTCTGACCAACAGTGGCCAATTCAATGGGGAGGTAACCAAATGCCAGGCTCTGCTGAATCGAACAGCTGTATGCTCCGGAGGTCGTGTTCCCAACCACCTAGATGGAGCACACAAGTGAGGAACTGTAAAGATTACACGATAAGGGCAAATTATTAACTTTGGTGTTGCTAACAACGATGGGCCAGGATTGAGGAGAGGTTGTGATAGAAACCATGGCATTATAAATGATGCCAAACTGGAGGCTATAAGCTTCTATTACTTGTTAGCTACATTAGTCTTGTAGCTGCAGTGCAAAACTAAAGAAGCAAACATCAGATGCCAAGAATGACTGGGCTAGTTAATTAAATATGGGGTAAGAGGGAAAATTGTGTATTCTGGTATTAGGTATCCAAATGGTCAGATACAAGCATCAAATGCCAGGTGATACTATGCGACATAAGCTTAGTGTTCAACACTAATAAATAGACAACATGACCATGACAGCAATCTGGACGTATTTCGTGATTAATGATAAAAAAACAAGCTGCAAACTGTGCTCGATGAAAATATTATGAAGAGGAACTAGAGTGTCTTCTAACAATAAAAGAAACCTGATAAAACATCTTATGGCACTTAAACAATATCTTTAATAAGGTGAGTGAGGATGGTTGACCTGAGCGCACAGAGCAGTATCAGTGAGTGTGGTCATTTAAAAAAAAAAAAAAAAAAAGAGCAAGGTACAGTACAAATATTACTGTTGATTTGTGTACAAATATGTTGTTAATCCTAAAACGGCAACTTTTACTGAGCTGTTTACAAACAATCCCATCTAACATACTCTGAAATCTGATGACGTTGTATTTTACCTTTCCGTCATGCCAGATGGTCTCATTGCCCTCAGGGTCCACGTTGTCCGTATCCACGGTGAGATAC
This sequence comes from Cranoglanis bouderius, assembly GCA_023630585.1. Taxonomy (NCBI): domain Eukaryota; kingdom Metazoa; phylum Chordata; class Actinopteri; order Siluriformes; family Cranoglanididae; genus Cranoglanis; species Cranoglanis bouderius. The sequence continues at coordinate 8,002,043 of CM042541.1, forward strand.
GCTAACTTCCTCGTTAGTCCCTGGGCCTTGATTTCCTGTAGTGCCTTCTTTCCAATGAAATCTGCAGGCTGGCGCACACATACACATGGTTAGCCTAAAGGTTTTCTTAACATATGCTCTGATCAAAAAATATATTTAAAAAGATACCTTGTTGAGTTTGATGAAGTAATCCAGACCAGCCTCGAGAGGATTTGTGTCACAGTTCATCTACACACACACACACCAAAGATGGTCAGAACTTAGTTTGAATTAAATAGTTTAGATTTTCAGTCTGATAGGTATTTAATTACACATTTGTGAGGTCTTTATCTTCTACTGTGTGTGTGTGTGTGTGTGTGTGTGTGTGTGTCAGACCTCAGCTCCCCAGCCTCGGAAGCCCTTTTCCAGCCTGAGGGAGGCCATGGTGTAAGTGCCGAAGTTATCAATGCCCTCTTCTTTTCCAGCCTCCATAATGGCCTGGTATACTTCTGCCAGCTTTGGCATGTCCACATACAGCTCCCAACCCAGCTCCCCTTAACAAACACACAAGCAAATGTTTGCTCTGTACATGCACAGCAGCTATCCTGGAAAACCAGATTTTTTTATTTTTTTTTTGCTTTGCGCTGTCTGTTATTACTCCACTACCTATACTCCTAAACTCTGAAGTTTGAAAGCTGAATTATAGCATAAAGTTGGATGTTGTGTTATGTATGATAATATAGTTTTAATTTGAATATTAATTTGTTCATTTTTTAATTTTTTTTTTAAATGAGGCTGCATAGCTTAACACTGTGATTTGAAATGACGAGTTGAGTATGTCTTTGCGGAAAGGTTTTACTTTTAACCAACATGAGCCTTGTAGCTTTAGTACAAACTAAGGAAGAAAGGGAAAAAAAAAAAAAAAAAAAAAAAAAAAAAAAACAACTTTGGACACCAAACATGTCTTATGACTGCACATGAAGAAACTTAAATTTGAGAATGATGAATGATGTAATTTTAATGAAAATATAATATAATTTATATTGAAATATAATTCAACAAGCTGATTCGTTTATCAAAGCTAATCAAACGTACTGGTGTGATTACGGTTGCCATGTGAGGCAGAATTCCCCATTCTCATACCTGTGTATGATATCCGTATGGCCTGCAGCGGGACTCCAGCCAGCTGAATGGCTTTGCAGTGGAGGAATTTGAAGGCGCCATCACTCAGGTCTTCGTTGGTGAGTTTCTGCAGGACTTTGCGAGAGCTCGGGCCCGCGACTCCCAGCACCCCGATATCATCAGTCACGTTAGTGATGTCCACATCATAGTCGCCATCAGCTGCTTCTCTCTCTATCCATCTAAGGAGGGGGCAGAAAACTAATTAATTTAAAAAGTGTAACTGGAACTTGTAGCTGTGTTACAAGATAAAAAATAAAAAACAAAAACACACATTCGCTGATTATTTTCCTTTAACACCACACCCACAAGTGTTTTATTCCCTTACTTATTACATAAGCAAGCATGTTTACAAGGGTCTGATAAAATTTCCAAAAAGCAAAACAGACATGAACATGATTGCCATGAACCACAAATGATTGTTCATGTCAAACTGAGACAACATTGATGTTAGATAAGAGACAAAATTTAAACGCTCATATTAAACCAATTGCTAAAGCATGCTAAAGTCTCCTGACACCAGTTTGAAAGCACTGCTGCTAGTTACTACTAGCTACTGATTTTACTTATTTTAGTACCAAGCAGGAAGAGTGAAGGTTAATATTAATTAATTTGTCAGTCAAGTTAGCCATAATAGCTAGCTGCTAAGCAGCAACAGTGAGGTGTCAAGAAACAATAAAAAAGTGATTAAGAGTGAAATGACAATAATTACAGCTAGCTATTAAGGTAAACGCTCATATTAAGGTAATCGTTAAATCATGCTATTTACTACTAGCTACAGATTTTACTTATTTTAGTACCAAGCATGGAGAGTGAACGCTAATATTAGCTAATTAGTTGGTCAAGTTAGCTGTGATAACTAACTAGGTAACCAGCCTGCCACTGCAGCAATGTAATAACTAGATAAACTAATGGGCTTATAGTATAATCTTAGTTTGCTAGTAGTTTCTATTATTGTTAGTAAGTTAGCTGGTTTTTGCTAACATTAGCTTGATAATTAGCTTCCTATCAAAGAATTCACAAACAGCTAATAGTCATGACCACTTATGTTACATGGTTTGAAACGTATACTGAATTTGTCCAAAATGTTTTAATATGTGTGAATGTGACCACAAGAGGGCAGCTTAAGCACATTCCCCCCCTCCCCCCCCTTTTTTTGGAGTGTTGTCTGACTTGAGCAAGGCCAAGGACTGTCAGTTTGAAGCGTTACAATACTGAGGTCTAAAATAGTCTCACTGTGAAACATTCACATTTTATAACCACCAATCAGAAGTCCTTGGGAGGTTCATACGAGTATGACAAGGGCCAGAATGTGTGTGTAGGCTGTATGTGTGTGTATATTTGTGTGGCGAGAGTGAGAGGAGTTTAAAAAAAATAAAAAATAAAAAGTCTCTTTAACTTCCATGAGAGTTTTAGGTCCAGCAACAGAAATTTCCTTTTGATTAAATTCTACATTATTTTAAAATCTACTATATACCATGCATATGGTTAATATTCTGTACGTTTCAGTGCTTGTAACCTGAACGTTCATTTAAGGTTCATCACATAATTGAAGAAATTGTACATTTCCATTGTGTCATTAATTAGTGTCTGGAATCATTTTGTCATACTTTTTTGGGTTTGTGTTTGTCCTGTCCACTCTTACAGGCCACTTACCTTCCATGCTTCCCTACTGCCCTATTTCTGAATGATGACCTCTTTACGTCCATCCTTCTCTCAACCTCTCAGTGAAAAACCTCACTGACCCCAGAGCTGATAAAAAAAAATAAAAAAAAAAGTTCCCCCATGCTACATACTTTGACCCAGAGCATATTATCATGTTAAGATTACAAACCTAGACCAAGGGTCATCTACAGGCAGCGAGAAGTTTTGAAATTCTTGCGCAAATGGATGTTTGTCTCACTATCTTTTGCATAATTGAATATTATACCTAGTAACATGGGGTTAAAAAAAAAAGGGGTCCTGCTAGTGGCTGGAGGGTTGTGAGCTCAATTACCAGGACTGCCAGAAAGCCAGTGTTGGACCCCATCAACTCCTCTCTTGTATTCTGCCTCACATGGAAGTCATTTTGGATCAGTTAAATGTCAATTAATTAAATGTAAATCAGCAAGGTTTTAAAGCTTGTGAGAGACCAACCTCAAATCATGCAGTTCGGACCCTGAGCCAGTGATGAGCAGGAACTCTCCAGGTGCGACCTGGGTAATGGTGACCTCAGCGTAGACACGCCCTCTTGGTGTCAGCATGTGACTGATGTTAGTCAAGCCCACCTGTGCAACAGTAACCGAAGTGACGTCATCACCACATCATCACATACCAACATCCAGCTCACAGAATTCCCAAAAACCAACAAAGTTTAAATAACATTTAAAACTTTTGTTTTATCTTCTGCCTCTCACCTTCGGCATGGTGTTGGCAAACAGTCGGTCCAGCAGCCTGTGCGCGTCCTTCCCTTTGACCATGAACTTGCCAAACGGTGAAAGGTCAATAACGCCCACTTTCTCCATTACAAGCTTGCACTCTCGGCTGACTGGTCCATGCCAATTTGTTCTTCTGAAACTGGGTCTGTGCAGGGCCAAAAATATCTCAGACACTTATTTACCACATATATCAGAGAAAACTGTACTAATCAATAGTAACATGTAGAGGTGACCAAACATCAAGACTTTGCGGTGTTCATGTTCATGTGTAAAGGTGGAGGTTATACTTGTAGCCCAAATCATCTCCTGGCTTGTAGAAGTAATGTGGCTGTTCCCAGCCTGCATGGAAGCCCATGGAGCATTTATCCTTCAGCTGCTCATAGAGCCCACTGATTCTGCTAGAGGGGCGACCAGCAAAGCGCTCCTCTTTAGGGTAACCCACTGTGAGAGTGAGAGTGAGAGTGAGAGAGAGAGAGAGAGAGAGAGAGAGAGATCCATTACACCACCTGAATATTATAAAGGCATACTGTAGCTTTTAAGCCTGCCACACTGCCATGTTTAGGTTGTGTAGACACTTACCCACATTGTTAAAGCCGTATGACTCTCTGGCCTTGGCACACATGTACGGCACAGTGGTCCACTTGCCATAGCGGTTTGGGTCGCATTCAATCAGATCATAAGCAGGCTCACCGCTCATGATCCAGTCACTGAGGAACTTTCCAACTCCACCAGCGTGAATGATGCCATACCTAGCATATGTCAGCAACCGACAAAATCATTCATTGATGTGGTTAGGTATTTACAAAAACATATATTTTGCTTTGTAAAAGGTTCTGGGATACAATTTGACCTTGAAGTTGGTCTTACTTCTATATCTTACTTTCTTACCACAGCTATTTGCCAACATTCTTTTATTGACACTTTCTATCTATTCATACTTACATTTTATGTTCTGAAAACGAGTTAGTTCCTGTTTATAGCACTTACAGTAACAAAAAAAATGTAGAGAAACCGGAATGTGCATACTACTTTGTCCTGAAGATTTTCCCATGGCAGAAAACTTACTGACTGTTACAAAGACTATATACTCTAGTACTATTGTAGAAATGATAATATATTGTAATGAGTACATTAACATAAACCTGCGATTTTCTTGCAGCCAGAACTACTGTCAGAGATGCTGTTACTGAAAATCAGTCAACAACTTCTGAGTAATCAGATTCGAGTATTCAACAGAACTGTATTGCAAGAAGCAGATAGTAGACAGCTAATGATTTTATCATTTAAATTCATTAATTTTATTATTAAAATGGCCAAATGCCACGCAGTGCGTTTTTACCCAAAGCCGATGGCGGTCCAGTAGTTGCGGAGTCCCTGATGTGGCCCCACCATGGGCAGCAGGTCTGGGGTGTATGTGATCGGTCCGGACACAATGTTGATGATATCAGCATGCTTGAGGACAGGAACCATCTCCATGGCCATTTCCACATGCTCCATGATGCGGTCCAGGTCCGATTCAAACAGCTCCTTACCAAAACCTAGTTAGAGGTTGATAAACATTTTGAATACATAAACACTGTATAAAAATAAAAGCATTTTGTATTTCGTAAACTGTGTTCTGGATAGATACAAAATGATTTTCAATGAATAGAATGAGAGAATGAACACTCCCATTGGGAGTCACATCACACTGGGTGGTACTTGGTACCTGGAGGGACTCCATCTCTGACCCATGAGTCCTGCAGCACCATCTTGTCCTCTCTTTCATAAGGGCCGAACAGCAGGCCGTCTCTCTCCTGACGCAAGTAGTATGAACCCTCCAGGTCCCGGATCACAGGCAGCTCCTGTTTCAGGGCTTTCACCTCGGGAATCGTCGCTGTCACCACGTACTGGTGATGGACAGGAATGGTGGGATGCTCCAGACCAACCAGCTGGCCAAGTTCCCGTGCCCAGAAACCTGTGGACCAATGAGATCTATGGAGCATTATAAGGCATTTCAGTCGAGAATGAATTTAGCAGGAATATTTTCCGTCTAACAGTTTCAGTTTTAGTCTAATATTTACAAAAATTTACATTCTAAAACCTTCAAAACCAAGTATACACTTCGGGTTCTAGCCGTCAACGAGTCATAATCCTGGATCAGTTTAGTGACCAATGAAAATGCCCTTTTTTAATTAAAAATAAAAGAAGACTCTGAAGGGCTGTATTCAGAGTTGAGTTCAGATTTCATTTCTTTTTTGTTGTTGAATATTTTAAATAAATAAAATTTTATTTTTAAACACCAGAAAAAAATCTATACTTTATTTAAATGTCTACAAAAATAAACATACATTTATTTTTGTAGACATTAAATAAAGTATAGATTTTTTTTTTTTTTTTTTTAAATGCAACACCATTGTATTGCTGACAAACTGTTAGCAAACTGTGTTGTGAATCATAGAATAGCCTTCAAGAATCATATGACAATTTTGTCATATCACCTCTGACACCTCATCCAGAGAAAACCAGTGTGTAAAATGTAACACACACAAAAAAGAAATGTTTCATAAAGCAGCAGGATATTGGGCAATCGTTAATTTTTTAACTGCCACACCGACAGTTCAGGCTCTTAAAAACAAAAAATGCGTTTGTGCCTCTAGCTGAATGATTATCTCTGGTTATATAACACTCCAAATTGAACTGAGGGAACCTCCTCACTGAGTGAGCAGTTGTCTATGTCACACACACACACTCTCTCTCTCTCTCTGTGTGAGTAGACTGTAGGGCATATTGAGGTGTGTAGGGTGTGTGTAATCACACCAAAGTTGGCACTCAGAGACTGCACACGACTAAGGAAGTCAGTAAGTCCGTCAGTAAGGAAGGAAGGAACTCAGTAATACAGTAAGGAAGTCAGTAAATCTGTACACAAGCCAATGAGTAAGTCTGTAAGTCAGTACAGAAGTAATTCAGTATAAGAAAGTTAGTCAGTAATTCAGTAAGCAAGTCATTCTGTCAGTCAGTACATACGTATGAAAGTCAAAAAGAAAGATAAATTATGTAAAAAAGGAGTGTGTGTTTCTTTCTTCTTACAGGCAAAGCCAGTTCACACAGGTGGTGTTTAGTTCCTTGCACACACATACACACACACTATCAAAAGATCTTTGTCAGGTAGTTTTCCATTTGGGCAGTTCTCCATAAGTTTACTCCTTTTATTTACACAAGCCATGTTTCCAGGCTGCAACACTTGATCTAAAGCATCTTTTAAGCAAGTACATACAGTAATATGGATCACATACACTATTATGAATATTGTGTATTTACTGCTATATTGTCTTTGATCTTCGTCTTATATTGTCCCTTGTCTGCTGCTGTGACACTGGAATTTTCCAGCTGTCATTATTCCAGCATTATCTTATAATATATACACAAATACACAGATAAAGTTGAAACGTGCCTCTTTCACGTCCAGCGTCTGTTTTCTTGTTCAGCAAATTGACTTTTCTGCAGGGTGAATTTAATTCATTAAACAGGGTGAGGTGAACAAGATCTCTAACAGAAACTTTACAGAGACATTCAAAGGCCCTGACCTTTGACGTTCAGCAAGTCCAAAAACTTAGCTATGTGCTTTCTCTCTCGTTTTAGGTTTCAGGTCCAGGGGACAAAATTAGAAAGCAAATTGAGGAACCATTCTTGGAGGAACACATGGAGAGTCAGAATTATAGAGTGAAGGGAAGAACGTAAAGAGCGCTATAGGGGCAAGAAGTCTCAAAGGTTACTGAGAAAGAAGAAAATGGGGGACATTTATGCACGGAGAGTGAGAAAGAAGGTCATGCTTAACCTCTTTTTTTTTTTTTTTTTTCTTTAAAAAAAAACAAATTTAGAGCTGACACATTATTTTTCACCAGCCTCACTTCTCTAACTAAGAGCATGCCAAAATAAACAGAACAGTTTTACACACTGGCATTTTTAATTCTTTGTGCATCACTGCTATTGGCTTGGCTCACCGGCGAGACCTGATTGGCTGACAGGGAAGGCGGCAACATGAAGCCTCAATCCCGCCTGTGTGAAAAAATGTTCAAAGAGCAGCAGCAGCTTGTTATGCACCCAATTATTAAATAAATAAAAACTCAAACATACACACAATACACACGAGTATAAAAAAAAATTTTAAGTTAAAATTAAAGTTAACCTTTAACGATAATGCTAGTTTTATATAATAAATAATAAATAATCACTTAATTGTGAAAATAAAAGTTAAATGAATGAATTCTATGCTGTTCAGTGCTGGGGCTCGTTTTTCATATATGGATTATGGAATCAGTTGGATTGGATTATTGTCAATTTGACATGATCTTGAATTTATCCAATCTTCGAAGCAGGTTGTAGTACTAACCTGTGGCGTTGACGATGCGGTTGGCGCGGATGGTTCCGTGAGGCGTCTGGACATCCCATCTGCCATCGGGTGTGGGGACGAGACCGGTCACAGGGGCTGGGCTGTAGATCTGGGCGCCGTACATCCGAGCTCCGGCAGCGAGAGCCATGGTGAGAGAGTACGGATCGATGTGTCCATCGCCGGGAGTGTAGAGACCTGCTAACACCTGAGGAAGAGAAAAAATGATGCTGACATGAAAATAGGTTACATAGAGAGACAGAAACAACTTTATAGTCCATAATATATTATGTGATTTATAAATCATCTTTCTTTTTCAGTTTATTTTTTAATTCTTTATCTTCAGCTTGTACACACAACTTGAGAAACAAGCACAGCTATGTCCTGGTACTAAAATGTCATATGAAATTGCTTATCTAGCATTAAAAAACATTATTAATATTGCAGTATACTACATGTTTACTTGTACTCATCTCATTTGAACTACGAAGGAATATCATTCAGGACATCAGCACACTTGACGTTTTTCCTGTTAAGATCTAGATTAGGAAATTTAAAGTGTAACAGAACAGAGTAGTGAAGTTCAGCATAAACCGATACCCAAACCACATGTTGGTGCTGGTTTCTTAAATTAAAAAGTGGCAAAAAAAAATCTTTCAGTCTAAAATATGTACAAGGGTGTCCCAAAAGTCTCCATACACAGGGGAAATTAACACTTTTTAGAAAAATGTCTTCCAAAATATTTCATACTTCGTTTATATTATATATGTATATTTTTCCAGATAGCCTTTAAGAATGCCTTTGACAACAGAAGAACGTATTGAAATCATTCTCATGGCTGGATCGGGAAGCTGTCACAAGGTTGCGATGGACTTTAACAGAAAACAAGGCAAGCACGTCACACACGATTACACACTATTGACAAACATTAACAAATTCAAAAAGAATGGAAGTGTTGCGGACCAACCGAGAAGAAGTGGACGTCCACAAACATCCACTGATGAAGACACAACCCACGTGGTGCTGCCAAATATAGTTCCCTATGACTAAGACTTTTGGGACACCCTGTATATATATATATATGTGTGTGTGTGTGTGTGTGTGTGTGTGTGTGTGTGTGAGAGAGAGAGAGAAGGTTTTAAGCATATTGACTCAAAATCTTTAAATAGAATAGTGTTTTTACTTGTAAATCGTTTTGCCATGTGGACATGGTGGCAAAATGAGATACAATACACATATTATAAAATCGTTCACCTGGAGAAGGGATCCCCCAGAGAACCTGATCACAGAACCTCATTGTTTTAACTGTATATGTGACTAACAAAATAAAACTTTAGAAACTTATCGTTTGGTTTAAAAAAAATAATACAAAGGGGGAAAAAAAGAAAGAAAAGGTGGGATTGCCGATATGGATTGTTGGTCCTAAAAGAAAGCTGCAATTTCACATGAAAAAAAATTCAGATTTCTAAACACCACACACCAAACGCCTCCTGTAAAAGTACAATTATCTAGATAACAGGAATTAGAGTAGCCTTGGCCATGAGCATTGCTGTTTGTTCCTCTTCATATGATTTATACCTAATTATATCAAAAACTCCAGAAAATATGGAGGCGCCTCTTTGCAGAACTACTCCCACTTTACGTGTAGTCTGATCTGAGTTTGGTTCTCTCTCACCTTGTCGATGTTGAGCAGAGGGAAGAGCTCATGGACTTTCTCGGGTGTGATGAAGAACTGTGGTGTGGGGTGCCAGTGAGTGCGGGTCATCTGGTACTTCATTTCATCCACTCGGGCTGGAGTCGAAGCGATCCTCACACTTCCTGGTTGATGGAAGCCCACTGCCTGGAACAATACTCTACATTACTGTCATGTCATTACTGCTGCATTCCTTCTAATGAGACTTGTTTGGAAATCTCACCAATGTTATTTAGAATGAAGGAAGGAAGGACTGATTGATTTAAAGTGATGTGATAAAAAGGAATATTTTTTTTGCTAAAGAGCCATTCAACTGACATCTGGAGAAACATGTGGAGCAACAGAGAACTAAACATGTTTCCCACTATAAATGTTACTAGTATGTGGTACAAAGTATTCAGTTTTTATTATTGTACCAACAACAAAAATGGTTAAATGGTTTTGGTCGAATCCAATCCAAATCATTTACATTTACATTTATGGCATTTGGCAGACGCCCTTATCCAGAGCAACTTACATTTATTTCATTTATACATCTGAGCAGTTTTGGGTTAAGGGCCTTGCTCAAGGGCCCAACAGTGGCGGCTTGGCGATGCTGGGATTTGAACTCATGATCTTCCGATCAGTAGCCCAACGTCTTAATGTAATAAATGTCTAGCTAATTCAATATTAATATTAATTCAATATTGCGAGCTAGTTGGCTAGTTAAATACATTAAAACAGACACAAATGAGTATATAAATTCCCACCTAGGGGGACGACTCACAGTCTTTTACTGAGAAAATGTCTTAGCGCATCGTGTTTGTGCCCTCAACAGCAAGCCAGCAAGTTGTTGTCCAACGTTTGGCTGACGTTTTTCTCTTCACATTGGACTTAACAGATATTCGGGTCAGGCTAGAGTCTTTATTTGACTTTGTGTACCAAGCAGGACAGTTAAAAGACAGCTTTAATTAGCTCTACTTTGTCAGTTTTTCTACACATGTGTGTTCCTGGTTTTTAAAAGAATGTCTGTCATCTATGCATGCAAATTACGCACACCAAATGAAAACTTGTGTTTTACGAATCAATCTGTTTGGTGAATGAGAGAAGTAAAAAAAAAAATAATACAGGTGAACATCAGTCTGCTGAGCACTGGATACACTGAGTATTGGATACACTTCCCATCATTTAGAAGCTGCTCTTTAATGTCTTACCTGGCCCGTCTCTGCCTCCAGCTGCTCATACAGTTTAATGCTGTGGTAATGAATCTTCTTTAGATTGATCCCTGGATGGTAGTATGTGGTCAGTCCAGCCTGCATACAGAAACACCATCATCGTTATATGATCATCATCCTGTCAGTACCATCACCCTGATTAAAGCCCAAAAAGGTCATTTATTACCTACAAGCTTAAGTTCTAACAGTTCTTGTACTGAGGATGTACGTTACTACATTATTAATTTTATCATAACTTACTATAAGGCTGTAAAATGTGGGTTTTTTTCTAGATTAAATCCTTTTTGGGGAATTCATTAGAGTGTTCCGACTACTGCAAAAATTGTCACTGTAGTAGTTTTGCTGCTCTTTTTTAGAAAACAGAACAAGCTAAATTCATTGATAAATCTGACAAAAACTGCTCATTTAAAGACCATTAAGTCTTGCTGGATGTATAATCAAGCAAAATATAAATACCAAACAGTGAAGAGTACAATCTTGTACAGAAGTGTTTAACCCTTTGTTAGACTTACAGCGTGCCAGGTGGATCCAGCAGTCAGCTCAGACTTCTCCAGAAGCACCACATCCTTCTGTCCAGCTTTGGCCAGGTGGTAGGCCAGACTCACACCGACACATCCTCCTCCGATGATCAGAGTCTCGGCTGTATCCTTCAGCCTCTTTCCCAGAGCTCCTACACCACTATCGCTGAGAGAAAGAAAAGGTGAGAGGACTGAGAATGTTGGGAAATAAAACAGAAACTATTTGTGGAGATATAATCTAGGGTGGAGGATGGCATGGTGGTGCAGCAGGTAGCGCTGCCACCTCACAGCTCCAGACTCGCTTGTTAGATCCTGAGTTGTCGGTGTGGAGTTAGTGGATAGCAATGCCATGTCATAACTATTTTTTCATCCATGTTCTCCTCCCCCGTATCTGTGTGGGTTTCCTCTGGGTTGATTTGATGTGATTTGGTGAGGCTGCACTGCCTCTAGCTGTGAATGAGTGGGTCACTGTTTTTGTGAATGTTCACCCATAGTGTTCCAGAGATCTGGTCCAGATCCACTGCAACCCTGACCAGGATGAAGCTGAGCAAATGAAAAATGATGATGATGATGATGATGAAGCCTGACATCGCTGGACTTAATAAAAGCTGACTCCAAGTCAGATTCAAGACTCAATAACTTTATTCTCATAGGCACAAGCTTCCTTGTACAAAGAATTTATTAGTTTGCATATTCCCATGAATGCTGTAGTAGAACATGGAAGATAAATAATAACAAATAAAATACGAAAAAGAAAAAAAAAAAAAAAAAAAAAAAAAACAACAACAATAGCAGCCCATTGTCATGGACATATTTTACATAGACCTGAATACATTGTATAGTATAGATTGTATAGTATAGATTGTATAGATTTTACAGTATAGATTGTATGCATTGCATATATTGTACAGCATAGGTTGAATATCAGGTTGTACACTGTAGGCTGTACAGTATAGATTGTACAGACTTGAGCGAGATATTTGTCCAACATTGTGCAAGATGTATGGCAACAACATAAAATATACACAATATACAGAGCTGAGGATCACTTAAAACACTTATTAATTATAATTCTAAAGCATTTAATCATCGTCAGAGTTAGTGTCTACAAGATGGATGATGTTTGAGCACAGGCTACACTGTGATAACCCCGTGCATAGAGATATCGTTTGAGTTGACTCAGCACCACTGATGCATAGAATAAATTGCTGTCTTATAAATAGATCTCTATGTTCATAGATGAATAGTGATTTCACAAAACATTTTGCATGGAAGGAAGTGTCCATAATGCTGCATGCACAAAACAGCATACTTGCCACAGTTGTTCACTAATTTTATAACAACAACAACAATAATAAATCTGACTCATGATTTAAAGTGAAGTGTATATATATATATATATATATATATATATATATATACACACACACACACACACACTTTTTAAATATTCCATCAGCCTTACAAGACACTCATCACATACACACACACACACACACACACACTGAGAACTGATTTGTGGTGTCATTACCTTTTCTCCTCAGCTTCTTTCCGCAGTGTACAGCTTAAACCCCGCACAGTGACTCCCCTCAACTTCCTGTAGAAGTTGAAATCTTTTTTTAATTGCGCATTAACTGTGTTTAAAAGTCTGGACATGTTGCTCAGTTCCCTGCAAGGCGCTCACTTTTCCTGGCTGTGCAGCACGCGCACATCTGAAACTCGTCTCCCCCCCCCCCACGTCGCGTCGGTTCCGCGCATGCGCACTGGCTTAACTCGAGTCTTAACTCGGTGTCCATGTTAACCCCGCTTTTATCTCTTTATTTCCAATTATAACATTTAATTAATTATGTAATGCAGATTTATAATTAATTAGCAGAGTTAATTCACAGCCTGTATTATCTGTGTTCACAAGGGTACTTTATATATAATCACTAACCCTAGACAGTTACGCACTGCACTGTATTATTCTCCACTATGCTTACAAAATGGCTGAACTCACAAAATCTTTCACTAAGTAGTGAATAGAGACTAGTTTGTGAGATTCATCCTTATACTATCTTCTTTTTGCTGTGTATGTTAGAATTGTTTTCCTATTTGTACATCCAAAATCCATATTCAGCTTTCAATCCGATGTGAAATCCATTCAAACCTCTTGTGTCTTGAGAATATACACTATATCACAAGTAACTATAAACAGATAAAAAAGTATAAGGTGTCGTTCTGATATGGGAAAGTCTTCAGGACTGAGGAGTTTGTGCTTTGTGGAGTTTTTTTGTTTTTTTTCAAGAGAAGAGAAATTCAGACTGTTTATAGCTGCTGTAAGTAATAACAGGAACTAACTTGTTTTCCACAGTAACTCTAAATGGATAAAAAAAAAAAAGTACAACATGTCATTCCTTAATTAATTAAAAAAAAAAAAAAAACATCACCAGCATCTCTTTTTTCTCTATCTTGAAGTTAATAAGTAAAAAAAAATGTAGCTTGTCATGTTATGGAAAACCTGCAAAGTGCAAAGCTGTCTGTCCTGTGGAAAAAGTTTACAGCGTTACCTCTGCTTGTTACAAAGTACTGACACTGGAGACTCCTTCTGAACACCTTCACCATATCAACAATTACTGTTATAGAAAATTAATCAAATAAAGAATCAGCAGCGTGATCTAAATTACATTGAAATTATATCTAGTTTCATTAGATTTAATTAAATTTTACTTTCATTTTGCAGTGTACAAGTACAAAGCCAAGGAACTGCAGTTAGCATCTAAACAGAAATGCAAATGGTAATGTGGCATTGAGTGATATAGTGCAAGGATGGAAGTAATGTGCAAGTGTCAAACAGTCAAAATGACATGACATACGAATGTCCAGAGACATGAATGCATGCACAGTACAGTACAGTTGACCATAGGTGCAAATTGACCAGTATATATGTGAACATGGATCCAGTCATGATGTTTTTCTCTAAATAAAAATTTCACAATGTTAAATTAGGTCTACAACTCAGAAATCTGTGCCCACAAAATATTAACCTAGCTAATATCAACATTATACTATATCTATAGAATATGCATTATATATTATATCTCCTGTGCCTTTTAACAGTTGCACAGATATTCCTGCAAAGTCCAAATTCATTCCATCTGTCTGCAAAGCATGTGGATCTGTAACTGATCCCACTGCTATGTCTCTTGTGTTAAAGTGTCTGCTGCTTGATGCAACTGGAGCCATAACTGCAGAGTGTTCAGGACCAGTTGGTGTGTAAGATCCAGTCTAAACAGGTTACTACAAGATAGCTGCACAACTGGTGGCTGGAGGGAGGGAGTCTAATCATGTAGTCCTTCATGTTCACTGTACTTAACCCCTACATAGAAGCCTCACTGCTTCCAGAATTTTGCCTTTATTTAATGTTTGCATGTTTTTGCATGCCTGATTGCATGCACGCATGAGCAAAATAATTTGCATCTGTATGTTTTTGTGCATGATTTACTTAGTTACATTTTACGCACTGTGAAATTGTGTGTGTGTGTGTGTGTGTGTGTGTGTGTGCAGAGTTCTACACAAACAGCTGTGTACCTTCAACTGAAGATAACCAGCAACTGAAGATAACTTTTATGGAGCGTGCATTTGACCAGGTTATGCCCTGAAATTGAAAAAGTAAATGTGTGATTATATATGAAAAATAAATACGTGAAAAATTTACGTGAAAAAAAAAAAATCATATGAGAAAAAGACATGCACTATCTAGACATGTGTGACCAATTTGTGAAACAAAACACGTGAAGTGTCTAAAAACAAAATGTATACAATTCAAATGTGAATCATTTTAATTGTGATTATTCATATTTCAGATTTTTCTGTAACATACAGTAGATTAACGCAGAGTTTGACAAACGTAACGGTATTTCAGATTTTCCTTGCTCAGTGGTTATGTGTAATGTCAGTTTTGTGGACTCTCATAAGAGCCACTTATAATATTCAGTGCTAAATTAGAAAATAACTTGCGGTCAAGGTTAATTTTCTTTAAATCATGCACTCAAACCATCTAAACAACTGTTATGGGTGCGAATGTCATTACAGCCATGGGTGTGTGTGTGTGTGGGCAAAAACAAGACATTCTGACCAGTTCTAAATATTTACTTTCCTCTGGAACACTGTGTGTGGAAAGGTTTTGTCCCGTGACCCATGCCACAGTGAATCTGTTGCAAGAATCTGCTCCCAAGCATGATTTAAGTGACTTAATCAGCTTGTACATCATGCACACAAAAAGGTACATGCAGTTATGATGGTTTAAAATTTTTTTTTTAATTATCTGCATTGAATTATCTCTGACTTGTCAGCACCATTTTATCATGTATTTTGCAAGTGGGCAAAAAAAAAAAGAAAAGAAAAGAGTAGGACATCTTGATGATCTTTGGACCTGCTGATCGTCAAAATGGAGGTCATGAAATAATAATGAAAAAAATGATATGAATGCTGGATTTGTGCAACTTCGAATATGTGCACTAATCAGAAAGCATTTGTAGGCAGTGTCAAAAGTGTGTGCGCTTAACCTTAACTCTGCTTGCTCTGCAACCTGAGATCTTTTCTACATGCTATAGTCAACTGCCTAATAAACACCTGTTCCAGACTCCACTTCAATTCTTAGATAAGTCCACTGGATTTCGAGAAGTCGGGAGGAGGGAGATATGACTGGATCATTCATTACGCAGAAGGAGAAGGGGTTTGGCGTGAGTGCCACACCCACCAGTCCTCCCCCGCCTCCTTCTCAGGGAGCTATAAAAAGCTGGTCTGCGATTTGCTTTCGCCAGCGTGTGCGAGGTTAGGGTTCAAGTTGGTCCGCAGATAACTTTACGTCCGCCTGCAAGACAAAAAAAATGGCACCCATCGGATCAAAGAAGGTAAATTAAACTTTCAGACTTCTCTTTATTTAGGAGGTGCTTTGCAAAAAAAACCCCAAAAAACAGGCGAACAAATTTGACCATGCAATGTGCATTAGCGCATGTGCTGGTGAGGATGTCTTGCAGATTTGTGTACTTTTCCCGATTTTTGTATTTCATGCACTCAAACTTTATTAACGTAAATCTCGCGAAAAACACTTTTTATTTATTTATTTATCTATCTATCTATTTATTTATTTTGGCAGGGCATCCTGGAACGCCTGAATGCAGGCGAGATTGTGGTCGGAGACGGCGGCTTCGTCTTTGCCCTGGAGAAAAGAGGCTACGTGAAAGCCGGACCCTGGACTCCTGAAGCCGCAGCTGAGTACCCCGAAGCGGGTGAGCGTCACCGTTTTATATATAAAGTCCACGTGCGCTTTACA
The DNA here is from genome assembly GCA_023630585.1 of Cranoglanis bouderius. Taxonomy (NCBI): domain Eukaryota; kingdom Metazoa; phylum Chordata; class Actinopteri; order Siluriformes; family Cranoglanididae; genus Cranoglanis; species Cranoglanis bouderius. The sequence continues at coordinate 8,018,708 of CM042541.1, forward strand.
ATCCAAATTTGTTGGCTCACCTGCGCGAGCCCTAATTAACACCCACGCGCTTGCGTCATGCTTCTAAATGGAGAAACCGTGCGCACTAAGGGGGGGCGTGGCCACATGAGTGACACTGGTTAAGACGAGTCTTATGTCCTAAAGGTTACTTCTGCACAGTGCAGACAGACTTGTGAAGACTCGCGTCCTTATTGATCATATTAGTCAATGGATCATTAGTGCCATGCCTAATTATGCGCCTCCCCTTACTGTGATCTTGCTCACTTTTTGCATTTTGAAATTCTGTTTAAAACCCTGGATGTCCTACTCTTAAAGTTTGGTGTAAAACATGGCTTGAAAATTGAATTTCTCCAAGACAAATTAAGAAATCAATAATCAGTGAAGTTGTATTGTATCTAAGTAGCAGATTCGTCAAACTCCCTTTCTCTAAACTAGCTAAGCACATATTTAGCAAAACATCAAATGCTATAAAATGTATCCCTGATAAAACACACGTTACTGAGTTAGTGTGTGTGTGTGTGTGTGTGTGTGTGTGTGTATATAAACACTTGATAAAAGTTTTAAACAATGTATAATAATACCTGAAGCACTATGGATCACCAAAAACACCATATTGCACATGTAAAGGTAGAACTGCATCACATACATGCAAAGAGTTTTGTATTGAACCTTTAGAGTAAGAAGAGCCCTGAAGAGTTCAATCTCCAACACACTTGATTTTAATGTTCAAGCCTTGATTAGAAGCATCAACTGTACTGTATTAGCAGAAAATCTCCAGAAACAACCTGGAGGTTGCAGGTTCTAATTTTCATCAAGAAGACGCCATATTTGATTTGAAGGCTAAGAATCAGGAATGTGGTTCCTGATTGGTTGAAATGAAAACCTGCAGCCACACTGACTCTTTTGCAGCTCGGTCTAGACACACCAGATTTAAACGCTTCCTTAAATCAAATACAATAAAATCTGTAGTTGATGATTCGAGGCCGCTCCATAAGAAGTAGAAAAGGTCGATTTAAAAGATATAGGATTTGGCCAGTTTTTAATGCATCTTTCAAGGAGATGGAAATTACAAACTATAATGGTTGGATACAAGACGTCAAACTTGATATTGAGTAAAAAGGATTTGTCCTGTGGTCCAACAGTGCTGGCTAGGAATGACCAAAATGGCCCAAAACATGTTTTTTGTTTTGACTTTTTCTCCTCCCACGATTGGCCCAATAGTTAATGTCCATAGACGCATCTAGTTAGTCAGTGCTCTCTGAGATTCTACAGCTCTTCAATTATTATAGGTTTGGATCTTAAAGATGCACAGACAATGCACTCTGAAGAAAATGTACAATATCTGAAGAATCCAGGAAGTAACTGCAGTGTACATAAATCATTATTCTATATAAAGTTTGAGGACATTAGTGAAAATGCTTCTATTTTGTGTTTTGTAGAGTTTCTTCATATTTGGTAGATCCTCCTTTAAAGATGGTGTGCACAAGTGGAGCACAAGGTTGTCCCAAACCTGACTGTCTGTGCTGGATCATATCTAAGTGTTGTCTAAACATAAGTGGAAGCAATGAGAGATTTAATTTAATGACCTAGAAATAGTGCAGTAGCTCGAGTATTTTTAAATAGGGGTACAAAAAAATAGGGTTACCTAAAAAATTCCCCGATTATCAATATAGTCTCAGATTTTTGGACGTGTGTGTATAAAATGTGTGGATATATTGGATGTGTGGTGAGTGTAAAGTATCATGCCAAATAACTGACTGTTATCAACAGCTGTGAATGGATTCTGTGTGTGTATGTGTGTGTAATATCTCATATTAGTGCGACAGCTGCATAGAGAATTCCTGAGGGCGGGGTCAAATGTCATGCAGACTTTTACCTTCTACGCCAGCGACGACAAACTTGAGAACAGGGGCAACACTGTCAGTTTCACTGTAAGAATTATTTTTTTTCTTTCCATATTTGTACTGTGCTTGGGTGAAGGACTTCCTGTTAACGTTAGACTTTAAGTGATTGCTTTAATTGCATTTTTAAAAAAAAAGTGTTATGCGGCAGCAAGGAGCATCAGGGCAGCTTTTCGCTGTCACCACATACACTCTGAACACCAGAATTAAGGTCTGATGGGAATGGAAATGATTGGTTTGGGGGTGTTAAAGCTAGAACATATCCACATGTTTGTACTTGTGTTGTGCTGTAATAACCCCTTTTCATCACCCACAGGGGGAACAAGTCAACGAGGCCGCTTGTGACCTGGCCAGGGAGGTTGCTAATGAGGGTGATGCCCTGGTGGCAGGTGGAGTCTCTCAGACCCCCTCGTACCTGAGCTGCAAAAGCGAGACTGACGTGAAGGCAATCTTCAAGAAGCAGATGGACGTCTTTGTCAAGAAGAACGTGGACTTCCTGATTGCCGAGGTGAGGCAGTCTTGTCTTGCTGAACATTTCATATTGCCTACTTATACTAAAATGCTGCTTGCTAAAAAAACAACAAAAAAAACCTAATGCTTGTGTGTGCTAGTATTCTCTAAATGTCGTTGTGATTTGTGCTGCAGTACTTTGAGCACGTGGAGGAAGCCGAATGGGCCGTCCACGTCCTGAAGGAAACTGGGAAACCCGTCGCTGCCAGCCTGTGCATTGGACCAATGGGAGACATGCACGGAGTCACCCCCGGCGAGTGCGCCGTCCGTCTGGTGAAGGCTGGTACGTTGTTTTTGTTTTGTTTGCTTTTCTACCTCTCTTGTCTTTTACTATTATTTAGAACAGTGCACACCCACACAAAGTCTCAAACCTTAGCAAATTGAACAGTTACTCCACATGTGATTTGTTGATGACTTCACTCTCGTAGGGATTAAATTATGATTTGTCTTTTTAATGTCACTATTGGAAATAATAAAGAAGCAGTGCAGCCAAAAACTACACAATTATACCCTTACCCCCAAATGTAGTCAACTTTTTTCCAGTGTAATGGATTATAGCTGCTGTCCACACAATCATACTTTCAGATGACATTGTTTTGACTCCTGTGCAGTCAAAATTGTAGTGAAATCTGAAATGCAGATGATAAAATGTGTAAACGCAGACTGTCGCTGCTGCTTTATCTGAATTTGTTTTGGGGTTTTTTTTTTTTGTTTTTTTTTAAATGCATTTTTTGCTTAACTTTTCATGTGAAATAAAAGAATACATCCATGATCAAGCTATATTCTCTAATACACTTCACACATACAAAACACAATTCCACCGTTTACACATTAGGCCATGCCTCTGTCCTCTCAACCAAGTCCCTTATATGCTGAACAACTTGTTGGCAACAATTCACTGTGTTCACACTAGCTAGCAAGCAACAAGTTGCTTGTGTCACTTGTATCTTGTCTCTTGTGAGCATGTAACAACTATTGTTTATGGGCATGGATTTTCCTTGAATGGTAGTAGCCAAAACACATAGCGTACATTGTTTTCGCACTCACTAGCTTTGTTGGCAGTTTAGCAAAGCGAGCTAACTGTACTAGCTACGTAAACTTGCCAGCGGTATTGACAATTTCTGCTACTTGTTTTCAAGCTTTATTTTTAATGAGAGGTTGTATACAACAAGATAAGATTACGCCTTTTTTTTTTTTTTTTTTTTTCTCTCTGTGCAGTCAATGGGAAGTAATTGCAGGTAGGAACTAAAATTGTGAGTGGGGAACTGAAGAAATGTTTGACAATATGCTAAATAGGATTGGTCCAAGGAATCATTCGAGCCAGTTTTGATTTGTCAGTTTACCCCATTATACCTATTCTTAATTGAAATGTTTCTCGTCTCACTGTCGCTAGTCCTTGAAATTGCAGCAGACTTCCAACGTGTCTTGGTTGATGAACTAAATTTGGGGTAAATGGGAACGTGTATGGTTTTTAATTTAGCTAGAAGCATTTCTTCAATACCAGTAGAAGTAATAAACTGTTTGCACTATTTAATCACCATAACATTCAGACACTTCCTGCGAATGTCCCCTTGTGGCTCACCCTCTTGTTCCCATCATGCTCCCAGGTGCCGACATTGTTGGCATTAACTGCCACTTTGACCCAAAGACCTGCGTCGAGACTGTGACCTTGATGAAGGCGGCAGTGGAGAAGGCTGGACTCAAAGCTCACTACATGGTGCAGCCACTGGCCTACCACACACCTGACTGCGGCTGCCAAGGCTTCATCGACCTCCCCGAGTTCCCATTTGGTAAACATTTTCTCATTCACTATCAAACATAATGCTGTGTATGCCTTGCTGTCTGCTATCCCATGCAGAAAATAAATGGGACATACAAGCAGCCCCATACACGTCATTCATTCTGTTTTTCTAGTAGAGGAACACTTTTTTTTTTTTTTTTTTTTTTTTTTTTTTTTTTTTTTTCCCCTCCCCCCTCTCTTGGTTAACAACAGGTTCAACTCGGATGTTGGAAAAATCTATCTTTGTCCACCCTTCAGCTTTTCTTCTCTCTGGCTGTAACGAATCCTCCACATGTTCCTCATGCTCTCCTCTCTCACTCTGTGGTCCTCTTTTGCTATCCATTTTTTGCCTACCAAGCTCAAACATAAAACATGAGAAAGCACATTGCTTACTTCTAGGACTGCTGAAGGTCAAAGGTTTATATTATTTCTTGCAGAGATCGTGTTTGCTTTGCCCTGTTATCCTTGAGCATTGCTTTTTGCTAAAATGCCAGCTTCTTCCTCTAAGGTTGGAGCTCAATCTTTTGGATGCTACTCTGCAAAGATTACGACTGTAGCAAAGGCTTTAGTGCAGGAAACAATACAGTGATGGACTACGACGCTAACTGGACAAAAGCTCAACTACACCACTATAGAGGCAGTACAAACACTGGATGATTTTAAAAATGCCTTAATGTTAACTGTATGACGAAGTGACCCAAGCATGCACATTGCATAATACTCATCATACACAGTTTATTCTGTCACGTACTGTAGATCACCCCTAATCCTGCCCTTTGTCTGTGTATGTGTCCTACAGCTCTGGAGCCCAGAGTGCTGACCCGCTGGGACATGCAGCAGTATGCCAGAGAGGCCTACGAGGCAGGTATCCGCTTCATCGGAGGCTGCTGCGGGTTCGAGCCCTACCACATCCGTGCTGTATCTGAGGAGCTGGCTGAGGAGCGTGGGTTCCTACCCGATGGCTCACAGAAGCATGGCCAGTGGGGAAGTGGCCTGGAGATGCACACCAAGCCCTGGGTCCGTGCCAGGTAACCCCAAATTACACTGCTTATGTATTCCCTAACATGGTGTTAACACATTATTAATTCTCGAAATGTTCCCCAATAGTAGTATGGAAGGTAAACTAGGAAAGCCTAGTTTTGCAATCAGCTACATAACATTTGTCACAAGTGTCTGCAGATGCATGTATATCACAACATTCCCGGTATTGCTCACTGCTTTCTACCTAAGGGTAGCAATATTGAAATACAGTTAGCTATACTCCTCATGCATGTGCATTTCAACAATGGGAGTCAGTCAATGGGTGAAAAATGTCTGTTGTATAACCGCACACCCTTCAGGGCGTGCTGTTCTAGGAAAATGATCAACAACACGGTGGTGTGACATGGCCCGATGTAACGCAGGGTTACTGTTGAGAGATTATTTTGCTATAACACTTCCTGAAAAATATCATATGATACTCGGACATTTCTATGACGCATGATGCGCATCATGATATAATTTAACTGACAAACTGTCCACAAAACGGTAGTAAAATAAACATAAAGGGGTAAACTGACTGACGATACTTTTCGTTAATGCCTACAAAGACAAGGAAGATTCGGTTGCTTTTATTATTTTATTTTTTTTTTTAATTCTGTCAAATCAACGGCATCCATTCAGTACCATTTAATTTGTAAAGATTTAAAACAAAAAAAAAAATACATCACCATACAAACGATTTCTGAACAGTGTATTGCATAATCATTTATTACGATATTGATATCGCCCAGCCCTATCCTGAAGTGTTTTCTTCCTCTTATACCACAGCAGTTTGCCAACAATTACAACTTTTTTCCTTTATTAAAGAACAGCATGTCGTATGTTTTTATCTGTTTATAGTTGCATAGAACTGCTGTCAGAGCTGCTGTTATAGAAAGCACCAAATGAAACAACTCTTTTATTTTGCATTTTTTATTGCAAATAGGTGTCAAAGTGCACAGTTTTTCTACATGATCTCCATTGTGTTCCAAAGCTTAACGAGTGACCAGATTCCTGTAGGGGGAGAGAAAAATGTCAACTATGTCGCCCTTTTTAAAACATTAGACGCTCCTTCGTATTTTCTTACATTGCACCTTTAATTTCCAGTAAAACCTCAAGGAACTTTAGGTCAATGACCAAATTTTAAGCAACATCAGAAGGAATACAATGTGCACTTGTCAACACTTGTGTAGTCAAATGATTCCCCTGATCTGTTGTACCTTGATTAAGTCCATTATTGTGTGTTAAACCTCCATTCTTGACTTTTTAAATGTAACCTCTTGTGGTTTTGTCATCCAGAGCCCGTCGTGATTACTGGGAGAAGCTGAAGCCCGCCTCCGGCCGCCCGTTCTGCCCGTCCATGTCTGCCCCGGACAGCTGGGGTGTCACTAAAGGCCACCCGGACCTGATGCAGCAGAAGGAGGCCACCACTCAGGATCAGCTGCGCCCGCTGTTCACCAAGTCCGAAGCCAAGTGTTGAATATGGAGACGAAGGAAAAACCCACGCTCACCCCTGCCACCAGAGTGTGTGAAACTGAAAGGGGGGGGGCACAAGACCATGCTCTCTCTCGTTCTCTTTGTTAGTTTACATATAATTCAAAGTGAAGTTTTCATATTGGCATGTTTTTGCCAGGACCATTTTTTTTTTTTTTTTTTTTTCTATCGAAAAAAACAAACTCTGTATTCTTTTTCTCCAGCCTGTGAAGTGTTTAGACATGTACATTTATAATTGTACCTGAGGCACCGTGGCCTTTGTGTTTCTATGGTACTATATCAATGCTAACATTTTGGCCTATGCTCTGGGAGTCGACTCCACCTGTCTGATGACTCTATATGCCACTGTACAATTTGTCACTGCTGAAATGAGCAAAGCCCACATTTGATCCGTTCGGAGTCGTTCGAAATTCCAGGTTTGCCGAACACTCCAGGCTTTCAGTGGCGTTGTCTGATAAAGCGACGCTTTCTTGATGTTTCAGATTTTGTTGTTGACTTAATGCTTCATTAAACGCATCAATGTGGTGTCTCTCTTTTTGTCTGCTTTTATTCTCATTTTAGTTTGCATTTAACTTAAATATAATGCATCTCACACACACAAAAAAGAGAAATTGTGCTCCCTGTTTTGGTCATTTCGATATCAACTTCTGGATGTGCTCAATGATTTGATTGGAAAAACCGCTCTCTATAAAGTAAACTAAAGGAGGTGTAGATAAAGCTAAGTCTTGATGAATGATCACAGCTATTAGTTGATAGGAGCTAAAAAGGCACAAGCTACATTTCTGTTGGTATTCGGTAACATTATGCAATACAGCCAAACACTACATACAGTAACAATAATTATAGAGCCCATGACACTGTAGGTGCTGATGTTCTTAGCCTTATTTTTAATCATCAAAAACAAGATCATTAACAAAAATTAAAACAAAGGTGTTGTTGTTTTTTTTTTTTTTTTTTTTGGCATTAACAATTTTTTTTTTTTTTTTTTGTATTAGTATTTTCAGTATTTATTGTTGCTGTAATTATAAATGGTTTTTGCAGAAGCAATATTTAAAACTAAACATTTTAACAAATATCAAAACAAAAAATAACATTGATCAAAAACATATTTAAAACAATCAATATTGTGTTAATAGTACTCAAACATAAGTATTTGTGAACAAGACTAATTCTTATATTAGAAATGGATTGTTTTTCAAAAACAATCATTACTGACAAATGTATTTCATATATCATTTTATTAACAAAACTGATTATTAGTTGTCTACTAATAAATACACCTATAATATAATTGCACATACTCCTATTAAATATTTCAAAACATCAGCGGGTAATAATTGTATACACGTAATTCTGGTATGTTAAAACATTATCGTGTATTATCAGTGTATTTTAAAGCTAATGTGTAAGTAATCACTGCCCCCTAGTGGCCTTTAAAAAAAGTTTTTAGAAGACCACTTCCGGTTTTAAGATCTTAAAGGACATCTGAGGCAGCTTGTCATCTCTGCATGTGCAGAGAAAGATCATTAGAAAAGCAATTAGAAACCCTTTCAATTAGACCATCTGAAGGACTTAAGCTTTTTTAAAAAAAAAAAAAAAAGTTTAGTAATTCTGAAAGGTCATACTGTATGTCAGTCTGTTTATTACTGCTTATAAATGTGCAATAACACTGCAAATCCTGTGCAGGCTGAGGTGTATGTGATTTAGAAAGGGAATTTACCTCAGTAACTCAATAAAACAAGTGGACCTAAATAAATCATGTCAGTCTGGACTTAATGGGTTCTGTCGGTGGAAAGTTCAGGGATAAAAAGGTGTATGGCTCTAATAAATACACAAAACATTATTATGCAGATTTAAATAATGTTCAGGAAATAGTTAAATAGTTTCCCTGACTACAGAAAGTTTCAGAACCCGTGTTTAAAGGGACATGCATTTTTAAAAATATTATTAATAATGCAGATGATCTTCTTCTTCCTCTTCCTCTTCTTCTTCTTGTTAGAGGAAAGTTCAGGAATGTAAATCTTTATGGCCATAATAAATACACAAAATATTATGATAGAGATTTAAATCATTTTCAGGAAATACATTTAAATTTAAAAGAAGCCCCTGGCTATGGATAGTTTGAGAAGCTACATTTGAAAAAAAAAAAAAAAAGTCATCAGTAATAAAAGTAATTGTATTATTATTATTATTATTGTTGTTGTTGTTTTTAGTGGACAATTCATGAATATAAAATTTTATGTTCCTAATAAATAGACAAAATATGCAGATTTAAATAATTTTCTGGAAATTAATTAATGTATTTTAAAAGAGCTGAAGAAGTCAAAAAGGGCTACAAAAAGTTTAAGAACCCCTGTTTTAAGGATCATGCAGTTTTTTACATTGTTATCAGTAATAAGGACATAGCAAAAAAAGAAATTTTATTCATGTCATTATTATTGTTACTATTGCTATTATTATTATTGTTGTTGTTGTTTTAGGACCATGGTTATAAATCTACAAAATATTATGTAAATAATTCCCTGTCCCTGGCTGCAGAATGTTTGAGAAGCCCTGTTTAAAGGGACATGCATTTTATTTGTCATCAGTAATACAGATAGAGATTAAAGAGTAATTGTATTTTTTGTCATTATTATTATTTCTTTGTGTGTGGAAAGTTTGTGAATAAAGTTTGAGAACCTGGATTTAAAAAAAAAAACTTAAAACGTAATTGCATTTTTGTTGTTGTTGTTGTTATTATTATTATTGTTGTTGTTGTTATTTTCATTTATTTTGAATGAATTAAAGAAGTGAAAAACGATTATACCATAAAAGGTAATTATATATATTTTTTCCCACATTTCCTCCACATATAAGATTGTAATTTGGAGTTTAATATGAGTTATATATGATATGATGTTTATTATGCTTTGGCGAGCCCTCGCGCATCCTTCATTGCGTCAGCACGTACAGTGCGTGTCCCACGTGCCGGATGTTTATGTCTTCCACTTCCGTTACGTCACCAGACAGACAGGCTGGAGTCGTCAGATGAAAACACTGTTTCGGAGAGGAAAGGATGCTGCTGCTGCTGATGGGAGAACACACACACACACACACACACACACACACACACGCGGCTTTATCTGACCAATATTAGCGACATTATTATTATATTAGTGACACTGTTTAGGATTATAGCAGCGCTCACAGTTAGCTTTTGTTTGTTCTAGCTAGCTAACGGATCCGTTAAAAACAAAGCCTGGTGTGTGACGTCACGGCGAACCTCTTAACGGAACCCCCCCCCCATGTGTGTGTGAGGTTGAGCGGACAGGAAGGAGCGCTCGAACCGACCGCCTTGATCCCGCCCTCTGCTTTCCGCTCAGGCGCCTGACGTCACGGCAGGACCCTCACGCGCCGTGCGCTTGTAAACAGATCCTCCCACGTGACCGAGTGAGCAGCGCGCGAGCTCAGTCGACTCCCGCATTGTCCTCTCCGCCTGCGGGATACACAAAAGGCAAGAAGGGTAGGGGGAAAAAAAACAACCCCAAAACAAAGGCGAGAGTCTTTAAAAAACACAAACAAACAGGTACTTGAGAGAACAGGTGGAGAGGAAAGGAGGAGAAAGAGAAGAAGGGGAAAGAAAAGAAAGGATGAAGATGAAGAGAGACAGGCTTCAGTATCATACGGGCCGGGATCAGAAGTGTGCGCGAGATGTTTATTTTAATCCACTGCTGTTTTGTAGTTTAGAGTTTGACGGTTTTCTGTAAATTGACGTTACGTAATAACGGATGCGCTTCACGACGACGTCGTCATCGAGCTGACATCCGAAATCAATTCGTTGTTTTTTCTTTTTCTTTCTTTCTTTCTTTTTTTTTTTTTTATAACCCGGGGTTTGTTTTAAGCTGATATTGTTGTTATTAGCCGCGGTTAGCTAACCGTCAGATGTCATTCACAATGGAGGAGTCTTTGGAGTCCGGTTGGGTTTCAGTAAGGCCGAACGTCTTCGAGGAAAAAGAGAAGCACAAATTCGTCTTCATCGTGGCCTGGAACGACATCGAGGGCAAGTTCGCGGTCACCTGCCACGACCGGACGGTGCAGAAGCGCAGCGCGGCGGCTCGGGACTCGGTGACGGAGGTGGCCGAGGGAGGCGGCGCGCTGCTTCAGGACAAACGTCCCGTGGCCTCGAAGAGCTCGAGAGAGAAATCCTCGGATAAATCCAATAAGCCCACGCGAAGCCCGAGCAAAACCGCCGCGCTCGTGGACATCGAGGTTCTCGAGCCCGCGTCCGTCGCCGACACCGACGCCCGTTCTCCGGACGACCCGGACGCCGGCGTCCCCGTCATCGTCGTCGGCGGCGACTCGAGCTGGGCCGGCCTGTTCTCCTTCCAGGACCTGCGCGCGACTCACGCGCAGCTCTGTGCGGTCAATTCGGACCTCGAGCCGTGCCTGCCGCCGTTCCCCGAGCAGGAGCAGCAGTCGGCCGTGTGGTCGGTGCTATTCGGCGTCACGGAGGTCACGCGGCGGGACACGGAGGTGCTCTGCTATCAGCTGCAGGTGTACCTGGGCCACGCGCTGGACACGTGCGGCTGGAAGATCCTCTCCCAGGTTCTGTTCGCGGACGGGGACGATTCGGAGGAGTACTACGAGAGCCTGAGCGAGCTGCGGCAAAAGGGCTACGAAGATGCTCTGCAGCGGCAAAAGAAGCGCCTGCACGAGGTGAGACACGCGACAAAGTTCCCTTAGAACTGGGAAGGGAAGGGGGGGGTGCCAAGACATAAAGTCGGTCCCCTGAATAGAGGGATACTAGAGGAACATGCATTGTCCAGGAGAACAAAAATAGTCCATCAAGGAAGCATTAACTCGAGTGTCAGCACTAAGCAAAGTTGTGAACTTCACAGCACTTCCTGACGTCATCACAACAAGTATCGTCACAGTATTTAAAATTTGCATGCAGAAGTCTGTTAGCTTGTTTATTCAAAATGATGCAAACCAGAACAATTGTTGGAGCCAACAAAGATTTATTCAAACTGTGTTCGAATGAAATTATTCGTAAAATCATTCGCAGGAGCGGTTATGCAAGGAACATGGTTAACGTGACAATCCGGTTAGTTCGGAAAAACCTTCGTATCCTACAAGAGCTCCCGAGTTTACTTATGAGCCTGTTCACTAATGCGAATCTCGATCGATCGGCTTTATATCGTATATTCTGCGATGAGTTTGATGAGTTTGGTTTTATTTACAGCTTACACTGTCGCATTTAAATTGCTTCATTATTTATTTTTTTACACACATTCAAAATTTTGTCGTTTCATAGTAACGTCTTTAAAGAAAGCGATACAAAACAAATCCACGAATTAAGACGAATAAGACTAGCCATTTGATCATGACAAAAGTAATGGCGCCCTATAAAAGGAGGAAGCGTTACTGTGTCTATTTAGCTGACACGCTGCGTTGGCTGAGCTTTCACTGTGTTGTCGTTTTCAGCTCCCTGTGAGCTTCACCTTTTATGGAGTTTTGTGGGCTTCGGTAAATGTAAATCAGCTGTGCTTTGAGCCCGCTCGTCGATCAGCAGATTAGCGACAAAATACACACACAAATACGAAGAAAATCAGCAAAACTCAGGACTGGGCGATATGACAAAAATATCATATCATGATACTTGAGGACGTTTTGACGATACACGATGCGTATCACGATGTATAATTTAGCTAACAAACTGTCTGCAAACCAGTAGTAAAATAAACAAGAAAAAAAGTTTGATGATACTTTTATTTAATGCCTACTAAGACAAATAAGATTAAAAAAGGTTTTTTTTTAAATTACGTCACATCAACAGTATCCATTCAGTACCATTTAATTTGTAATGGTTAAAAACGTAAACAAATCACCATACCAACGATTTCTCAGAAAAGTGTCACATAATCATTTATCACACTATCAATATTATATTGATATATCGCCCTGCCCTAGCAAAACTTAAGGTAAACATGGCAGGACATTTACACACTTTAAACTTTAGTAAAAGATACACAAATGCTCTTGAAAAACACACATGACTCTCTCACACATGACTCAACTCATCTGTTAATGATCAGGTGGAGGAAATGGGTCAGAGCTGGGTTTTTTATCTTTATACCTGATAATTAATTGACGAGTCAGGTGTGTTACAGGACAATAAAAAAAAAAAAACATTTCCTCGATCTGCCAATAAAACTCCACAGTTCCTGGAAATTCTGGCTTTGTTTATTTTTGTCCTGTGCCAGGCGCCTGATACACATTTAACGTGGCATGTCAGCGTGTGCGTGTCAGGGCAGATCTCATCTGGACATCATCAAGGGTCGCGTTCCAAAGGTGGCTCAAGGACCCGCTGCCTTTAATATTTAATCGATCGACCTGCAGACCTTCGGTGTAGTGTTGCGCTTTCGGCCATGGAGTATAGCTCCACGCTTTCTGGTGCATCAGCTCTGAAAACAGAGCGATGTCAGACAAGGCCTTAATTTATAGCACGCGGACCGTTCAGGTGAAAAGTGAACGTACAGGAGTGTTTGAGTCACCGTTAGAGACGCACGCAGCTCTGAATGGGTTTTTGTGTTTTTTCTGAGAGCCCCTGAGCTGCCATCTGTTGACCTTTATCTCACTGAAACCTGATCTGTTCTGCTGCAGTCAGCATTTTGCGCAGAGCCGAGGCCTGTGTAAAGTCGGCCGTTTGGGGGGAAAAAATAAAATAATCAGTGAGGGATTAGCTCTGTATGAGCATGATTGTGTAGCAAAACCTTTAAAATGAGCTGAAACATAATTAAGAGGCATATATTATGGGTTCCTGCTCTGGCATAAGACTAAAAATGACGATCACGTTGAATTGGAAGAAAATGAACTTTATCCTTTATCATTTTGACTAAAACAGAATAAGTATACAGCTTTTTAATGGATAAATATTTGATTCAAAATCAGCTGTTTTCATATTTTAAATGCTAAATATAAAAGCGTGTAGACTCAAAGTAATTACGGCCGATTAGCAGTTGTTAGGGACCGTTATTTAATGTTATACCACAGTGCTGTTGTATTCTCGATTCTGATTGGTCAGAAGGTGGATCTGACAGTATTTCCGGCTACAAGGCAAATCACAGGTTTACGTTAATGCTCTCGTAATACGTTAACGGATTAAGAACCATGTGTAATCGTCGATCTGGTGAAGTTTTCTGTGTGATGTTTATTTAGCATTTTTGGAAGGAGTCTCCAGTGTCAGCATGTCGTAACGGTCAGACGTAAAGCTGTAACTTTAGGTTTTCCGCCACTAAAACAGGCTGGTGAGGGAACGACTGCTTATAGCCGCTATAACGTAAACGTTAACCATAACGTAACTATAAATGGATAAAAAGTTTGTTTTTTAATAAATATTTGCCGTGGGTGTGGTGTCAGTTGTGAGTAGCTCCGCTTCGGAGTAAGACTACCCCCACTTTATTACATTGCTCCCTTGTTGATTAATTTCCTATAACAGCACGACACGCAGTGTTTCGTTTGCCTTTGTTGGCCTGTTCATCATTTCCTCCTTCTTTTTCCTCCCTCGTCTCGTTCTCGCTTTCTGTGTAAACAGTTCTGACAACGATTAGCCACGTACAGCTGATCAGCTAATGTGGTTTTGACCTTTTAACCCGGGACAAGAACTGGTTAAGTGAGTCAAATCTGGTGTCTCAGACAAACTGATAAATTAACCACACCCACATCAACACACACACACATAAAAGAACTGAAACCAATTTACATGCTTGATGATCATCTAAACAGTTCACGAGCTTTAAATATCAGCAGCTCGTCCAGCTTTTTAAGAGCCCAGATGAATCGATTTGCCGTGTCAGTAATTCATCCGACTCTGACCTCGTCAGTATCGCCCTGTCTGATCAGTTATTACACTTTTACGCCTCTATATTTGGTCTGCTGTCCATATGAAGGTGTGTTTTTTTTAAAATTATTAATAAACTCTTAAGTGCTTTATCGATCTCATGTAATGTCTGGAGTGATGCAGGTATAGATCAAAGGCCGTAGTTATAAACAGAAGTCCGCGTCCCGCTCTGAATAATCGTGCAGCAGGTTGTCCTGACATCCAGCTTTAGGTGTAATGGAGGAAGAATTGTGGTCAGATCAAGGCTCTCTCTTAAAACGTGCTGTTCCGGGAGGAAGAGGCGGGAGTGAGTGATACTGACGAGAGAGAAAGAGTGTGTGTGTGAGTTGTGTATTGTGTATGTAAGTGTGAGTAAAGAAAAAAGGGCTGAGAACGTGAATTGGCGTAGTGGACGTGTGAAGAGAATCAAAGCTTCAAGGGTGTTTAAAGTAACAAAGACAGGACGACATTACTGCCTGCGTGGATGGTTTCCAAACAGGAAGTGACACCGTAGTTCTGAGTGTGTGTTGGCTGGTGAGGGCACCCTGGAAAAGCAGAACTTTTTTTTTTCCCAAACCACCGCCTAAAACAGGAGAATAATAGAGGGAGTGGACTCAGGAATACCACGGATGGTATTCCTAAGAAGAAAAACATCCAAAATGGCTGCCATTCATTTGACTGGATTCATTTAAAGCTTAAAGACTGGTTTAAGTCCAGTTTGGGACGCAGGGTGTGCCAGTGCAACATCTCAAGTGGTCTGCACTTATATAGCGCCTTTTAACCTTTGCGGTTCACAAAGCACTTTACACTGTGTGTCATTCACACACACACACACACATACACACACAACCAATGGCAGCAGCTGCCCAAGGACACTTCAGCACATGGAGTCATGTGGGCCGGGAATTGAACCACCAACCCTACGATTAGTGAACAACCCACTCTACCACCTGAGCCACAGCTGCCCCTAAGACATGCCTGACCTCACTGACCTCATCTTCGCACCGTTCTTCAAAGGAACCGCTCCGTCAAGAACTTTCCGACACCTTCCGTCAGCTGTCTATGTCAGAGCTGGGCAGGCTCATTAAGAGCCGAGATTTCCCAGACTCCTTCAGGATCGTCTGCAGGACCACAGAGCGCCGAGTCAGATAAAGTGGCAGTAAAGTGGTTTGTTATCAAGCGCAGCTGGGATTGGCTGATAGCGTGAAATATGCCACGGCCGGCGCTGCTGTCGCGAGCCAAGTCAATATTTAGAGCATTGGAATTGTTGGCGATGATTCTTAAACAGTTTACGCCAATGCTTTTATGATGGAATGCAGAGGTTGTGATGCTTTTAGCAAATATATAAGACAGACATTAGAAATAACATACATAATTTCTCTCTCTTTCTCTCTCTCTCTCTCTCGCTCTGATTGATAATTGTATTATAACTGGAAAAAAAAATCACTTAAATATCTTCAGCATAATTTCCTCTTCATCTGCTTTGCGCTTGTTCTAAACTTTTCCGACGCTGGAAAATCTTCAGGGCAGAGGGTTTTGTGGTTTCCTGGTATCAAGACAAGCTGCAGTTTTTTGTCTTATTAACTTCAAAAGAGAAGCTGGTGAAGGAACGACTGTTAATAGGAAATTGTTTTGCAGACATTCCACAGCGTTACTTTTTTTTTTAATTGTTGCGGCTAAAATGCTTGATTTTTTTTTTTTTTTTCTGCTGCGGCTTTTTTCAAAATTTGCAATGTAACGAGTTTTTTTGCGATTTATTTGCAGAAAAATACTTAAATTGGTGAAATCGCAGTTGCACGAAATAGTTTTGCACTGTCTTTCACAGTGATGTTTGTTGGTAAATGAGACCTTTTAGCTGTACTGGTGTTCGATGCACGTGAATCGAAGAGGGCTTTGGCTGAATGCGCATCGTGATGACCTCACATGACACGTCTTGGCCCAAATCTGCGGCAATTTTGAAAATTTCCAAGCTCCTCAGAATATTGCGGAGTTTGCTTCATTTTGCGTTAATTTCTGCAATCGCAAAATCCTGCAGGGACTGATCAAACGTGACTATGGATGGATAAAAGTATGTTGTATGTCATACTTTAATAAATAAAAATGAATAAAAAGCTTGAGCAAATTGCTGTGGTGTAAGAGGAATAAAACACTTCAGGACGTGCTGTTACTGGACAATAATCAAATCAACTTCGGAGTGTGTCAGCCCGCTTCAAACCAGCGTGAATTTACACAAGCTTAGTGCACACTATTCACTACATGAATTTCCCAGTTGTCTATTAACTTTGAGGTTTGGAGACTGGTTGCTCACGCAAAATTTTCCACATATTTAGAATTTCTCTGTGATGAATAGCATCGTGTGAACCACTCTGTGACCAGTTTATCGTCAGGGATCAACATACGCACTCGAGTACGAAGACATTTCCGAAACTTCTGTGAATCCGGCGGAAATTTTCAGTTCGGTTTAGGCAAACGTTTAAGCACAGCTTTACTATAAGATTGATCAATAAGGCTCAGTGCGAGGATCGAACTCTACATGAAATCTTAACCAACAACTTGCTGATTTTTTTTTTTTAATGCACTATATAATCATATAATGTAACTTCGTCTGTATTAATGCACATAATCAGCTAACTAACTCAGTGTATGTTATCACATGACGTTATTCATCCCTTTTTTTTGTCCTCGTCAAATAGGTTTCCGGGCAACAAAGATATAAGACTGTGCAGCACGCTGGAGTTTTACTTGCACGGTGGGTTAGCTAAAGGATTTCTGATTCGTCCACTACTGAGAGAACTACAGATAAACAATGTGTGTGTATGAGACAGAGAGAGAGAGTCAGAGAGCAGAGGTTTGTGTCTAGTTCAGCCTTTATGATGTACTGTATGACTGTTTCAGATTGTTAGAAAAATTCTCTCTCTCTCTCTCTCTCTTTCTCATGGCAGCTGCTGTTGTCGGATCAGCTCAGATTAGCTCCCAGATAAGCACTCGTGCTGCTCACAGAGCCAAATCTGATTTAATGTTAAACATTTCATTGTGTTCAAGTCTTATTTCATTTCCAAAAAGACAAGTACAAAAAGCTGGATGGTTTTTAATTCGACGCGGCTACGGCTCTCGCGAGCGCAGCACGAAGGACTCTGCTGAAACACAGAAAACGCGGCGAGAAGCTGCTCTCTCCATGTGACGAAGATAACGTTTCAAAAAGACAACAAGAGCACGAGTGGAGAATGAGTCATACGCGTGCTGAAAATGTTCAAGTGTGTTTCACAGCGTCCCGCTGATGTGTGATTTTAATGTGAGGTGGGCGCAGCTTGTGCGACCTAAAACAATATTCATCTCTGACAACGTGTCATAAAAACAGGAAACACACCCTGGCACACACTCACAAGTATACAAAGGACATTTAAGTCGTCCATCTCGATGGCCATTGCGACATTCGGAATCTATCAACGATTCCCGATACGATCCTCCCAAGCCTAGTGTAGGCTTAACGCTTAAACACCAACTTAAAAAGTTGTCCTTCCTCCACTGTGTATCCTGACCCTTCTCTGAGTTAATCAGCTAGGTTCCTGAGCCTTTCCTGAACGCGGCTTAAACAAAACACGCTTTCTTTTGTAAGCTCCATTCCTTTAACCCAACAAACAAAACATGCAGAACAGAATCGACAGTTCGGTAAAAAGTGACATCATCATCATCAGCCATCAACACGTGGAAACAATGCTACTGTTGACTCGGTCGTATTTTGTGCTTAGCACAGAGACGCAACGTGGACGTGTGTAACCAAACAAATTGGACGCGGTATGAGTATGAGCTCATCTTTGCCAGTCATAGCTTTGTTCCTCGTCCAAATTCCTGGCTGGAAGAAAACAAGAAAAGGAGTGGATACAGGAAATGATGAAATGGTGGAACAATACGGTGTATTGAGCCTTTTTTTTTTTTTATTTACCAAGAATAGATCGCTGTTATGTATATGCAAAACAGAAAGAAGACAGTTAATAGACTATAGCCGTATCCTGACGGGATTAAATTGACATTTATGATTCCTATTGTACAAGTGCTCCTGCTCTGAGATTTTATTCCCGTCCGAATGCACACTTTCTATGCAGTGATGTCGCCTCCCTTTTTTTTGGGGGGGGGGGGGGATTTGTCTGACCGCTGCTACTTGCCGTATGTAGTCTTCCCGAGTTGCAAAACAAAAAAACAAAACGGTTGCTTCTCATATACTTATTGATTGTTTGATTGTATTTTCAAATTGTTGCTCAAACTTTGGTTCACCCCGAACTGAAATAAGAGCCGGCGTCTCCTCTTCTTTACTCCAGCGCATCTCCGAACGTTCAGACGCCACGTTGTTGTGAACAGAGCGTGATCATGTGACCACATGGCGCAAACATCCGTGTTCGTAGATTACAACCCGCTAGAAACTCGCTCCTCCTGTGGGAGTTTTATTGCTGTCCGTGAGTTTTATCACTGAAGAGACTTGTGGAAAAAAACTGTATAACAGACATCCCACTGATAAACTAATCCAATCCGAATAGGGATAAAAAAAAATAAAAATCGGAGAAATAAGACACCTGTAAAGCATAAATAAGGAGTATGCACTTACAGGAAAGTAATCAACGACAGGGTGGTGTCATAAAGCGCCGTTACTGTTACCACCTCGGAGTTGATTGTTTTCCAATAACATCATGTCCAGTATTGTTATTCCTCTTGTACCAAAGCAGTGAGTACAATTTTTTTTATTTAGTAAAGAGCAACACGGCATACTTTAAAAAAAAAAACAAAAAAAACCCTTTTTAATCTGTTTATAGTTACATTTAATGTTGCTGTTCGCAACACAGGTCAGTTATAGGCAATTGTTGGAGTTTCCTGTGTCCATTCAGGTTTACTTATATGCAAATAAAAACAATTTGAATATAAACAGGTGGAAGGAAACCCCAGAGCTGAGAGGGAAATGAGTTCATGTGTGTTTGAGCGTGCAGCATTATCGAACACCTTGTGCTTTGTACAGTACGATTCAACTGATTTGAGATCAGTGCAGAAGACAAACAATGGCGTTCACACACATTATGTATTAAGTATTGTATAATAAATGTAGACACCTTGGCTTGGTTAACAGTGTGTGTAGGAATAATCAGCGTATGTTCTGATCAGGCTCGCAGGAAGGGCTGCCAACCGAAAGCAACTGAAAGTGTGACGTCATTTATTTATTCATTTTATTCCAGCGCATATACATTACAGCACAGTGAAATTCTTTTCACACATATCCCAGCTTGTTAGGAAATTGGGGTCAGAGCAGTTGATGGTTAAGGGCCTTGCTCAAGGGCCCAACAGTGGCATCTTGGCAGTGCTTGGAGTTGAACCCTTGACCTTCTGATCAGTAACCAAGAGCCTAGGCCATAGAGCCACCACTGGCAACCGCGTGTCCATTTGCTGATTATTCACAATTTCACGTATGTGTGGCGTTTCAGCTTGAGAAGTTTTAGCACGAGTGTCCTCGATCGGCTACTGTGCAGTGCTCAGAAACGGGTTACGTTTTATGTTTACAGTTATTACGTTTTAGGTAATGGTTTATGTTTACTACATAGCTAAGGGAAGTTTTTGTTTGTATTTGTATTTTGTTTCTTCTCTACCTTTTTTGTGCTCATTAGGAGAGATGTATTCTAAAACTATTAAAACTAACAAAATTTTATGAAGTAACTGTAATCTGAATTTACGGGTTTGGAAATGTAACAAAGGCTGAATACAGTTACTTTAATTTTTTGAATTCGGAATAAATAACGCCGTTACAACACAACCCTGGTCTGAACTCGCACCTTTAAACCGTAAACTGTAAACCGACCTCAGATTAGCAGTACGGCAGTCATACAGAATCATTCCTCCTTCTTTTCCACAGGTGTGTGTTTGCGTGTGTGTGCGCTGTGTTTTATTGACTAGATGATATTTAATGTTTGCGCAGGTGGACGCGATGCTGCGTGTTCAGGCAGGTCAGGTACAGGTGGACCTCAGAGGTGGGGATACGTGTCCTGGTGTCCCGGACTCGGTTCCTTCACCAAGATGCATGTGAAGCAGCCGGATATTCAGTGCAGTATGATTTAGATTTAGTGTTTTGATGTGGTGTGAGATGGTGCTGTGCAGTACAGTGTGGGAATCTAAGTTGTTAGAACTACATAATTAATATATATATTTTTAAATTAGTCTTAAATAGTACCTTCGACTTGGCATTTGAGCCCTGTCGGAAAACTCCTTCCAAACGCATACCTGAGCATGACGGGTACACAGGCCACACCTCCTCATTATGACTGACAGGCACAGAGGCCACGCCTCCTTATTGAGAGTTCACCGAGGACACGTAGGTAAAAGCGAGGCGTGTTTGGCTCTATCCGAAGTGACCTTTGACACGGCCGGGCTGCGAGCTCCCCCTCTCCACGGCGACCAGCGGCTAAGGTAAACAGAGGGAGCAGTGTTGGAGCTGAATCAGCCAGTGTTTCCTCTCTGAGAGCTAACAGCATAGTGTGTGTGTGTGTGTGTGTGTGTGTGTGTGTGTGTGTGTGTGTGTGTGTATGAGAGAAAGCACAAGCTTAAGAAAGACTAAAGAAAGAATGGCCAATTCACACCAAAAGTGCTTCTGATGCATTTTCAGTTGCATGTTTTACAGCGCAGATGTGCTTCCTTTTTAACCGTTATGATCCACACCAGATCCTCTAGGCACATGACATCTGTAAAAACACCACCACATCTGTCCTGCTATTTTATTATTATTATTATTATTTTTTTTATGAGTTCTGTCTATAGTTTTTCTTTAGTGCATTGCATATGAGTGACACGCAAACGTTCGACAACATTAAACGTAACTATAAACGGATAAAATGCATTCGTGAACAAATTGTTGTCATACAGTATAAGACGAATAAAACACTTCCACATGTGCTGTTGTAGGAAAGTAATCAACGATGGAGTGGTGTGATGTGGCCTGTCGCGAAGCAGAGTCACGGTTACCGCCCTGAATTTGATTATTTTCCTATAACAGCACATCCCCCATGTGTTTTATTCTTTACAAAGTGTACATTAGTGAACTTCAGCTGTCCCCGGTCCTCCATGTTCCTTAGGATTTCTGCGAAGAATGAGTGTGTGAGAAATAGGGAGACGGATGGAGAGGTGGAGAGAAAGGAAAATTGGGCAGGAGATGAAAAGAGTGCGAGAGACAGGAGTGAAAAGAGTGTGGGAGAGAAGAGACAGAATAATAAAGTAACAGGATCAGAGCGAGGGAAGAATGAAAGATGGATACGGGAAGAGAGGGAACGAGAGGTATATTGATAGACAGAGAAAGAGAAAGACGGAGAGGCCATTCATTGAGCACAGAGCTGAAGAGATGAATATCTGTGTGGAAAGAGAACGCTGAGAAATTCCATGTTATTGTGAACGAGCTTCATTTTCCCACGAGCACGTCGGATCGAGGTGAATAGCGATAAAGCCTTTTAGTGTGTGTGTGTGTGTGTGTGTGTGTGTGTGTGTGTGTGTGTGTGTGTGTGTGTGTGTGTGTTTGTGTAGGTACGTGTGTTTTAGCAAGCTAAAGAAAAGAGGTAGCTAACATAATGTTATAATGTATGGCCAGCTAGTTCAGCGCATTCAATTTTAACTTGCGGTCACAACTTCTGGAGATCAAAATGGCCACTCACAGCATCAGAAGTAAACAAAGTAGCACTTCTTATCTTTAAATGAGATATACTGTATACACAAGTATTACTTTTATATCGATCTTATTTGCTTGTTAAATCGATGATACTGACTATACAGTTTGCTGTTTTGAGTAGGTAAATATACGTTACTCATCACAGTTAGCTGCCTAGCTTTCTGACACTGGCATTTCCAATGACCCTGTGTAGGATAAGGGGTATGGAAAATGGATGGATGGATGGATGCCGGACTCGGGATAGTCTGTATATAAAATTGTATATGGGACACTTTATATACAACTGCAAGAATGTCTTAAGAACTCACTCACTCTCACTCTCACTCTCACTCTCACTCTCACTCTCACTCTCTCTCTCTCTCTCTCTCTCTCTCTCTCTCTCTCTGTAGCTGTTGGAGAAGCAGCGAGGCATGGAAAGCATGGTGGAGCTGCTGCAGTTGTACTCAGAGCAGGACGAGGCGTACAGCGATCTGGTGGAGGCCACCACTGAACTCTACCACTACCTGCTGCAGCCCTTCAGAGACATGCGAGAGCTCGCCATGCTGCGCCGGCAGCAAATAAAGGTCAGAAACACACACACACATACACACACACACACATACACACACACACACACACTCTATAAATACTTAAAGATGTACACCAACAAATCTGTTTACAAACACAAGCAGTTTAATACATGCTCACAATAATGGCCTGTGAATACAACAATCAAATGCACTCATGTACACACTCCCTCTCTCTCTCTCTCTCTCTCTCTGTCACACACACACACACACACACACACACACACACAGAATCACTCGCACTACTACTCACACGTCTCCTTGTGTGAATGGACAGTTTTTGTCCATTAATTTTTTTCCAGAAGCAAAATTAAGTCCATTTCAGTTCCTGGTTGTAACACTACAAAACGTGTGAAACATCAAGGGGGGTGAATACTTATGCACAGCACTTTTATGTATCAAATTTTAAAATGTTTATTGTACTAACAAATCAGTAGAACCGTATTCAACATTTAAACATACTAGTGTTTAATGAGGAAAAGGAAACTAAACGGTTTTGTGTCAGTTATTTGTTGAAGTGTAGTTAGACAAATAAAAGCACCTGAAAAGCATCTCAGCATGAACATGTTATGACATGAGATCATGACAAGATCACATCCTCATATTCACCACTCCTAGCACCCAGTGCTTGTACACTTTTATCTCTTTCCAGATTTCTCTCTTTAATTTCATTTCAGGATGCGGTGTTTAATCTTAGTGGTCATGACCTCCTGTTTGCGCTGGGTTGCCATAGTGACTTTCATAAGCTACTGGGATAATTTTATTAAGGGCAGCGTGTGACTGGGGATTGGGACACAGAGAGAGAGAGAAAATAGGAGACACAGACAGGGCAGAGAGTGAGACTTAATAGAGACAGGATGTGAGACACACCACGAGAGAGAAAGAGTATTTGGCAACATTGTGGTATAAACAGTTATGTCAGTAAAGCGCATTTGAATTGAATTGAGAGAGAGAGAGACATGTAAGTGTAGCAGTGTGATGTAGGACTCCTGATAGTGGAATGTTTGTAGGATTTATATGGCATTATCATTGTAACCAGCACATGACCTGATTACAGTTGGGAATTGATCCAAACAGATTCAAGGTCACGGCAAGGTCAAATAGTTTTATTGAAGAAATAGTTTTCCCTTCAATAGCTTCCTTCACGTTCATCATACAGAGATGTTACTCACACTTTCAGGTCCAGAATCTCAAAGCCCTTTTATTTTCCTAGCTACGATTTTCGCCATCGGTCCGTTTGTCAAGGTCAAGGTCACAGCGAGGTCAAATGAAATAGTTTTTCTTCTATAGATTTCTCTCTGCCTGTCTGTCTGTTGCTCTCTCTCTCTCTGTTTGTCTGAAGGTCTCTCTATCTGTCAAACTCAAACAAGCTTTATTAGCATGACTGTGGTACAGTATTGCCAAAGCATTGGCCTTGAAATAAACAAATAAATACATGCACATAAATAATAATAATAATAATAATAATAATAATAATAATAATAATAATAAAATAAATAAGAAACAAACAGATAAATCAAGAATCAAGTTTTACAAATATATGCAACAAGAAAAAGATTGGGTTTAGACAAGTTTAAACATTTGTGCACAGACTCAAACACGTGTCCACTGGCCGTCTCTCTGAGCCTGCGGCAGGCTGCTACATATCCAGCTGCTGTTGTGATCAGGCCTGAGTTTTCTCCCAGAACCAGAATCTTAATTTTTCTTGATTTGATAGCAGTATCAAATTGGTATCATTTGGTATTATTTTTTCAAATTTTGTGAAGTAGACCGATCTAATGTTTTGGTAATGGTCACAGTGTAGCAGGAAATGTTCCTCTGTTTCCACTGCGTTCTGCATGCACGGGGAACACAGTCTCTCCTCACGCGGCAGCCATCTCTGTCTGTGGCAGCCTCTTTCAATGACCAGAGGGTGATCGCTGAGTCTGTATTTGGTCAAAGTCTTCCTTAACTTATGATCTCTCACAGAAGTCAGATATTCTGCTGGTGTGTAGTCTGTTTTCAGCTCCAAATAGAGTTCCATTTTCTTTTGTGATTTGGTAACATCTTTCCAACAGGCAATGTAATTCTCTTTTTGTTGTGTTATAATTAGTTTGGGCTGGGTTACCTGAGTGCTGTCCTGGTCGGGACTGAGTTTCAGCACTAGCTGGAAAAGGGCACTCCTGCCTGAGTTCTCCTCCTGGCACTGGAGGGCTTGAGCGTGGTATGAGGTTGGGTCACTGCATTTTAAATGGTTGTAGAACTTGAGAGCTCTCTTCTGGACACTGATTAGGAACGGGTATTGTCCTAATTCAGCTCTGCATGAGTTATTCGGCGTTGCCCTGTGCACTTTTAGGATGCTTTTACAGATTTGGGCATGTAAAGTTTTAATTTCTTCTTTTTCCCATCCAGAAAAGTCTTGACATTTCAGTGGTCCCCATATCTCACTGCCATATAATGCGATTGGTTCAGTTATTGCTTTTAGGATTTTTAGCCAGGTTTGAACGGGTATTTCATATTGAATTGTTCTTTTAATCACATAGAAGACTCTCATCACTTTAGCTTTCAGATCATTCACAGCCAGATTGAAATTTCCTGTTGAACTTAATTTTAGTCCCAGATAGGTGTATGTATGAGTTTGCTGGTGGACTTGGGTTCCTTATCTGAAGGTGTATCTATTTTCCCTACACCTGGATCTGTTTTGTAAGATCATTATTCGGGTTTTTGCCAGGTTAATTTTAAGAGCCCATGTCTGACTGAATGTCTCTGTGATGTCAAGTATCTGCTGTAGTCCCTCTTCTGTTTTTGACAGAATGATCAGATCATCTGCAAAGAGAAGACATTTAATTTCTGATTCAGTCAGGGTTAGGCCGGGGGCAGACGAATTGTTTAGTGTTTTGGCCAATTCATGTATACAAATGTTAAATAAAGCGGGGCTTAATGGCAACCTTGTCTAACACCTCGTTGTTGAGAAAAAAAGTCAGTTTGACTATTCCCTATTTTAATAGCACGTGTTGTTTACATACATAGTGTTTATTATGCCGAACGTTTTCCCCCCAATCCCATTTTCCAGTAGTTTTAGGAAGAGTCCGTCATGCCAGATTGAATCAAATGCCTTTTTAAAGTCTACAAAACAAGTGAATATCTTGGTTTTGTTTTGGAGTACATGTTTGACAATGATAGTGTGGATGGTATAGATGTGGTCAGATGTTCTGTGTTTGGGTAGGAATCCAATTTGACTTTTCTCTAGGATGTTGTGGGTTCAAAGAAAGATTTGTAATCTTGTGTTAATAATAGAACAGAATATTTTCCCCAGGTTGCTATTGACACATATGCCTCTGTAGTTACTGGGCTCCTTGTTTAAAGATCGGTGTAATTAGGCCTTGATTCCAGGTGTCCGGAAAATATCCCACACTCTGTACCATGTTGAGCAATTTGATTATGGCTGTCTTGAATTTATCATTGATGTATTTGATCATTTCATTTAATATTCCGTCAATGCCACATGCCTTGTTGGGTTTTGATGATTGTAATCTATCTGTTAGCTCCTTTACTGTGGTTGGGAAATCAAGGGGATTCTGATTGTCTTTAATTTTTTCTTTCTTTCTCTCTCTCTCTCTGCCTGTGTGTCTGTTGCTCTCTCTCTGTTTGTCTGAAGGTCTCTCTATCTGTCTCTCTCTCTCTCTCTCTCTCTCTCTCTCTCTCTCTCTCTCTCTGACTGTCTGTCTGTCGCGCTCTCTCTGTTTGTCTGAAGGTCTCCCTATCTGTCTCTCTCTCTCTGACTGTCTGTCTGTCGCACTCTCTCTGTTTGTCTGAAGGTCTCTCTATCTGTCTCCCTCTCGCTGCCTGTCTGTCTGTTGCTCTCTCTGTTTGTCTGAAGGTCTCTCTATCTGTCTCTCTCTCTCTGACTGTCTGTATGTCGCTCTCTCTCTGTTTGTCTGAAGGTCTCTCTATCTGTCTCTCTCTACATACACTGTACTGAGTGTCTTTACTCTTCTACAGCTGTACAGTCTAATGATTTATGATCTCAGGAAGTTTTCCCTCACCACTGTCGCTGTCTCCGGCTCGTTCATTAGGGATCTGGTATTCTGTAAAGCTGATGGGGGACAGTGCGCGTCCTTAAAAGCGCTGTACGAATGAAACAGTAAAGTGTGTGTAGATAGTGAGGCTGTGAATCAGCACCATTCTCCTGCTGGCTCCGTGTACGGCCTGTCAGTGTCTTCACCCTAAACAGACTTAGTTATAGCACTGGAGTTCACCACACACACACACACACACACACACACACACACACACACACACACACACACTGCTCTGTAATGTCGATGTGCTCGACAGCGAACTCAGTGTGAGTCCTTATTGACTGGAAGCCAAGCACATTAACTGATTATGTGGATCCGGTTTCGTTATTGGAATACTCTTGCTCTTTCTTCCCCACATTATTTTACTCTAACCACATTTGCACAACTTTTATAAAATAAATATGGCTGTGCTTTTTTTTCTTCTTCTTCTTTTGTCTCAATGTACAGAGTACTCATCAGAGGGAAAAGTCTGTCTGTCTCTCACTTGTACTCTCTCTGCCTCTCTCTGTTTGTCTGTATGTTTCTCCATCTGTCTCTCTCTTTGCTTGTCTGTTGATCTCTCTGTCTCTCTGCCTGCCTGTCTGTCTGTTGCGCTCTTTCTGTGTTTGTCTGTAGGTCTCTCTATCCCTGTCTCCCACTCTGACTGTCTATCTGTCTCTCTCTCTGTTTGTCTGTAGGTCTCTGTCTGTCTCACTCTTTCTCTGTCTGCATCTCTCTTGCTCTGTCTCTCTTTTGCACTCTCTCTGTTTGCCCCTGTCTCTCTCTCTCTCTCTCTCTCTCTCTCTCTCTCTCTCTCTCTCTCTCTCTCTCTCTGTCTGTCTCTCTTTCTTTCTCTCTCTCTCTTGTTCTCTTTCAATTTGTGTCTCTCTCTGTAACACCCTCTGTTTCTCTCTCTATGTTTGTCTCTCTGCCTTTTTCTCTGTCTGTCTTTCTTTATTTTCCTCTGTCTGCCTATTTGCTCTCTCTCTCTCTCTCTCTCTCTCTCTCTCTCTCTCTCTCTCTCTGACTGAACCTCTTCTTCTGAAGGCCAGTTCACACTCTGTTCAAGTCCCGTGCGGTGTTATGGCTCTGCGCTCGCCTCGACTCCCTGCAGTCCAGTCTGATTATTCCAGAATCTGCTATGGATTAACCAGCCTGCCAACAACACACTCCAGCATAACTCTGGCCTTGTGTTTTTATTTCTTTTTTTCTGTAGTGGATTTGTTAGCTTATTGCTTAGCAGCGAGGCCCAGGGAGCTGTTCTGCGTCAGGAATCCTGCCAGCGGCCGAGCTTTAAACCTTGGCATAAAGATCCATGCTGCCTGAGACGACTGGCTTAAAGCATGGCTGTGCTCTCTTTTACACTCCGGCCTGCTCTCTAAAGAGAAGCTGTTAGAGCTGAAATGGGGGGGGGGACCCTGAGAGCCAGAAGGTTGATCTGTCGAGCTTCTGATTTAGTAATTATGTGATATTGGTGATTATTAAGGATGCATTTACAGTATCAGCTTTGGGACCGATATTATTATCAAATGATGGACTGGTATTTTGATTGTTTTCTGGTGTACTGCTGTGTTTTCTATTCATACCCCAATGATACTGACTGATCATTATTCCCATCTTAAGTGCATCATTAAGTCAAAGAAAATAGCATATTTCAGGGTGTCCTTACCCTCCACTCACACTGTTGTACGCCAAGTCACTCGTGTCACTTGCTGTCTTCTAATATTTTCATAAAGTGAAAAAAAAGTGTAGAAATTGCTCATTTGATTTCTGTACCATGCTTCATATTAGCTATTAGAAAATTAGCTAACTGTACTAACCACAAACACTCTCCAGAGACATCAGCGGTCTCTGATACTGCCTTTGACGCTTCATTCTTTATTCTTAATGTCTCTAATATATTGGTTGTATATGACAGGATAAGATCAAACCACAGTTATACGGCTTCCATATTTTTTAGTCAAGCAGTACATAGGAACCAAATGCAGGTAGGAATTAAAGTTGTGAGTCGGGAAGTAAAACAATGTTGTACCACATGCTGCATAGCACGAGGTCCGAGAAATCGTTTGAGCCAATTGTTTGGATTTCTCACTTTATAGTGTCATCCATAATTTGCATAAGGCACACAGAAAGTGAATAGTTGTCTGCCGTTTTGTCGCTTGTTAGTGTGCAAGCAGGGTTTGCATGGTTTTACATGTAATCCTAAAGGAAATGATCTCAAGGTGACCGGAAAACAGATTTAAAAAAAAAAAAAAAAAAAAAAAAAAACACTGTTGCTATGGAATTAAATTTGTGCCAAAAGTATTGAACGTAACTTTTCAAGAAATGAACAAAAATATACAACGAGAGAGAAGAAACACTCTGAAACTGAAAACGGTGAACTCAGTGGCAAAAATGTAACCTGGTCTTCAAATAAACCGTGTTGTTTGTTAACAGTTTTCTAAGCTTCGTTTTTGCTAATCATGGTTTATGAACGCGCTGCCAGAGTTTTCATTTACGCTAACAAAGCTTTGGTTTACGCTCCGAAAGTTTACCTTCGCCATTCTGGCACAAACCTCTCGTGTGGGCGGGGCTTAACAGCGCTTTACTCTCATTGGCTAGTGAGATTTGGATGGACAGCTCCCTGACCTGGAAGTAGAGACTTCAGTGGTGTGAACTTTGGAGAGCGTTTTGGATACAGTTCTCTGTATAGTTATAGTGTTTGTACCTTGTAGTGGAAATTACTCACTTACTTAATCAGTGTATTAGTTCGTAATTAATATTGGTTAGTATGGTTTGGGTAGTCTCATACCACCATTTTTTGAAAAGGAGCTCTCAGGAGCGGCAGGGAGCACCATCATCCTCCTCCTCCTCCTCAGCTGGACACTTGAGCTGTCGATCCAAATCCCACTAGCCAATGAGAGTAAATTGCTGTTAAGCCCCGCCCACACGAGGGGTTTGTTCCAACAGAATTAGGGGGTGTGTCTTGTACTCTGGAGCAATTTATTTCCTAGGAAACAGAAAATATCATACTTAAGCATGTTATAAATGATTCAAAATATGCTTTTATTGTATTTGTGTTAGATTTAATCGCATGGTTTATCGTTCTAGTTTTGGATCTTATGCACATCCATTTATTTCAGTGTACATTTGGGTATTAGTGTACTATAATAACCCTGACCTACTTAAACTCACATCATCTCTGGACACAAACTGAGACAAGCTGTATGCAAATAAGGCCTTTTTCCCTAATTTAGACGGTTGGTGCGTCCTAATACTCACTATTCAGGTCTGTGTAATGCAAACACTGTAGTGTGTGGGTGTGTGTGTGGGTGTGTTTGTGTGTGTGTGTGTGTGTGTGTGTGTGTGAATCCAGCAGATTTGCATGCGCTTTGCGTACCCTCAATGGAACTAATATTAGCAGGCAGGATGGAGTTTAAAGACATGAGCCAATATGACAGTTTCCCAGATCCTCGCTTTCAGGAGCTTGTGTGTGGCACAAACACACACACACACACACACACACACACACACACACACACACACACACACGCACAGACACGCACAGACATGCGAAAGGAGTTTCCTTATCAAAACACACACTCAACTGTAAACAGCTCGCACTGTGACCACCTGCTATTTATGGTTAAACAAAGCCCATTCTGTAGCCAACATGTACTCCATATTAATGTTTTTCTTTTGAGCTATAGTTAGAGTCATTATGTCATTCTTTATACACGTTCATTATTCCCTAAGTAAATAAAACCCTACCTATATTTTGTCGTGAGTTATTTTAAGCATAGTGAAGAAGGGGAAGGCGGTCGACAAAGCTCTTAACATGTTCAGATCGATGTATTTATATGCAAAGACATGGACTGCTTGCAATAGAAGCAGGAGGTGGGAATCGGGTGAGAGGCAGGACATCTGTTACACACTCTGGGAGTATTAAAGGAGTAGTTCTGTCACTTGTACCAAATGTGCTTCAGCAACTGACTCGCAGCAAACATTTAAAAGCTAGAGGGAGAAAATAAAAATAAAAACTACTTTCAGGTTTTCCTGTAGTAACATATTTCAACCAGGGGCATGTAAACATTATAATTAGAACATTAACAATTTTTTTTTATGTAGGTGAGTAGGTGTAGGTGAGTGGACTCGTGTATCCCTGGCTCTTTTGTACAGGTAATGAAGCTACAGCCTGAACATATGGCACCTGATCCACCCTCTACTGAGTGCATGCATGCATGAATGTAAGAGTGTCTGACGGCATGAACGAGTGATGAAATCAATGGGTGGTGGACGCACAGGGGGACCACATGCCCCCAGCAAATGAGGCATTATGGGGTTGGGCTATCGAGTGACAAAGACGTGCACCGTCGCTATCGCATTTCTGACAGGACCCGAGCACATACATGAATAAGATATATGTCAGGTTAGATGTAGCAGGTCAGAGATCACATACGGCCTCGGAACGACCAGACACACACACACACACATGCACACACACGTCTCTCACAATCAGGGGCATTCGGTCAGGTGACCTTGTGCTGTCACACGGTGACAACAAATTTCTTTTTTAATAGAACACTTTAATTTTATATCAGAAAGCCAGCATTAAAACAATACCAAGAAACAAATTCCTGAAAAAACTGTAACAAACTTAACAGAAATAAATGATGTGTTCAGTTCAACAGATGCCCATGATTGGCGTTGCCCAGATGCCCATGATTAGTGTTGATCTGATTGACAGGGGATAGAGAGTATGCTCCTCCCACCCAGAGAGCTCGGACAATTTCGCTCTCGACTCCCAGTCGCTGGGATTCGAACTCATGATCTGCAGCCATGTTGATTTAATATCCAGTCCATAGAGGAGTTTGTGGAGTTTTTTTGTGATTGTTGCAGCCAAAAACGCTTGATTTTGCTGCGGCTTTTTTCAAAATTTGCGATGAAACTTGCTAAGTTTTTGTGCTTTTTTTTTTTTCAAAAAACTACCTGAATTGGCAAAATTGCGATTGCACGAAATTGTTCTGCACGGTCTTTCACAGTGATGTTTGTTGGTAAATGAGACCTTTTAGCTGTACCCATGTTCAACGCACGTGAATCGAAGAGGGCTTTGGCTGAGTGCGCGTCGTGATGACGTCACATGACGCGTCTCGGCCCAAATCTGCGGAAAATCTGTGGTGGTTTTGAAAAAATTGCACGCTCCTCCGAATATTGCAGGGTTTTCTTGATTTTGCGTTCATTTCAGTGATCGCAAAACAACATGAAATCCTGGAGGGACTGATCATCATATGCTGATCTTGGGGTTGAGGAGACTTCTGAGTTGAGGGGGCATGTTCTTTGTTTTTTCTTACTCTGAGGTCAAAGATTCCTTGAGTTCCTTAAAGTTTTCCTTAAACATGTCTTCTGAAAGAGGACTTTTCAGTTTCACTCACTGTATCCACAGATTCCTGTTCTTGGCTGACAGGAGTGGAACCAGATCTTTAGGTCTTCTCCTGTTGTAGCCCATATGCCTCAATGTTCGATGTATTGTGCGTTCTGAGTTGCTTTTCTTCTTAACACGGTTGCAAAGGGTGGTTATTTGAGTTACTGTAGTCTCCCTGTGAGCTCAAACCGGTCTGGCTATTCTCTTCTCTCATCAACAAGGCATTTTTAAAAAAAAATAATGATCCTCATGATTGCGGCTGGTTCATGTTTAAAAAACAAGTGCGCTTGTTATTAATTTTGCAATTCCTGCAGCCCTGTGTGTACACACCCATCAGTTCCTTTCATTCTTTAATTCTGCTGTTCTCTACCGCATGCCTGTGTGTGGTTGTTACACATGTATAATTTAGCGTGGGTTGGCTAGCATCGCATGTCCGAGACCGCAGCTAGGCGTTGGCTCTTAAAGAGGAGAAACCGGGGCTCTGCGGATGGTTATGATTATAATTAATTACTATCCAGCCCACCTTTGAAACCTCATTACATCATCCCCCCAACCCCCCTTCCCCTTTTCCACACTTTTGTATTTTAGTAGCAAGTTTGATTATAAGAATGTGAAGAATGTTGGAAAAACAGAAGAGAGAACGGAGCGCATGGTGCCAGTCGTGTTGCGCGTCTGTGCCATCTCAAATAAAAGATTCTTGAGCTGTGAGCTCACGTCTAACTTAGGTAATTAGGTAAAGGCTCACTTTCTCACTCTTGCTTTCTCTAGATGACTCTCGGCTTTGAACGTGAAGAAATCTCATAGTGGCAGATCTTATGATGTTCAATTACCGCAGCAGTTAAAACTGTGTGTGTGGGGGCATGTTTTTATCTCTTGGTGGGGACAAAATGTCCCCACAAGGATAGGAATATCTGACGGTTGTGGTCCCCACAAGGAAAACTGTTAACAATTATATCAGTGGAAGGTCCTCACAAGGTTAGACAAACACGTATGTGTGTACAAGTGATCTACTGTAGACCACAGCAGCATCTGTTTTGCATTAGAGTATTTTTAACCATGTGGATACAGAAACCCTGCATGGGTGTGTACGTTCTAGGAAGTTCTCACACACACACACACATGCGCTCACACTTGGAAGTCGTTTCAGTGAAAATTTCCAAGAAGACAGATAAACGAGGAAGAGCTGTGTTTGTGTTTGAGTCTGGGAGAGAGTCACTCTTAAACTTCATGCGGCTCTAAAGCATGGCGGTCAGAAAGCTCAGCGCCTGATGGATCTCATCACGTTTGTGTTTGGAAGGTTTCTTAGTAGGCATGCTTTCAGGAAAATAAGTAAGCGTAGTGTACGGTATAGTAAAATTAAGCGCAAAGAAATGGGATGTTTTGGAAAGAAATTGTACAGTGCAGTTGTATGTAAAAATCAAATAAAAAATTAAGAAAAAGCAGCTGATTGCTTTTTGTTTATGAGCTTTGTATCATTCGAATGAGGGGTTTCTTATTTTCCAGCAGAAACAGACGTCATCATTAATGACCACTCTATTAGCTTTGTAGTTGCTATGGCAACACCTTGAATCCTTGAAACACTGCCTGAGCCATAAAAGCGCATAGGATAAATGTTTTGCTTTAAACCTGTACAGATTTTCAATATCAAAATCTTTGGTTACACTTCATTATCAATTTTTGGGAAATATAAGTCTTATTTTGCTATTTGTATAAAATTTCTTTTCTTTTTTTTTTTAATGCTTTCGCAAAACTATAACAAAGCGAATCGAATTTTTACGCCGTAGTTTAAGACGGGAACCAGATCCCCAACGTGTGTCATATTAGAGAAAGAAATCGATATACTGTATACATATATACACACACGACTTTCTTTAGGCTGTAACGATGCACGTATTCGGGTTTTTTTCCAATCTGGGGATTGTAAGAGTATAAACACTGGGAATCGAATGCAGTTCGATTGTAAGCTGTAAAAATATTTGTGATCCGGACATTTATTAAAATGGAAATGGAATTCCACTCCTAAAAAATGTTCATATGTTCATTGCTACCAATTCGTAAGGAAAAAAAACCCTCTCTACCGTTACACAAAACTATTTAAAATACGCCAATTGATAAATAGCTAGTCTATGATATTTGGTTTCGTTAGTTGGATTATGCTAACCGCAAGGTGCCAAAATTTCATTTACGGTTTAGGTGTAGCTTTTACAATTTTGACCCCTTTGCCACACAGGAGAAAACAATTTTTTTTTTTTGGTGTTTTAAACACGAATTAAAATTCGACCGACAGAAAAGCAAATTCACTGAAGGGGAAAGGACACGAGCTGTGAAAGACGCATATTTGGTTCCGGTAGCG
The DNA here is from genome assembly GCA_023630585.1 of Cranoglanis bouderius. Lineage (NCBI taxonomy): Eukaryota > Metazoa > Chordata > Actinopteri > Siluriformes > Cranoglanididae > Cranoglanis > Cranoglanis bouderius. The sequence continues at coordinate 8,053,318 of CM042541.1, forward strand.
GTTACTTTTGCTTCGAGCCGACTTTATCTAGGTGACGTGAATTCTCAAGGTTCTTGTGTGAGCCAATAAGAAAGAAGTAGGCGGGACTGTGGTGTCTTTGGCTGGAAAAAATATTATCATGATTATTATTATTATTATTATTATTATTATGTAGCGCTCACACCAGACTTGCTGTTTTCTTGTTTCTTGGTGTACATCTTGGGGGAAAAAAATAGCCATCTCATTCACCAACACATGCTAGGACTGTTTTTTGGTTATTATTATTTTCTTTTTTTTCTATATCCACCAGCTTGGAATTTATTGTTAGAAATGTTGGCACCTCTGCGTTAGGTTTATTAACCCAAATTATCTCAACACTGATTAACATCGTATGCCGGTGCTAATATCTCACACACATTTCAGCATTCATTTGCGATGTCACTATAAGTGTCAGTTACTGAGGTAGTAACAAGAAAACATGAGTCACAACAACTACTTTCCCCCCACAGCCATGTTTAAACAGCCCTTCAGTACCAGTTCTGAAAACAAACAAATCTCACAATAGGGATATTTATATCTTTCGAGTTGCGAGCGGATTGTAGAGAACCCTGGATTACGTTCTTTGCTGTGAGTGCTTGAGCATTCTATGGTTAGGCTAATGCAAAAACTATACTATGTACCTCACTTTGGTGTCACAGCACCTGCTAGGGAACAAAAATGGTCCAATATGGAAAAGAAATGAGTTAAATTCTTGTGTGGTGCTTTGTGTCTCAACAACTTGTTTTTCCAGTCTCTTGTTGTTCCTCGTCACTACATCCAGCTGTGATTTATAGTTTTGTGTGTGTGTGTGTGTGTGTGTGTGTGTGTGTGTGTGTGTGTGTGTGTGTGTGTGTGTGTGTGTGTGTGTGTGTGTGTGTGTGTGTGTGTGTGTGTGAGAGAGAGAGAGAGAGACTGGTGCACATTCTTGCCCACATGTTTGTGACCTCACAGGTGACCTTAGCCTAAAGGAGAAGAAAATAAAACGTTTCTCTGAATCCGGTAACTGTCAGGATCATGGAACTTCGTTGGCGCTACACAGCCTGTGAACTTCTCAGTGTCTTTATTTACTAAATAAGCTAAAGCTGTCTAAGGCCTCAGGGGGAGCGATAATTAAAGTGTTCTTGTTTACGCAAGTTATAGCCTGGAGAAACATCGTCACTAAGCAGGTGGTAGTTGCTCTTAGTGCAGAGCCCTTAAGCCCTCTGCTCGCCAAATAAGACCGAGACCAGTGTGGTCATGAATTTCCCTGCTTTCTGTGTCATCCTGGAAATACGCACACATGGTCTGTGTGTGTGTGTGTGTGTGTGTGTGTGTGTGTGTGTATATATATGTACGGAACTAAAGAAGTACACAGGTGCTGGATGGTTCCTGGTGTACGTTTCCACAACACCGCATGATTCATGGCCATGATGTGAAAAAACTTTCTGTATTCTTTCACTTCATTGTGCTAATAAGACACGGCTAGCTGCATATAGCGCAGTTCTACACTTCTACTCCAATTCTATTCCTTGCTGTAAATGACATGATGTAAGAAGCGTGTACCGACACTTTTTTATTCAGAAAAGTTACGTAGTCCTTTAAAATGGCAGATTAAGAAGGTTATTCACTAAAGCTTGACCAATCAGTGACGTTCAGGTCAGTTCCTGGTTTGCAGAAAAGTTCCTGCTCTGGTCCAAGAACGAAAAAAAGGTTCCCAGAACTACCATACAGCTCAGGAACTAAATAGGTTCCTTCATTGGAAACGTCCTAGTCACTTTGACTTTGTGCAAAAACAGCTCTGGTTACTCCAGTGGAAACGGACCTAAAGTTCCTGAATTCCCAATGTTCTCCAGAATTAGTTGCTCCCAGTGTGAGGGTGTGAGGGTGAACACAGGCTTTCCACAGACCAGGATGTGATAACAGGATGAGAATGTGATGGCTGTGTTGTTAAAATTCTGCAGTAAGTGCATGTACCATGGAAGTCTCTGTTAAATCTGTGTGTGTGTGTGTGTGTGTGTGTGTGTGTGTGTGTGTGTGTGTGTGTGTGTGTGTGTGTGTGTGTGTGTGTTTTGTGTTCAGATCTCTCTGGAGACGGAGTATCTGGGTCCACGCCGGGTCGAGGCACTCAGGAGGGAGGATGAGGATTGGCAGAGGAAGGCCCACACCGCAGTGCTGTCTATCCAGGACCTCACTGTGAAGTACTTCGAGACCACGGCACGGGCACAGAAAGGTATTAAAACACGTTGACTCTCTCTCTCTCTCTCTCTCTCTCTCTCTCTGCCTCTCTCTGCACACATAAAGGTCTTGATAATTTCCCAACTAAAACATGTAGACGTGTGTGTGCAACCTCATAATCAGTTTCTCCAGGATTTCACGATTTTGCGATCGCAGAAATTAACGCAAATTCAAGCAAACTCCGCAATATTTGGGGGAGCTTACAATTTTTCAAAATTACCGCAGATTTTCTGCAGATTTGGGCCAAGACGCCTCATGTGACGTCATCACAGCGCGCATTCAGCCAAAACCCTCTTCGATTCACATGCGTTGAACATGAGTACAATTGCAATTGCAATTTTGCCAATTTAAGTAGTTTTCCGCAAAAAAACCAAAGTCGCAAATTTTGAAAAACAAAAAAAGCAACACAGCAAAATCAGGCATTTTTGGCCGCAACGATCACAAAAAACTCAGAAATCCTGTACGGACTGCATAATTACCTGCTGAACTGAGGTACAGTGAGGATTACAGCTCCGTCCTTATCACAGTAGTGTGCAAAAATCTAGACCAAATCAATATTTAGTGTCAGAACTCATACCAGAACTGTGCAAGAACTGGATCAGTTCTCTCACATACAGTGCCATGCGGTTTTATAAAAAGGTCAGCTGGTCAGTTGTTTCAGGGATGTCTGAGAACCTGGAGTATTTGGTCTGGAGTCTTTGGCTGTTTCACTTGCTTGTGTAGCATTTTTGTTATGTTTGATTAAGGAGAGAAAAAAATAATAGTTTATGATGGTTCCTGATCCTCTGTGAGTCATGCTGCTTTGTGTTCGTTGAGTAATTACGCATCTGAGACCATATAACCAGAGAAAAAGCAGCAGAGTGCTAACTTGTCTGTGAACACCACCAGGTTCTGTTGATGTAGTTGAGGTTATAGCTATGGTACTCAGCACTGAAATCTCTCACTCAGTGGGACCAAGAATATATCCTTGTATTCCTGGCACATTAGACAGCAGCGCAAGTTTTTCCTCATGAGACCTTCACTAGTCAATAACACTTCCAGGAAGCGGAGCCGCAGGGTCTGTGTTTCGGCACGTCCTCTCCAGCAGCCTCGCGGCACCCGGTCAAATGTGCCTCCTCTAATAAAGATAAATAATAAATAAAGACAGAAGCGTGTACAAGTTTTTGCATCATGTCCTAATTAATGCACTTGAATAACGACGTATAAATCGAATAATGGCGTGTGTGTTTTATCTCAGTCATGTACGAACGCATGCGAGCTGACCAGAGGAAGTTCGGGAAGGCGGCGTGGGGCGCAGCAGTGGAGCGCATGGAGAAACTGCAGTATGCTGTTTCCAAGGAGACACTGCAACTGATGCGCGCCAAAGAGATCTGCCTGGAGCAGAGGAAGCATGGGCTGAGAGAGGAGGTATCACACATACCCACACATACACCACATGTAAGTAAGGATATAATAAATAAATCCTGAACTTTTTTTTTTCCCTTGGCTGCTCTCTCAGATGCAGGGGCTACAGGATGGCGAGGATGCGATGGCGCGTCTGGACCAGTTAGAGGCGCTGTACTACGAGTTGCAGTTGCAGCTCTACGAGATCCAGTTCGAGATCCTGAAGTACGAGGAGTTGTTGCTGACTGCGCAGCTGCAGAGCCTGCGCAGACAGATGACCGGTTAGTCACCAGATTAAGGGTCGTCCATGATGGTTCGTTTAATACCTTAAATAAATCGCCTACACGTATCTGATGTGTCACGAGCGAGCATCTGCAGGCATGTGGGATTCGAGCCCGCCTTTGAGTCGATTCATTGGGCCTCTCAACAGCAGCTGTTTTTAAAAACATCATTGTGTGTGTGTGTGTGAGAGAGAGGGAGAGAGGGAGGGGGAGGGAGGGAGAGAGAGAGAGTGTGTGTGTGACTCATGCTCTGAGTTGCTCACTTGCACCACATGCTGGACAAAGAAACACACCAGGCATCTATAATCCAAATATCAATAAAGACAGAACGAAGGAAGGTGAACCTGTGGTTTGTCATGAAGTAAGAACAATGGTGACTGCTTTATATGAAAGAAAATATTTTCATTTTAGCTTGTATAATATTTGTGTCAAATTTTGAACTGTGATTTTTGTAGGGATGGAAATTATGACCGTCTATAGTCGACTATTAACCTTTAACAGACAAAAAAAAGAATAAATAAAAAGGAGGAAATCTGCAATTAATGTCAATAGGTTCTTACTGAATGAAAAAAAAAAGCATAATAAAAAATAATACTAAAAATGAATGCTGGTAATTAACACTAATGAGTTTGAGTCGATTCATTGGGCCTCTCAACAGCAGCTGTTTTTAAAAACATCATTGTGTGTGTGTGTGTGTGAGAGAGAGGGAGAGAGGGAGGGGGAGGGAGGGAGAGAGAGAGAGTGTGTGTGTGACTCATGCTAGTATTTTGTATCTCAGTTGAAAAGCTGTAATCTGACTGTGTTGTTGAGTTTGCATTATAGCTAACTATATTGTTTGCGTTTGTGTGTTGTGTTTTGTCCACAGAGAGGCAGGACGAGGTGGTTTACTACGACACGTATGAAAGTCCTGACGCCCTGCAGGCCACTGACGACACGTCTCTCGCTCCTGCGCCTCTGCGAGACGAGGTCACCCAGCTGCAGCAGAGGACGCGGCAGCTGGAGGCCAGGAGGGGTCGCATCACTGCCAAGAAAGCCTACCTCAAAACCAAAAAGGTACCGGCCAATCACAGCACAGAACTGAATACAGCACACGTATGCAGGTGCTGCTGCCTAGTTGCTGAACAAAGTAAAAATAGTTCATTTTAGAACTTAAATATAGCCCAGGAACTGAAATTAGCTCAATGGTATAGCACAAGCATACAGATTTTGAGTTCCTCAAAAGGTTCCCGATGTGCTTTGTGTGCTCTCGAACAGGTTCTCCGATATGTTGCACTCCATGACGATTCACTGGGTCCAATTTGTTGCCATGTCTGATGTATCTGATTTCTGTTTGCGTCATTAAAAAAGATTTTAACAATAGGCTGTCATCTAGCGCAACAGAAAAATGTTCTCCTCCCTGGTAGGGAGAACTAGCTAGTGGGTACAATTTGGAAAATTGGGAGAAAATGGTGTGAATTGACAACCTCTTTTCTTCCAAAGGTACCTGTAAGTGTTGAAGTCACTCGACATGGAGGCCACGCTGTGGCTTGACGGTTTCATTCTGACCAGCTTTTTTTTGTCTTCATCAGGAAATCTGCATCGTCAATCACACCCAGAAACTGCAGCAACGCCAGAGCGGCCAGGACCTCGACTCCCAGCATGCTTTGCGGCAGGTGTGTGGTTTTTCTTTGAAAACTAGCTACTCCATGATAGTAAAATGTATAGGAATTATTTATTAATTCACTTAGTTTACACCACAGCAACGTTCCCGATTCTAATTGGTCAGAAGGTGTTGATTAATTTCCTGTAACAGCAGCTCTGACTGTAATCAAATCACAGGTTTATATCAATGCACTACGTTGTCATTTCTATTGTAGCAACTTACATACGGACTTGTATAGTGGACCCTCCACAAGACTAATAGTAAATGGATTAAAAATGTGTGTTATTGTTGATATGGTCAAGTTTTCTTTGAGAAGACATTTATTTGGCGTTTATAAAAAATAAAAAAAAAGAAGTCTCCAGCCAAAAATCATATTAATCTCAAGAGAAAGAAAAAAGAGATGCTTGAGAAGGAACAACTGTTCGTAGCTGATATAATGTAAATTCTGATTTTGTAAGATTACTAAGATATACGACTCCTAACGTCGTGAATTAGAATTTCATTTCTGCACGTTCATATTTAATGGAATAAACCAGAACTTATCAGATGTACATTTTTCTGCAGCAGGATGAAGAAGAAGAGGAGGTGAGGAACACACGAGTCAGCCAAGAGAGACAGAAGACGTTGGACAGACTGCGCAGCTTTAAACAGGTTCATTATTTTTCTGTTAATCAGTAAACACCAGTGAACAAGCAGTTAAATATCTTCTGAGATGTTGAACTTTTTGCTTGTTTTTCCATCCCACGTAGCGCTACCCAGGCCAGGTCACCCTGAAGTCCACACGCCTTCGGCTAGCACACGCCAGAAAGAAAAATGGCACCGCCCAAACAACTGCGAAAGCGGGCCAGCCCCAGACGCAGGTGGCGAGTGTGCAGACGGACGACGCCCCGGCTTCTCTGAAAGACTCCACTGCCATCCCGGAGCTCCAGAGACCCGATGGATTCATGTCTTTACCCTCAAACATCCCGCCCATCCCAGAAACGCTCGGGCCGTCCTCGCTGCCAACGCTCACTGAGCGGAACGTTCTGGACTCATCCACTTCTCCAATTTCTCCCCCTCCTCCACCTCCTCCTCCTCCACCTCCTCCTCCCTCTCTGGAAGACACGCCCGGGCCGGGGCAAGGGCAAGGACAGGGACATGCGACCAGCCCCGTGTCCCAACCCAAAGCAGAAAGTCCTCTCGGCCCGTTCTCTGCTCGCTTCTTCGACAGCAGTCAGCTGGTTAATGCACGCAAAAAGCTGAGGAAGACGTCCTCTCTGGAGTCTTCCCAGTGGAGGAGAGGTGAGACGACAGGAAGTTCTTAAGCTTTACTGAATTCTGTGAATGCTGTAACTGATCATAGAGGACTCCTACACCTGTTAAACCGCATAATACATAATATTCAGGCTGTTAATTTTGAATTGCTTTCAAGATTTACTTGTTGAATGTGTTGAAATATTAATATTTCTGTAAATGTGTATTACCAAAACATTAGCTGTAACATCCGACATCTTTTCCCAGACGTTATCGCTCATTAACAGGGATTTGGAATCTAAGACTAATAATAAACACAGCCAATTGAACCCAAAAACCCAAACACCCACACACCATTCACTCTCATGTTAAAAGTCTGTTTTCCAGTGAGCGTTAATCCAGCTTTCAACAGCGACTACACAAACACCTAACAGACATACGCTGTGCTGTCCGCCGAAACCCAGTACTGCTCCACTGTAAAACATCCTAACAACCCATAATTCAAAAGCATAGTAAGTGTGAGAGTATGGTGAGCGTGAACCAGAGTATGTGAGCGGTGCGGTGTGGAGCGGAGTGATTCAGAATCCTTTTCCTACATCAATCAAGGCACATTTGGCTGTAACGGAAGCATGTAATTCAATAGACTAATTAGATCTTAAGCATCTGAAAGGAAGGTATAATGAAATTTGAACCATATTTGAACGACAGCCATAAATGATACCTCCTGTCCACAGCATCCTCTCCTATGGACGAAGTCCTGGCCAGCCTGAAGCGCGGGAGTTTCCACCTACGCAAAGCCGAACTGCGCGTTCTTGCTCCAGATCCAGACCAGGACGACGGGAACAACATCCTGGCTCAGATCCGGCGCGGCGTGAAGCTCAGGAAGGTGCGGCGTCACGAGCAGCAGCGCTGTCCAGAATCCAGCGACCCGCTCACACGCAGCATCCACGAAGCCCTGCGCCGCATCAAAGAGGCTTCACCCGAGTCCGAGTCTGAGGACGAGGGGCTGCCATGCACCGACTGGGAGAGCTAGATCACTCAGCACACACACACACACACACACACATACATACATACATACATACATACATACTTACATAAACACACACTTTTAGTGACCAGTGTATACACATCAGACATGTAAGATCGTGAAATTACATCGCAGCACTGCTCGGGCTTATCATGGCCATCAGGTTTATGAAGGAAAAGCATTGAATATGTTGTTTTGTAGCTGTGTACCCAGGACATGGGCCTTGTTACAAACCGCTAAGTCAGGCTCAGACCACTGACCACATACCCACTGGGCTTAAAAAGCACAAAATTCATATGTGCTGTCTCTCTCTCTCTCTCTCTCTCTCTCTCTCTCTCTCTCTCTCTCTCTCTCTCTCTCTCGCTCGCTCGCTGTGTTTCTCTCAGCTTATGATCTATCATCCAGTCCAGTCGTCGGTTTTAGCCACTGCTTGTATTTTTATTGTATTTTTTTCTGTTGTGGCATCAGGAGACGATACCAGGTTTCTCCTTTAAACAAACCAATTCATTTACAACAACTCATTTATCAATTCAGAAATTAAATACAATCATTCCACTGGTTTGGCTTTGAACGATATCAGACCCATCGGAGTCGGTTCAAATATGGTCTCGTGATTAAAATTCCTGATGTTTATATTGCTGAAGCGAGCCATATAACCGCAGCAGCTCTGAAACCCATGTTTAAGGTTTTTATGGGTTTTTTTTTTTCTCATTTCCATTTTGGACGATGTTACATTCCCTGGCTTTGCCTGGTTGAGAAGGTTGCAGAAAGAAAGATTACAGCCGCATTAATTTTTTATTTTTATTTTTTCAAATTTCATCATGTTTATTTACTGTCCTTTTCTCCAGGTTTTTGCTTGGTCACAGTTGGAGAAAAACACCATATGTGTAGTGATGCACTGATGCCACCTACAGCCAACATCTTTTATCTACACTGCTCACAAGTGCCGCTGTTTCATTGTTTTAACTTGATTTTTTTTGGTGTGTGTGTTTCTTTACCCATATATAGTATTTCCTTTTAGATTGGTGTAGGTTTATTTTGTTTGTTTTTCATGTATTCATACTCGTTCACCAAGTTCATTTCATTTATTGCCCAAGTCTATAATGTTTGTGAGTGTGTATGCGCTTTTTTTTTTTTTTTTTTTTTTTTTAAACATTAATTATGAACATTCCGTCTGTGAACACAAGTACAGCGCATTGACTGACATTTTTGTTTTCATTCACAGTCCACTTGTGACTTTCGGATATTCCTTTTTCCGTTTTGGGAATGCTGAGGCAGAAAGAAAGATTTATGATTGGTTTTGTGCAACCAATGACATGAAGAGATTAGAGATAACTTGAGACATCGACTTTCACTATCTACAATAGTTCTCCAAAACGTTTAAAGGGGCAGTTTGTCGCTTTTACAGCTCTCTGCTGCCTTCTAGCAGAATTCCAATTGCAATTAAGAAAACTGACATGCTTCCATCTTCTCTCCAACAAGCTCCGCCCTTTTTTTTTAAATGGGCGGAGCAATGGGGGTACTCATTTCCAGGCCAGAAAAACTGAAGCCTGACCAAAGAAGCTAGCAAGAGCCATTCTGTTTCTATGATATTTATGAAATTAGACTCTTATTCCAGGTTTAGAAGCACATTACATGCTGCAATTAAACAGTACACAAGGCTGATTAGTGTTTACGCGTTTACTGGATATAAACACGTGTTTATTGCAAATTATTATGCATAAACCATGTCTTATACAATGCAAACATAACATCACATTAAGTAGCTAGTTGATAACATTCTTAACTAGCTATATTTGACTACTTTTATAAATAATATGTTTATTGACGAAATGTGTCGGGATCAGGGTCATTGGGATCAGTATTGTTTAACTTTCTGAAGAGCTGTTTTAGCTAAGAATGCCTTGGTTGCACTGAAATAATTATAATACTTTTCTCCCTTGTGAAGAGATTTGGATTATGGTGCGTTCACATCGTGTCAGAATTATAGAAATTACGAGTGCCTTAGACACATCATCAAACAAGGTTCCCTTAACTGACATTATTTAACCCAGTTAACATGAACAAACCGTGAACGTCAGCATTTATACGCCTTACGTAATGTTAACTAATTAACATATCTAACACGTAACCTTTATTATAATAAGAATTTAAAAAATAACAAATAATCCACCTGGATTAACCAATGTTCACCATCAGTAAGTAAAATTAAACCTATCGTTTTGGGTTTTTTTTTTTTATTGCCAGTAAATTATCAACTAAAATCATTTTGTAACATTTAATTTTTGCTATATTTGCAGGTTTATTACTTTAACATTTAAACAGTTTTCAATTAACATGTGTTAACTTCTCTTGTTAGCATCACGTTTGGCTTATTAATGCTAGGTTTATCATTTGTTAATGTTAATTAATGTGCTAAATAATGAAAGTTAAGGGAACTTTAATGTAAAAAGCGTTACCTTTGTAACCAGTTACCAGTTGGAAATATATATAGAGATATAACATCTGGATATGTTTTTTTGGCATTGTATACATTATTATAGAATTACTGTTTACCCTGTGTTCACTCTAGCCAACGTTTGTCTCTTGTGGACGTGTAGCGACTGTTACTTTTGTCGCTTGTGAGCGTGGACTGTCCGGCTTTTTTTTAGTTCCAATGACAAATGGTATTAGCTAACTAGCTAAACACAAATTAAATCAGTGTGGAAATTGGTTGTGTGATTTACATGTTACGTGCTAAGCTTCGTTGACAGATTTGCACAGCAAGTTAACTGTACTAGCTACGTCCACTCACCAGAGGCGCTAGCGATCTCCTTGACTTTCTTTTCGAGATTTATTTTTCTTCGTAATGTTTCTAAGGAGAGGTTGGATAAGACACGATGAGATGAAACCACGGTTCTACTTTTTTCTTCCATTTTTAACTGTTGAACTAATCGCAGGAAGGAACTAAAGTTGTGAGTGGGGAACTGAAGAAAAGTCGGACCACACACGGCATACATTTGGTCCGAGAAATTATTCGAGCTGATCGTTTTTATTTGTCGCTTTACTGTCATACTTAATATGCGTATAATTACTCATGTGTCATGCTGTAACTTTGTCACTCGCTGCTGTAGCAGAAATCGCGTCTCCAGGTTAGAAATGAACGATGGCCATTGCACATTTCGTCGCTTGCTAGTGTGAACACAGGGTTACTGTGAGTTACCGTTATTCTGACATAACGCAAACGCACTATAATCCCTGAAACCTCTCAGCAAATTTGTTCCCTCATGAAATAACAGATTTCATAATCTCAAAGCCCTTCTGCCAGTTTCGCTTATTTAAAATCCATCGACTTGCTGCTCAGTATAAAATGCTCTGTCTGTGATGCACAGTCGGTATAGAAAAGAATCACCCCCTTTAAAATAATCACATTTTGTTGCTTTTCAGCCTGAAATGAAGACAGACACAGTTTTTGTTTTATCCAGCTGTATTTACTCAGTGCAACTTATAACATCCAAGTGAAAGATACAACACCAACATGTCAGAAAAAATTAAAAAATTAAAAACAGAATCACTGAGTTGGAAAAAGGATCACCCCCTTGCTTTAATTTGCCTTATTTTTTTTTAATTACAGCCTTTAGTCTGTTGGGATATGTCTCTACTAACTTTGCACATCTAGACTTTGCAATATTTGCCCACATTCACTTTTTTCTCCTTCAACCACTGTGTGGTCAGTTTTGCTGTGTGCTTTGGGTCATTGTCATGTTGGAAGGTAAACCTTCTTCCCATTCACAACTTTCTGGCAGAGGGCAGCAGATTTTCCTCAAGAATTTGATGGTATTTTGCCCCATCCATTTTCCTTCTGTCCTGACAAGTGCTCCAGTCCCTACTGCAGAGAAACACCCCCATAACAGGATATTACCACCTCCCATGCCTTACTGTAGGAATGGTGTTATTTGGATGGTGAGCTGTATTGGATTTCCGCCAGACATATCGTTTGGTGTTGAGGCCAAATAATTAAATTTTAGTCTCATCTGACCATAACACCTTTTTCCATGTGACCTCAGAATCTTCAAGGTGCATTTTGGCAAAGCTCAGTCATGGGTGGCTTTTTTCTCACAACCCTCCCATACAAGCCACATTTGTGGAGAATTTGTGATATTGTTGTCACATGCACACAATGAACACTCTTTGCCATTAATTCCTGCAACTGCTTCATAGTTGCTGTAGGCCTCTTGGTAGCCTCTCTGACCAGTTTCCTCCTGGCTCTTTCATCCAGTTTGGAGCGACATCCTGATCCAGGGAGGGTCTGTGTTGTACCAAATACCTTCCACTTCTTAATAATAGACTTCACTATGCTTCTAGACATTGATAAAGTCTTTGAAATTTTTTTGTATCCATCTCCTGACTTGTGCCTGTCCACAACTTTATCCCGGAGATCTTTTGACAGTGCCTTGCCACCCATAGTTGACTGTTTGCTTCAGTTGCACTACAAAATGCTCCAGGAAAGCTCTTTTCATGCTGAGCTAATGAAAATGACCACAGCTGATCACAGAAAGTCAAATGGCTTTGTGTGCCATTGAGAAGGTGATTAGCTACACCTTATTGAGTTTACAAGTCATTTTAGGACAGGGGTGATCCTTTTTCCAACTCAGTGATTCTGTTTTTTAATTTAAAAAAAAAAAATTTCTGACATGTTGGTGTTATATCTTTCACTTGGATGTTATAAGTTGAACTGAGTAAATACAGCTGGATAAAACAAAAACTGTGTCCATCTTAATTTCAGGCTGAAAAGCAACAAAATGTGATTATTTTAAATCATTTAAATTATTTTCTTTTCTATATCCACTGTAGCAGGAAGTTATTTCCAGGACCTCGTTTTTATAAAATGATGTCCGCCATACACACCTCCTCAGCTGTTCTGTGGCGATTCCAAGTTTACGATCGGAGATTTTATCCAGCTGCCTGTTACGGTGCTGCCTAAGGTGAAACGTGGCTGAACACCACATGCGATCAGCCACTCTGAGAAGCTAGTATTCTACTATGAGAACAGGACCATGATGCATTGCTTACTGTGTAACTGTGTTGAAGGAATGCACCCCCGAGAGCTGATCCGAGGTCAGTAGATGCGTTTTTTTTTTTTTAAACCCACGCTGCACTGGGATCAGCTCGACCTTGCTGTAGTTGTGGGAATGAGAGGATCCACTGTCACTCTCCGGGCTGCACTTTTATTTAAACACGTTTCCATCATTTGTACTGTATTTAGTCTTTTTTTTTTTTTTTTTTTTTTTTTTTTTTTTAAGATTCATTAGTACATATTCCACTTCTTTTAATCATGTTATTTGTGGTTATACATTCTATGCATTGCTATCTTATGTCTTTATAACACATCCCTAAAAAAAAAAAAAAAAAAAAAAAGTATATCATTTGTAATGCAACACTACAGTTTCAATCCCTTGACCTCAACAAATACAAACCCAGATATCTATATGTGACTGACGCAGTCACTAGAAATGTGCAATATTATAGCAGAAACTGAAAAATGCATATTTTTCATGTGTATTATGTAATGAAACAGGAAATCCAAAAAAATTACAGCTGCATGATTGCTTAAAGTACATGTATTTATTGAGCTTAATATTTAAAAATGTATAACAGTAAGGTAAATGTAAAAAGATTTTTTAAATCTTTTTTTTTTTTTCATTTTGCATTTACATTACCCCCATATCCTTTCTTCCCCAAATACATATTTGGTAATTAAATTGCATTTTCTCCCGTTAAATGAATAAAGACAGGTAGTAAATGATTCCTGATGTCTTTGTGTCATCTTTAAACCTGGATTCATCAAGATTTGAAATAAAACCATTTGTTTTATTTTAGTTTGCAGTTTGTGAATTAAAAAAAGCTAAGATTAATGTAAATTGATGTCCTCAGAGGATTATTCATCTTTCAGGGACAAGAATACTTGCATTATTTTTTTTAAATGTTTTAGATTTAGCAACTTGAGGATGAATGTAAAATAATGTGTAAATAATCTGAATGTAAAAAATAAATTCAGTTAGATATTCAGAACAATTTGTACACCCATTTGTGTCACCAAACTTGACCCTGACATTGGGTAACTTGCTAATGCTTTTTATGTTAGCCTAATGCTAACAATTTTGGCTACTGTTTTACACTATATATCAGTTAGCCTAATGCTAACGAGCTTGCTTGTGACTGACACAATACAGCAGTTGGCCTAATGCTAGTGCGCTAGAGACTTTGGATACTGGTTTACACAATATATCAGTTAGCTTAATGTTAGCAAGCTTGCTAGTAACTGACGATTGTTAGCGCCTAATGCTGATGTGCTAGCGACCTTGGTTACTGGTTTACACCAGTACACTGGTTTATCAGCCAGCCTAATGCTAGTGAACTTGCTTGTGACTGATAATATAATAGTTGGCCTAATGTGACATGGATGTGACAATTCACTACCTCTTTGTGTGTGTGTGTGTGTGTGTGTGTGAGAGAGAAAGAGAGAGAGAGAGAGAGAATAGCTGTACTGAGTAGCTTAATAATACACAATGTATTTTGAATATATATTTTTTATTTTATTTTACTATAAATACCTCAGTTACAATTGTGTTTAATCATGTGGTGTAATCAACATCTAAAATTATTATTCAACCCCCTTCCAAAAGAATAATTAATCATCAAGAGCTCAAAATAATAATAATAATAATAATAATAATAACCAACCCACGTCCCCGGGTGAAGCCGCCCATAAAATACAAGCCCTTTAAGTGTGTTTTTCAGGTTTACGCATACTGTCAATGAAAACGGTCCTTATACTGTACTGTACATAATCACAGATTTTTGGCAAAAGTAAAGTCCACCAAAGTACCTTTAGCTACCTATGATGCATTTTTCATCATCTGGAGTAAAGGCAACTGGAGTAAGTTCATCTGTACAGGAAAACATAGATTAAAAAAAAAAAAAAGAAAAGAAAAAAAAAGAAAAACTTTCTCCAAAGATACACCTGCTTGCTTGGAACAGGTGACTGTAGTATCATTTACCTTTTAAATACTTAAATAGCTTAAAAATATTGCCAGTGTTTATTTCCACATAATAAAAAGACAGCCATAATATGCTTATGCTTTCACAATAAAAAAGAAAACAAAATTCACAAAAGATCAACAAAAATAAAACCTCTTTTTAAAGTTAATGTAACATCTATGAATATATTTCTGAATAAAAGAATCAGAAATCATAAGGTCAAAACAACTCAATCAATTCAAGTCTATCATTGCAAAATAAATAAATTATAAATAATAATGATAATAATAATAATATTAATAATAATATTAATAATAATAATAATAGTAATAATAATAATAAAAAGTTTACCCAGGTCAGTTTACACAATTGCACAAGTGCACTATAAATTAGTAATATTTATATATTAGAAAAATGTGTAGAAATGAAAGACTGCCTCATAGTCACTGCAAAGTGTTTCATTTGTGTGTGTGTGTGTGTGTGTGTGTGTGTGTGTGTGTGTGTGTGTGTGTGTGTGTGTGTTAGTACATCATCACATCTTGTTCAAACAAGAGGGAAGTAGAATACCTGAAAGTGAGACATTTGTGGGTTTTTTTCCTTTTGTATTGCTCTGATAGTGGAAGGATGGTTTCTCTGTTTGGGTTAAATCCACAAACACGACATGTCAACTCGTCAGGTTCTGGAAGTACCACAAAGCTGGGACTTGACAAGAATATTGGAATATTCAACCTCTGGAATCCCCATTGTTGATGGCGGTAGTTTCTTTAAAAAAAAAAAAAAAAAAAACGAAAAGAAAAAGACACCAAGGCAGAAATTCGTCGACTCGTTTGTGTATGATTGTGTATTCGTAATTCACAATCCTCATATAGTCACTCGACTGTCTAAAGGTCCCCAAAAAAAATCCAGTTGTGGTGAGGAAAGCAGAATGACCTCTGAAGGGAGCTTTCAAAATCTTCAGCAAATAACCAGTGAATCAATAATACACTTTAAAGTTGAAGCAAAACCTGACTGCACAGGATATTCATACAGAAACATACAGTGTAGTGTCTGGTGTGGGCCGGGATGCTGGGGGGGAAAAAACGTCCAGGGAGCAGTTTTCTGTTTTAGGTCGAAAAACACAGAGTGTCTGTCTATGAAGATTTTTAATCATTTTAAACGTCTCGTACCAGTCATAATGTCGTAATGTCTTGTTGCGATCATTTCCCAAGTGTGCGACTGCATGAATTTTACTCCATGGACCAGCAGCGGCTCGTGACCGTAGATTTTGGTGAAGCAGGACGACATCAAAATAAAGTCGGAAAGCTATCACACTTGACTCATGCTATAGGGTTCTATCTAGTGAATTTTTAGAGTATCCCTATAATTTATGGCAGTGGAGAGTCGATAACACACGGTCATCTAGCAGCTCGTTTTGAGAGATGTACCTTTGCAAAATTGCCACCCCATACATAGCTCAAAAAACCTGAAACTAGAACGAAAATTTCAGGCACTGGAAAAGGGAGACACATTGTTCTCAAATCTCAAATAATCCTCCTTCTCCCAATCTTTTCAATATATCTTACCATAGAAATGGTTCTGTACATCATAGACACACTGTCTGCACACCTAAATGTATTAGGTTTAATTCAGATTATTTGCTATTAATCCAGATAATTTAGTTCAAAAGTATTTTAAATTATCCCATTCTGGCAACACAGTTATTAAATGCCCTGTCTGCTGTTCATCCACCGAGCATTGGGCAGCATGATTCCTGCTCCAGTGGGCCTCTATTAGCACTTGTTGCAGTTCCCATTTTTGACCACTAGGTGCAGTAATAACTCTAGGGAGCTAAATGGGGCAGTGAGCATGCTGCCCCATGACTACGCAACATCTAGAAAGAAGTGCAAATCAACAGAACATATGCTTAAATCAGTCCCTCCAGGATTTCATGATTTTGCGATCGCAGAAATTAACGCAAAATCAAGCAAACTCCGCAATATTCGGAGGAGCTTGCAATTTTTCAAAATTACCGCAGAGTTTCCGCAGATGGGTCAAAAGCCCTCTTTGATTCAGGTGCGTCGAACATGAGTACAGCTGAAAGGTCTCATTTACCAGCAAACATCACTGCGAAAGAGAAATGCAAACGCAAAACAATTTTGCGCAATTGCAATTTCGCCAATTCAAGTAGTTTTCCGCAAAAATCAAGCAGTCTTGGCTGCACCAATCACAAAAAAACTGCGAAATCCTGTACGGACTGTTATATCCATTACAAGTAGTTTTTAAAATCGTGGCTTGCTCAAAGAGGTCATTTGTATTTGAACAGAATTTAAAACGTATGGAGCTGTGAATAATCACTTTATGTAAAATAACATTCGTTGAACGGCTGATATATATGGTGTGTCTCTGCCCCACCTGCCGCTATGGACAAGCCACCACTGCCTTGGGCAACTCTGTGGAGCTAACAATATGCTTTTTCACATACCAGTTTAAAAAATTTGTGAAAACAAATATTTTATTCTTGGTCTTTATTCTAGGTGTGGACACTTTCTAACTTTAGAATTTTCATGTATAATTTTGACTCGCTACTTCTTAACTATAATTTTTCCATACATTTTTTCCCCATCCTTGCTCATCCAGCTGTTCACAGCTGTAAAGACGATATACAGTACAAGTGGCAATTCAAACTCCTCAAAATATCAATAATAGGCATGATAATATGCATTAAACATGGTAGCTGTATTTGTATTAAAACGTTTTAGTTACTTTTGTTTTGTTTTTGAGCTCCGATGCTCTTCATTCTCAGATTCATCTTTGTATTGAATGGCTCTAGTCATGTGACTGATTACAGAAAAGCATAAAACATAAAACTGACATAAAATACAGACGACCTGTAATTTAAATCTGTGTGTAATTTAAAAAATAAATAAAGCCTTTCAGCAAGCTTTAAACACTCCATTCACCTAAACTCATCACTGAGACACAGTGACAGCCGTCTCTGTATGAAAAGCCCCGATGCAATGGTACAAAATAATCTGAGATGCCCTTTTTATATGTGTAAAGTTAATAAAAATCAGAAATTCCAAAAAGGCAGGTTGAAACCCCTGTTAGGCCCATAACGTGTAGTCTGTGTGTGTGTGTGTGTGTGTGTGTGTGTTTGTGTGTGTGTGTGTGTGTGTGTGCAGGCACCAGTTTGTGGAAGTGCACCTGTGTGAGAATGTGGACATTTTTAATCCCTCTATCTGTTTGCATGCATGTTTAATGAAGTTTGCTGTGCTGGCATGAATATGTGTGTGTGTGTGTGTGGGTGTGTGTGTGTGTGTGTGTGTGTGTGTGTGTGAGAGAAAGAGAGAGCGAGAGCGTGTGTGTGTTTTTTCTTCACCAGAGGGCAGTGTGCTCCTGCAGACTCTAGCTGCTTCCTCCGTCGATCAGTTTGGCCAGGCTGTCTCTCAGCTCGGTCAGCTCAAAGATCTTTCCGTCGAGCAGCTCGAGAAGCGAGCGCAGGTTTTTGCGAAAAGTCTCCTGTTCGGTGTGACTGCTTTCCACACGCTGCTCCAGCTCGGCTAGCTGAGCTTCCAGTTCTGCTGTCCGTGTCTCCGTTTCCTAAACACACACACACACACACACACATACACAAACAGCCAAGAGGTATATTCAGTCATTACCAGTTTATCACATTTTTTTGAACTACTACTTATGTAGCATTATAGGGCAGCTGAACACGCTTGGAGGAGTGCACTAAGCTGAATCTGCTTTTATTTATTTATTTATACATTTTTTTGTCTGGTTTATCTCTCAGAATCACAGATGAATATAGATTTTACAAACCTGTAGTTTCTGGGTGACGTTGTCTTTCTGCAACTGCAACTCGCTGGCTTTCTCAACTTCTGCTTTTAGTCGTTCCAGCTCCTGTAACCATGAAATCATAAGATGCTACCATATAGTAAACTTACACATACTTGCACACTTTACAAGTTTTACTTGTACACCTGCTTGAATCTCTGCGTGATCCTAATTCTAAAATATATTCTATTAAATTATCGTATATTAAAATTTACCATGGTGGTGTTGAACACTCGACTCTGATTTGCTAAGAAAGTATTACTGTTGTTCTGTAGTGCAGCTGAAATCACATCAATTCAAATTCCATTCATATGCTACGCAAACACTAACAATACTTGTATTTATTATGTAACTCTAAATGGATAAAAGACACGCGGTACATTTTATCCGTATATAGTTACATTTATATGTTGTGGAATGTCCACAAAACAAGTTAGTTCCTGTTATCACTTACGTTATAACAACTATAAACAGTCGTTTCCTCACCAGCCTTTAAGTTAATAAGACAAAAACAAAAAGGCAGCTAATCACATTACTGAGAAACCTCAAAGCATAAACTCTTCTGTCAGGGAGAAAAAACTTTCCCATGTCAGAAAACTTAAAATTACAGATTTACCTTTGGAGACTGGAGACTCCTTCCATAGATTTTAAATAAACTTCTCCTTACAGAAAACCTCCCATATCAGCGATTACACACTTACTGTATGTGTGTAAAAAATCAATTTATGTTCAGCGTCCCTGTGAATGAGCTGTTACTGTAGAAACGATAATGCATTAGAACGAGCGCATTAATATAAGCCTGAGATTTTCAGCTGCTCTACTGTCAGAGCTGCTGTCATAGAAAATTAATCAACACCTCCTGATCAATCAGACTTGAGAATTCAACAGCGCTGTAGTATAATGCTGTATATTGTCAAAACATCGAAAGAGCTTCGTCACACCTCCTCCTTGGCCTTCAATGCTGCCTCCAACTCCTCTATCGTCTGGTTCAGTTCTGTTTTCTGGTTTTTGATTCCTGTTGTCTGCCCACTGACACACTCCAGTTCTGTCACCTGGAAAACACATACGCACGCACACATGCATGCACACTCAAGACTAAAGCAAAGAATTACGTCCAGACAAAACATTTGTCCTTTCTCCTTATGCCTCAATGTCATTTTAAAAGCCCATCATGCTGACTGAGGGGAATTAAGATTTTTTTAAAATGTCTATCATTAATTTTCAGTTCAGCTACTGCCTCTAAAAATTGATCATCCATGAATCAAATGCATGACTATCAAATCGTCGCCTCTCACAGATCGTTACCCAGCTGCAGTCCTGTTACTGCCACATGCCAGACTAACAGTAAAAGAATCTTACCAAGTGAAAATATCAGGAATATAGTCACATTTGTCTAGTGTTTCTTATTATAAGATTACAATAAACCATAAGAATATAAGATTATTAAACCTATTTCTACATACTGTTAACTTAGAAATAGGATTAAAGGTGCATTAGGTAAGATTAGGCTTTTTTTTATTTTTTATTTTTTTATAAAGATTAGGTCTCTAATGTTTAGGTAGGTTTGACATTTGAATGATTCCCGCCCATGTTCATGAAGCTCCACTCCTAGTGTCTATAAAATGACTGACAGGAGGTACATCCAAACACAAACAAGTTTTCAAGACTGGAAGTCAGTTTTCCAAACAGGTTTTTTCAGCAAATATACTTTTGCTAAGGCCATGACTTAATCCACTGTTGTTGTTTTTTATCATGTTCTACATACAATGGATATAGAAAAGAATCATCCCCTGACTTGTAAACTCAATAAGGTGTAGCTAATCACCTTCTCAATGGCACACAAAGCCATTTGACTTTCAACTGTGATCAGCGGTGGTCATTTTGATTAGCTCAGCATGAAAAGAGCTTTCCTGGAGCATTTTGTAGTGCAACTGAAGTAAACAATCAACTATGGGTGGCAAGACACTGTCAAAAGATCTCCGGGATAAAGTTGTGGACAGGCACAAGTCAGGAGATGGATACAAAAAAATTTCAAAGGCTTTATCAATGCCTAGAAGCATAGTGAAGTCTATTATTAAGAAGTGGAAGGTGTTTGGTACAACACAGACCCTCCCTGGATCAGGACATCGCTCCAAACTGGATGAAAGAGCCAGGAGGAAACTGGTCAGAGAGGCTACCAAGAGGCCTACAGCAACTCTGAAGCAGTTGCAGGAATTTATGACAAAGATTCATTGTGTGCATGTGACAACAATATCACAAATTCTCCACAAATGTGGCTTGTATGGGAGGGTTGTGAGAAAAAAGCCACCCACGACTGAGCTTTGCCAAAATGCACCTTGAAGATTCTGAGGTCACATGGAAAAAGGTGTTATGGTCAGATGAATTATTTGGCCTCAACACCAAACGATATGAGCCAATACAGCTCACCATCCAAATATCACCATTCCTACAGTAAAGCATGGAGGTGGTAATAGCCTGTTATGGGGGTGTTTCTCTGGAGCACTTGTCAGGATAGAAGGAAAATGGATGGGGCAAAATACCGTCAAATTCTTGAGGAAAATCTGCTGCCCTCTGCCAGAAAGTTGTCAATGGAAAGAAGGTTTACCTTCCAACATGACAATGACCAAAAGCACACAGCAAAACTGACCACACAGTGGTTGAAGGAGAAAAAGGTGAATGTCCTTGCATGGCCTAGTCAGAGCACAGACTTAAACCCCATTGAAAATCTGTGGAATGACCTGAAGACTGCAGTCCACAAACGGTCACCATCAAATTTAACTGAACTTGAGCAGTTCTGGAAAGAAGAGTGGGCAAATATTGCAAAGGCTAGATGTGCAAAGTTAGTAGAGACATATCCCAACAGACTAAAGGCTGTAATTTAAAAAAATAAGGCAAATTAAAGCAAGGGGGATGATCCTTTTTCCAACTCAGTGATTCTGTTTTTAAATTTTTTTTTTTTTTCTGACATGTTGGTGTTATACCTTTCACTTGGATGTTATAAGTTGCACTGAGTAAATACAGCTGGATAAAACAAAAACTGTGTCTGTCTTCATTTCAGGCTGAAAAGCAACAAAATGTGATTATTTTATATTTTGTACAAGTAAGGAATAAAAAAATCGAATATTGCACCTTTAATAATCTTATATTTGGCTTAGTGTGATCTTATAATAGGAAATACAAGCTACATTTGACTATATTCATGATGGTTTCACTTGCAAAGATGCAATTTTTTGCATTACACTGCTGTGAAATACTGTGCTGTAAAAAAAAAAAAAAAAAAAAAAGTGCTTTTATCCAACACTAGCCAATTGCAGAGACACCAACAATGATTATTTTGAAATTCAAGGAAATCATTATCTTCTATATATCTGTCTGGAGCTCTAATCTAGGTCTGATGTTGTTTTAGTGCTAGCAATAAAAGTACTAGTAATAAAAAAAATATCCCAAAATTGTTATTTGCGATAATAACCATTAGCATAACCCAATGTGACAAAAGCAACAGTACATTACAGTTTCAGCTCCAGTTGCTATATATATTCCAGCGATGACCCTCGTCCTGTCTCACCCGTTTGTGCAGTCTCTCTGCCTCCTCTTGGTAAGCAGCTAGCTGCTGTTTCCACTGTTTAACATTGGCTGTCGACTCGAGCAGGGCTGCCGTTAGCTTGGCGTTGTTGCCCTTCAGCGCCGCCAGCTCGGCCTCCCAGTGCTTATTGATGTTAGTCGAGCTGCTGGAGGAAAAAAAAACACAGTTCAAATACAGATTAAAAAAAAGCTGGCGTTAAATGTTTTAAAGGTGCCACTAATTTGTTGCGATACAGTTTTCATTCATGTAACTCGAATTACGAATACAGTTCCATGTGAAAGCTGAACGGTGGGTTAACCACTCTGACAATAATGTGTTGAAGTTCACACGAGCTGTAGGTGTTCGGATGTTAGAAGAACACTGAAATCACAGTGAGCACGCTGAGCTCTGTATGTGTGAGGTTGTGAAAAAAAAAAAAACACATCTGAATAGCTTCCCTGTAAATCAGCTCAACGGAAACTGAGAGAGAAGGAACTTCAGTTGTTTTTCAATCGTTCGGCAAAAATGAATGAAAAAATTGCCTTTATGGTGCAATCATCTATCTTACATTAAATAAATATTATATAGTATATCTATATATAATTTTATTCTTCAAAATAATTTACTCAAGTGAAAAAACATTTACATATGTGTCTATTCTATACTTTTTCAGAAGCACAGCTCTAACAGGGTGGAAATACGGCAAAATTAGCTTTAGGATCAGCAGAATTAGTCATTGTGGTAAAATAATGTTTCAGCTTGAACATATGCTTTTAAATAGCTCTGTCTCAACAAAGAATTGTTCACCCTGTCATCAGGAGATCGAATTCCAAAAATGCTACAGCCAGAGAGAAAATCGCTGTGCCCCCTTGGAGGGGAGGGGCATACTCTCTCTCCCCTGTCAATCACAGTGACACTAGCCAATCATGGACGTCTGTAAGGTCATATATGTGAAAGAGGGCGGATAGCGCTTTCCTCCAAGAATGTTACGTTGCCCTCTGATGCAGCATGAGCAGCAGTTTGAAAAGATGCAGTTGGCTGGCTTCACGTGTCTCGGAGGAAGCACTTGATACCCTTCATTCTTCTTGGTTGGTAGATTTCTCATGATAGGAGAGAGCTGGCTGGTGGGTGGGAATTGGCAAATAACCAAATTGGGGTGAAAATGGGGGTTGCTTAATGCAGTGGTTCTCAAAGTGGAGTGAAGCAGAGCCAGGGGGTCCATGATTTTGTTTTGTTTTGTAACAGTAGTTAATATCACAACCTACATTATCAAAGGTATTATATTTAGGGGTCCAAGCACCAAACTTAACTCAGCCCTAACGTGTTCTATCGGTGGAAAGTGCCACTGGCCTAGTGGAAGCTTTATTCCCACTCAAAACCCAAAACATTATCCCCATTCCTTTATTGGTAATCTTCATTCAAACTTGCAGCCTAAAAACAGAATTTATATATTATTATAATCAAAAGGTCTAATTAACACACAGTCTAAGCAACATAAGCTGCATTTTTTTCTTATTAACTTCATGAGAGAGAAAAAAGAGAGACCGGTGAGGTAATGACTCTTTATAGCTCCTATACCGTAAGTGATAACAGGAACTAAATTGTATTGCCGATGTTCCACAACATTAAATAAAATGTGTTGTTCTTTAATAAATAAAAATGCAATCTTTGGCAATTGTTCAGCTTTTTCTAGTCTATTTTTTCATTGTAGTTCCCCAGTGTCTAACTCTAGTCCCTAGTTCTCTGTGTTTTTAGTCTTATATGGTGTTTTCTCTCTCATGTGAACATGTGTTTGACCCCACGCCCTGTATGATGCCTGTACTTTATGGAAAAGCCTAAATACAGACCCCATGGGAGTCCTTACTCTGTGTACTACAGTCGAAACATTTCTCAACAAAAAAACTTTTACTCTTGAAACACCAAAACAAAAGTCTGACTTTGAAGGGCCTTCATGCAAAATGATTTAAGTGCATTTTTATCCATATTTAATGCATGTCTAACACAGGGGGTTAATTTACAGCTTTACACTACCCCAGGGATCCGAGAAGCGTGTCAATAATGCATGATGTTATGAAATGCGTTGCACAGCGCCTATTTGAAATCAGTGTGGTACAACATTACAGCTTTTTTATATACAGTAAAGAGCTATACTTCTCTGTTGTGAAGATTTTCCAATGATTTTCATTATACTACATCCATTCAGTTAGCCCTGCTATAACTGGAGAACTTGTCCTGGGACAGATGAAGGTCCAGGGTTAAAAATGACACAAGCAATAAGAGTATTTGGTTAAAATATGCTAGTTTGTCCCAGGCAATATGCAACATTTCTCAATTCTCACTCTCTCCTGTTCAACAGAATGGATGTATCTCGTTTTTTTCTGTTTTCAGTGTGATTCAGGGTCTGTGCTGATCTGTATGTTCACCTGTGTGGGAAGGGCACTGCGTTGGTCTCAGCTCGAGGCTCCGAGTTCTGAGAGTCGTCAGGCGCAATCCGTTCATCATCCGTCCCGTTGATGCTCTCAGGGGTCAAAGGTGACTGCAGGTCACCCGTAGCTGATTCCTGTCAGAATAAAAAAATAAGATAATTGATTTTAGATCCTCATGTGTTTCCACTTGTGCACACTTGATGATATGTAGTGACTGATGGGACTGAGTTGCAGAGAAGTGAATTTTGTCCACACACTCTGATTCACCAGCGTTTAGCTGCAGAAACAGACGGGCAAAATGGATGAGGAATAATGAGGGGTGTCTGTGAAAAGCCTTAGTGGTGATTGGTAGTCACCATCATAGAACTGAGATGAGAGTGGATGTATAGCCCTACGTTCACACTAGCATGTTAAAAGTCACTTGTGTCACTTGTGAATTGTCTCTTGTGGTCGTGTAGCAACCGATACTGATTTTGCTTTGTACGCATACATTGTCCAGCAATGTTTCAGTTCAAACAGTAGTAGCTATACGGTATATGACTTCTAAAGCTAACTACTTAAACACAAATTCAATCATTGTGATTAGTAATTAATTGTTTGATTTAGATGTTACGTGCTAAGCCTTGTGCTAGCTTCGTTGGCAGATTAGCAAAGCGAGCTAACTGTACTAGCTATGTACACTCACTAGAGGCACCAACGATCTCTGCTAGTTTCTACCAAGCCTCATTTTTCTTCATGATGCCTCTATACACATCTAATGAGAGGTTGTATTTAATGACAGGAAACCACAGTCAGGCGTTTTTCTTCCATTTTGTATGTCAGTCAGTAAATGGCAGGTAGGAACTAGTTGTTGTGAGTTGTGGGTGGGGAACTGAAGAAATGTCGGACCATATGTGCCATTGTTAGGTTCCTGCTCCCTCGCTCTCGCTGCGAAGCTAGCGAGTGGCATACTTCCACATTCCACTGAGCGCGTTCCAGCGCTATTCATAAAAACCCTCTGGACTGTCATTCATGAACTCACGTTCTGTTTACCTCTGCCGTGTGTTTATGTTTTCGTTCACGTCATGTCTCCGCCTCCTGTGTTTCCCCATGTGCTCATGTTTTGGTTTGTGTCATGTCTCCGCCTCCTTATTCCTCATTGGTTCGCCTTGTAATGTGTAATTTTCATTTCCAGGTGTCGCTGATGTGATCTAGTTTCTGTTAATCAACTCTGCTACTTAAACCCCGCTCCGTGTCCGCTTCGGCGCGGAGTATTAGTTTAACCGTACCTTAGTTTAGTTTAGTTCAAACCTGACTAAGATATGTTCAGTAGCCTTTTGTTCGTGGTTTCCAAACCACCTCCTTGCCTGAGCTTTATCCCTTAGTTCTTTGTTCATGGTTCCCAGACCATCTCCTAGTCTCGCGTGTTTGTTTCCTAGCTCATAGTCCGTGGTTCCCAGACCACCTCCATGCCTCGCGTATTTTTCCCTGTGTGTTTTGGATTACTACCTTTTTGGATTACTGCCTCTTCGGCTAAGTAAACTCTCAGTTTGGATTATTGTTACCCTTTTTGTGGATGATTTATGTTTGATGGTGTTTTGTGTGTCCCTTTATTTGTGAACTTCCTGTTCCTAATAAACTGACGTTTCCCCTGCGCATGCATCCTGACTCCCTCGTCCTACTACACACCACGTGTCGTAACAGAATACTCCGCCAAAAAATGGATACAGCGGGTGAAGTGAGGGCACGCCACGCCACGCCATGCCACGCCATGCCACGCCACATTTAATATGCCTGCTTATAATTCTATGTTTTTTCCTCAGTGGACTTTCATTCATCCCCCGGATGATTATGACGGCTTTGCCACTTGGCCACAATGCTTTTTTTTGCAGGCGCAGATTTATTTTTTGAGTTTGAGGGACCCCAAACCCGACGAAGAAGAGTGGCTGGGGTTCCTCCTCTCTCGTCTGGTCAGCTCCGCTCGCCAATGGGCGGAGCTCCACCTTGCCAGTAGATCCACGCAGCTCAAAACAGTTTCGGGCTTTGTGGATCTACTGGTCCAGGTGTTCGGAAGCCCAGACTTCCAACCCGACCTCAGGACCTTTTTGGGGAAGGACCGTCTGGGCGACCAACCTAGTCAAACGTTCCTGGAGTATTATGAGAGTAAGCGGGCTAATGTGGCACCCTACACCTCTCATCCCCTAACCCAGGAGTGTGCCACCGAGGGATGCACCCGACCAGCCATCCTGCATTGTCCCACCTGCAGGAACCAGGGAGTAAGGAGCAGCTAGTTCTGCTCCCAAGGCTGTTTCAAGGGCAGCTGGCGGGTGCATAAGCGGCTCCACAGGCGGGCACCCTCAGAGCTCCAGCTGGAGACCCAGCAGGAAGTCTCCTCCACGGAGCTACACCTGGAGGTTAACGTGGCAACCTCCAGCCCCGAGCTCCAGCCAGAGGCCCAGCAGGAGGTCTCCTCAAGGGAGCTACACCTGGAGGTAAACATGGCAACCTCCAGCCCCGAGCTCCAGCCGGAGACCCAGCAGGAAGTCTCCTCCACGGAGCTATACCTGGAGGTTAACGTGGCAACCTCCAGCCCCGAGCTCCAGCCGGAGGCCCAGCAGGAGGTCTCCACAGCGGAGCTGCCCCTGGAGGTTAACGTGGCGACCTCCAGCCCCGAGCTCCAGCCGGAGACCCAGCAGGAAGTCTACTCCACAGAGCTACAACTGGAGGTTAACATGGCGACCTCCAGCCCCAAGCTCCAGCCGGAGGCCCAGCAGGAGGTCTCCTCAAGGGAGCTACATCTGGAGGTACACGTGGCAACCTCCAGCCCCGAGCTCCAGCAGGAGGCCCAGCAGGAGGTCTCCTCAAAGGAGCTGCACCTGGAGGTTAACATGGCAACCTCCAGCCCCAAGCTGCAGCCAGAGACCCAGCAGGAGGTCCCTTCAGCTGAGCTGCTCTTGGAGGTTCAAGAGAAAACCTCCACTCCAGTCCTGTGCATGCCAGAGATTGAAGAGGAAACCTCCTCTCTTGGGCTGCTCATATCGGAGGTCCATGAGAAGACCGCCGCCCAAGCCATGTTCTCGTCAGAGGTTCGAGAAGAAACCTCCACTCCTGCCCTGTCCATGTCAGAGGTCCACGGGATGACCTCCTCCGAAGCTAAGTTCATGTCAGAGGTCCATGGGATGACCTCCTCCGAAGCGAAGTTCATGTCAGAGGTCCACGGGATGACCTCTTCTCAAGCCCAGTCCATGCCTGAGGTCCACGAGATGACCTCCGTTCCAAGTCCTAGCCCATGTTTTAGCGCAAAATTGAGTCTATGTCTAGGTTCCTGCCCTAGTCCTCATCCATGTCCAAGTCCATGTCCAGGTTCCGGTCCTAGTTCAAGTCCATGTCCAGGTTCCTGCCCTAGTCCTTGTCCAAGTCCATGTCCAGGTTCCTGCCCTAATTCTAGTCCATGTCCAAGTCTATGTCCAGATCTCTACCCTATTCCAAGGCCAATTTCTGATAAAGTTCCCAGTCAGGTTCCCAGTCCTGTTCCCACTCCTGCTCCCCATCCTGTTCCCAGTCCTGCTCCCAATCCTTTTCCCAGTCCTGCTCCCGTTCCTGGTTCCAGTCCAGTTTCTAGTCCAGTTCATAGTCCAGTTCCTAGTTCAGTTCCATGTCCAAGTCCAGGTTCCGACCCTGTTTCTAGTCCAGTTCCTAGTCCAGTTCCTGATTTAGTTGTTAGCTATATTGGTTTAATTTCTGGATATGTTTTTGCTCTCATTCTCAGTTCGGAGGCTGATTTAACTCCCAGCTCCGTTTCCAGCTCCGTTTCCAACCCAGCTGACTCCTCAGTCTCCTCCTCTGTCTCTAGTTACCTTCCTAGCTCCACAGCCAGTCCAGTTTCTGAAGCTGTCTCCAATTTAATTTCCAGCCTTGTCTCCAACCCTGTCTCTAATTTATTTTCCAGCTCTGTTTCCAGCCCTGTCTCCAGCCCTGTCTCTAATTTAATTTCCAGCTCGGTTTCCAGCCCTGTCTCTAATTTAGTTGTCAGCTCTATTTCCAACCAAGTTTTTGATTTTGTTTATGGTTCTGGGTCTAACCTAGTTCTCTGTCCTGTTTCCAAGTCTGTCTCGAGATTTGTCTCCAAGTCTTTCTCGAAGTCTATTTCCAAGTCTGTCTCGAGGTCTGTCTCCAAGTCTGTCTCGAAGTCTTTCTCGAAGTCTGTTTCCAAGTCTGTTTCCAAGTCTATCTCTGATCCAGGTGCCAAAACGGTCCCTGATCCAGGTGCCAAAGCTGTCCCTGATCCAGGTGCCAAAGCTGACTCCGATCCAGGTGCCAAAGCTGACTCCGATCCAGGAGCTAAAGCTGACTCTGAACCTGGTTCCAGGCCAAGCTTCAAGGCAAGCTCCAAGCCTAGCACCAAGTCAAGAACCAGATCAAGCACCAGATCAAGCACCAGATCAAGCACCAGATCAAGCACCACTCCAAGTTCTCGTCCAAGTTTCAGAGGAAAACCCGACACGCTCAGCTCTGGTTTCGGGACACTGGACATAACCAGCCTCAGGTCCTGGAGGGTAGAGGTTAGGATCCTGCCCAGGGGCCCAGGTCTGCCAGAATGGATGGAACTTGCGGCGCTTCGGGAGCCGCACCTTGGGGGGGGGGGGGGGGCTCTGTTAGGTTCCCGCTCCCTCGCTCTCGCTGCGCAGCTAGCGAGTGGCATACTTCCACATTCCACTGAGCGTGTTCCAGCGCTATTCATAAAAACCCTCTGGACTGTCATTCATGAACTCACGTTTTGTTTACCTCTGCCGTGTGTTTATGTTTTCGTTCACGTCATGTCTCCGCCTCCTGTGTTTCCCCATGTGCTCATGTTTTGGTTTGTGTCATTTCTCCGCCTCCTTATTCCTCATTGGTTCGCCTTGTAATGTGTAATTTTCATTTCCAGGTGTCGCTGATGTGATCTAGTTTCTGTTAATCAACTCTGCTACTTAAACCCCGCTCCGTGTTTGCTTCGGCGCGGAGTATTAGTTTAACCGTACCTTAGTTTAGTTTAGTTCAAACCTGACTAAGATATGTTCAGTAGCCTTTTGTTCGTGGTTTCCAAACCACCTCCTTGCCTGAGCTTTATCCCTTAGTTCTTTGTTCATGGTTCCCAGACCATCTCCTAGTCTCGCGTGTTTGTTTCCTAGCTCATAGTCCGTGGTTCCCAGACCACCTCCATGCCTCGCGTATTTTTCCCTGTGTGTTTTGGATTACTACCTTTTTGGATTACTGCCTCTTCGTCTAAGTAAACTCTCACTTTGGATTATTGTTACCCTTTTTGTGGATGATTTATGTTTGATGGTGTTTTGTGTATCCCTTTATTTGTGAACTTCCTGTTCCTAATAAACTGACGTTTCCCCTGCGCATGCATCCTGACTCCCTCGTCCTACTACACACCACGTGTCGTAACAGCCATGTGAACATAGGGTAAGAAATCTGTTTGTGGTCTGATGTTTTTGAATCATAGAATAAGATCTTGGATGGGTAGCAATAACTGTTAGAATTCAATATTCGGAAAATCAGGGGTATAGGGGGATATGGTACAACCATATTGTACCATTGGTCATACTGGTCATAACATTTTGACCAATATCCATATATTCACAATATATCTGAAAGTTTGTCATTTAAGGTGCTTTCACAGCTCACGAAACACGCACACTATAATCATAACAACGCTCTTAACAGTCATAGCTAATATCTGCAAATCTGCTGTTTGGATTGGATTTATTGTTATCAGTAATGCATGTCATAAAGATTGGTGTATGACATAACTGTGGTAATGAGGAGGGTGTTTGATGCTGTGACTAAAAACGGCAACAGCGGTGCTTTTTAAAAGTGGCTGAATTCTGCGTGCTTTGAGGCCAATCCCTGTAGGATTACATGCAAAATATGGGCTGGCAGTTGAGAAGACCGCCTACCTGCTCTCCTCAGAAGGTGAGCTTAGAATGAACAGCTGTGAATTGTAGGTCTGTTAATTAACCTAATTATTCCTCCTAGTTTCTTCAATTTCTTGCCAATTCCCACCCTGTTATCTAGATTACATGAAATCTAAGTAAAGGTGCTGCGTATTCTCAATCTACAGCTCATGCAATGTCATAGGACAGCTGAATGTGCATGGAGGAGATGCTACTCGCCACTTCTTTACTCAAATAAACAGACAGTCATGATTGCCCAGTATCACACAGTATCAAGCTTATTATTTTCAGAGCGAGAGGGAAATAGGGCAATTTTGCCACCCAGTGAGCTGGGTCAATTATGCTCTCTTCCACTGGCAGCTGTGGCATGGCCGGGTTTCAAACTGACAATCAGTCAACGACAGGATAAAGCCACTGCTGGTCATGTTGTACTCACCAATGTAAAGAAGTGCAAAAAGATTAACTAAATAATTACAACAGTGGGTATAAAAAAATCCATTTCAGTGGAACTCAGTGGAGATCTTACCTACAATTATATACAAGTTTTATTTGGTACTGTATTTTCCGGCCTATACTTGAGTTATAAGTGCACTGGGGTATAAGATGCCCTTCAGTTTCAGCAGAGGGAAAGTCAGTATATAGATGACGTTAATGGTATAATTTTGTCTTCAACTGGCAGAAACAGGCTTTTGCAAATTTAATGTATGCCCTTCAGACGTATTAATTTGCATTCACAATCATGACTCATTCGGCCAGTGGGCGGACAGCAGGGCCATGAGCAATGAGTGAAATTGTGCTCATGTGAAAGACACAACTTTCTGCAGGCCTTGTTTTCGCAAGTGTTCTGCATGTGTTTCTGCACACGCAAACCTTTAGTAAATCATGACCCAGAGGTGTCCAGATATTTTTTTAAAAATACACAGCAAACCACCTGCTATCCAAGTCATTGCATGTCACATTAATGCACCAAGCATTTTTACTAGCGTGATAATTACTTAAGTGATTTCACTTTATATGAAAATTAGTTTATTTGTTCACATTAACGTGTTAGAAAAATAAGCATACTGTACATCAATTTGCCTGCTGTAAGTCTGACTAGTGTTAAATAGTACAGAAAATTATCACGATCTTCTTATTTCTTTTAGTGTTTTTAAGGTAAATGTTCGTTGTTAGTCCTTTTAGACTGTTGCTGGGTCTTGCTTACCTTTTTAGCGGCCATGGTCAAGTCCCGTTTGTGCTTGAATTGAATAAGGGGACACTGTTAGAGGTGTATTAAAAAGAAAGCGCTTATAACGCATCAATTTGATCTGTCACATCTTTTAAAGAGACTTATGACAAGACATTGTTAAGACAGCGGCTGCGAATATTTTTAGTGGTTAATTAAACAAGCGAGATGGAGGACTGTAGGTTTATTTTACACTGGACACTGCTTGCTAGAGTACAGTAGACAAAAGACAGGGTTGATTTAATGATGCTGGGATTTGATATGGGAGTGAGTACGGTTTAGTGAGAACCATTCACTGGTGTTAATCACATAAGGAAGGTTTAGTTTGATGTTAAATGGCTTGGGTGGATGTTTTATGTTGAAGGTCAGTATGTGTGGAGGTCCTGAGCGGATGTTCGGAGTGCTCTGATGGAGGTTTGGCAGAGATGCTTTGGGTGGGTTACTGCAGGGAGAACGGAGGTGTTCGGTACCATCGCACCAACGCCGTCCTTACCTTCGAAGACACCAAAGCCAGTTTGCGCTTGGAAGAATTGGATGATGATGTTAGAAGTCAAAGAGTAAAATGATGTAAAATGAAAGCAGAAATCAAAGGAAAGACTGTTAGTTTAAAGAGAGGTGTTGCAGTTAGAAATGTGTGTGTGTGTGTGTGTGTGTGTGTGTGTGTGTGTTTGTATATACTGTATATATGTGTGTGTTTGTGTTCAGAGATTTACCTGTGAGGGAGTGCTGGTCAGCTCCATCTTCTCCTGAGATTTCTCTTTTGCTAACCGTGCAGCTTCCTTAAACTCCGCAAATTTTTCTGCAAACTGGGGAAAAAAACAGAGAGACGTGAAAACCCAAATTCAACACCCAGGACAAAAAAATTCTTCTTACTGAATTTCTCAAAACAAAATTTTAATTTGAGGGACTCGTACACAACTATTACAAAAGGTGCAAAAATTCACTGATGCTCAAGAAGGCAACACGATCCATTAAGAGCCAGGGGGGTGTAAACTTTTGAACAGGATGATTGGTGTAAATCGTTATTATTTGGTCTTCTGGGAAACGTAAATATCTTATGTAGCTTCTGAAGGGCAGTAATACAATAATAACAATTTACACCGATCATCCTGTTCAAAAGTTTACACCCCCCGGTTCTTAATGGATCGTGTTGCCTTCTTGAGCATCAGTGAATGTTTGCACCTTTTGTAATGGTTGTGTACGAGTCCCTCAGTTGTCCTCAGTGTGGAAAGATGGTTCTCAACATCATATAGTCGGTGTTGGAAAGGGGTCAAATATGCAGAAGATGCTGGAAAAGCAAAGAATGTGCAGGACCTGGAGGATTTTGCTGAAGAACAGTGGCCAGTTTAACTGCTCAGGACAAACATGGGACTCATGAACAGCTATCACAAAACATAAAACCAGTAGTTGATCATCCAGGTAACAGCACACAGTATTAAGAATCAAGCGTGTATAAACTTTTGAACTGGTTCATTTGTGTAAATTTAGTTATTATTGTGTCTTGTGGACTATATGTAAACATCTTTTATGTGAAATAGCTTATTCAGGGCAGAACTAAATAAAAACCAACATGCAATTTTAATGATCCCTTTCATTTTGCAGATTCTGCAAGGTGCATGAAAACTTATGGCCTCAACTGTATACAAGTATTTGCTTTAGATCAATCGTCATACAGACATATTCGCTTGTTAAATCTATAACACTGACTATACAGTTTTGAGGAGGGAAATATACATCACTCATCACAGTTGCATGGCTAGCTTTTTGCCTACAGAAGATGAACATGGAGGCATCCATGTTGTTTTTTTGTTTGGCCTTTTTTTTTTGGTCTCACTTTGCTCAGATGGCTCTCGGATGAGAAGCCGAGGCCGTAGACGGTGTTGGCCCTGCTGTCCGCCCACTGGCCGAATTTCTGCGAGGTCTTGGTGAACGTCATGTTGGGGGTGATGGTGCTGTTGATGATGGCCTGAGGAGAACAAACAGCAGCAGCACAAATGATTAAAACAACACATATTTAAGGGTAAAAACATCACAGTCAGCTTTAAATCTTCTGAGAATTTTATTGGTCACGAACATATGCGTGTGTAAGAGTCAAAATTTCACCAGATGGTTATTAGAGAATCTACTACAGCATGAGCAGTTAATTGAAAAAGGTCTCTTGAGATGATAATTGTATTTATCATGAAATACACGGTTGCAGTGTTTTAATCGTGTGTGTGTGTGTGTGTGTGTGTGTGTGTGTGTGTGTGTGTGTGTGTGTGTGTGTGTGCGAGAGAGAGAGAGGGAGCTGAAAATTGCACAATGGCATAAATTACATTTTAACACATAACTGTGGATAAGGTGCCTGGGGAAACAGGTCTCTGATGACTCTGTGTGTGTGTGTGTGTGTGTGTGTGTGGGGGTGTATGT